>OV656873.1:91970387-92570387 GCA_927399465.1 Sarcophaga caerulescens | reverse complement strand
TTGTATGACTTCAAATATATTGCTTAGTTCATTAATTTCTTTCGACGATATTAATTATTACCGAAACAAAATTAAGGAATTGGAGTTAAAAAATAAAGAGCTTAAATGCCACCTCGCCCAAGCCAACTTAGCCATAGACTCCATGAAGAAGATTTTTACTGACGGCCAGATCAGAAAGTTAATGAGTATAGGTAATGTGCATTGGAAATGGAGAGACATCTCAAATGCCATTTGCTTACATGCCTCTGGACCGAGAGCATACAAGCATTTGTATCATAAAGGGTTTCCTCTAGATACCTCATTTTAAAACGTTACAACGCTGGTGTGGAAAAGTCAATGTGCAAGAAGGGGTTCTGTCCACTTCTATAGAATTCATGCGGCATACGACTGATATGCCGCTGAATGATAAAATATGTATATTGGCCTTCGATGAAATGAAGGTAGAGGAAACCTACGAATATAACTCCCCTGCTGACGTTGTCAGAAAGCCGGCCAACTACGTCCAGGTAGTTATGGCTCGAGGTTTAAAAAAATTTTGGAAGCAGCCTGTGTTCTATGATTTTGACTGCAAAATGTCAGAACAAATTGTATATGATTTGATTTCCAAACTTAGTACTGCAGGTTTTCCAGTTGTCGGAATGGTGTGTGACATGGGTCCCACTAATCGAAAGTTGTTGAGAGAGATTGGTGCAACTCCAGATAAGTTAAATATTTACACCACACCACTACAACAATTATTACGTTATTGAGGATCTTCTTTACATCGCTGAGGACATCGGTATATGTTTCCCCACAGCATAAAAAATCGGTAAATAGAAATTTATCAGAATTTCTTTTTAAGTTCAGTATATAAGTGTCTTTGCGTTTGCTTCCATTAATATAATTTGCATTTCACATCATACATTCATTCGTTTAATTTGCATTTAACACATTACATTATTTCACAAATTCATTCATTTAATTTGCATTTACCACATTACATTATTTAAAACATTCATTCATTAATTTTTTAGTATTATATTATTACAAAATTGTATTAATTTGTTATATATTTACTTTTCGGAAGATAAACCATGGTTTTCGAGCCCAACTAACCTGGACGAAAAAATTTTTACATTTTTTGACGCGCCTCATTTGTTGAAATTGATCCGTAATCACTTTTTGGATACCGGATTAATCTTCAACAACACAATCCTTAGTCCACGCACAATATCGGACTTACTTGGTCTAACGGCGAAGTCGGATTTGTCGATTGCGTTCAAATTAAATGAAGAACATATTTCAGTTAAAGGCGCAGGTAATTCTAAAGATTTTTTATTGATATAAAATACGTGGCTGCATTAAAAACTTTATAATTTTAGGAAGGCAGAAGGTAAAATTAGCTGCTCAGCTGTTTTCAAACACCACAGCTAATGCAATTAGATGGTGCTACTCTCTGGGTATGGAGATTTATGAAGCAATGGAGACTGCAGACTTTATTCAGTTAGTGAACGACTGGTTCGACGTCCTCAACTCCAAATTGTGTAACTTCTCATACCCTGGAAAGGTAATTTTTTTTTTTAAATATTTATAAAAAGTGAATGTATTTCATATCATTTTCTGTAGGAACCCTACGGAATTTGTTATGAGCGGCAACGGGATACCTTGTCTCGTATGACACAGGCAATGTCGGTCCCAAAAATTCCGCAGAATAAATCCTTAGGCTACTTCCAGAGAGGTATAATAATGACAAATACTGCTTTAGAGATGCTTTTTAAGTATGTCGAAAAGTACAGCATGACTTACGTAATTACCAACCGGCTGAACCAGGATGTTCTGGAGCATTTTTTTGGTGCCATGCGGAGCAAAGGGGGGTTGAACGATCACCCTTCTCCTCAAGACTTCAAATACAGAATTCGGAAATACATCCTAGGTATGTTTATTAGTCGATAAAGTTTATTATTTTTTATAATTCAAATTATATATATATACATATATATTTAAAATTACAGCACGGAATACCGAGTACCTTAGTGGCAGGTGAAACGTTGAAAATGAGCCCACAGATTGGCTTTCCAATGGCAATGAAGACACTTTAGATTGGAGCACATTGCCAGACAGCGGAGTCGCATTAGAATGCGATATTAATACCGAGCCAGAACCAATAGAAGAGCATCTAGACCTAGACGAATCGGATCTAGATGACATTGGTATTCTACGAGAGGATGCTTTAGAATACATAGCTGGTTATATGATTCGCAAGCTTAATCTTGTAGAATATGAGTGTCATCAAGATTCATATACGTGGGTTGATCAGGTGTCAAACGGTTACTTGAAAAAGCCGACGAAACAATTTGTTTCAAAGCTTAAAAAACTGGAAATAATTTTTTATAACATAAACGGAAGTAATATATCACATTCTCGTAACCTTAAAAAGCTCCTGATCGAGAGAAGTCAGTCGATCGAGTTGCCAGAAGATGCCAAACAATTGTTCTTTAAAAGTAGGATACATTTCCGTATCGGAAATTTAAACAAGCGCCTGAAAGGACAAAAGGCAAAGCAACGGATAATGGGCTTTAAAAAGATGCTGAAAATAAAACTATGAATCTCTCCTTTTGTAAGTTATAAGAAAATAAATTTATTAAATTAATATTAACGAAATTTTTTCCCTTCTAGCACTACAAACATACACAGACGTCCTATTATTTAACCGCTTCTTTTAAGAACCACCGAAAATTTAAAAAAAAGAGATACATTTTTTGTTTACATACATACATAATTGGTCATTACAATCTTTTAGTTAGGATTACGACCTTGCTTCTCACACCACTTATGCTGTGTGCGTTAATTTTTTTATACAGAAGTGGTGGGACCTACAGTTTAAAGTCGATTTTATGGCTTAACGACTGATTGACTGTTGGTCTTTCTTTGGGATCAGGCGTCATCATGTCCTTAATAATATTCTGCAAATCTATTGAAATTGTTTTGATATTAAAGCTTACATGGATCAAATGGATTGGAATTGAATGGAATGATTCCAAAATTGCAATACCCAAACTAAAAATATCGGCAGCCTTTGAAAAATTACCATGCATTATCTCTGGCGCAACATAACGAGAATAACCTTCAGTGGCCTGATGGCGATTTGCACGATCTACATCGATGACCAAGCCAAAATCTGGCAATTTACATCTGTCATCATAACCAATTAAAACATTATCGAGTTTAATATCCAAGTGTATGAGATTACGGTCATGAAGACTTTTCAAAGCTAACAATAGATCCAATAAAATTGACCAAATCTTTTCCTCCGGTATAGTACGTTTACGCTCTAAATATCGTTCTAAACTTTCACGGCATAACTCCATTTGCATATAAAGGCGATCATTTTGCTCCCAAGCCCGGTAAAATCTCAAACAATTGGCATGACCGGAAAATTGTCCATACCGGCTCACCTCCTCTAAGCGCTCTTGTCTATATAGCTCACTTCGGAATATCTCTTTGGACATTTTGATGGCATACAACGAACGAACCTTAAAAACTTCACCAAAGGAACCTTAGCCTATTTTGACCAGTCCGCTGAAACATTGTTCAAAATAAGTTTCATTTGAGGAGCAATCATATGTCGAGCTTAATAAATTTTCTCCAATACAATCTTCTTGTGAACGGAAAGATATGGCATGAGCAGTGTGGTCACGATTAAAGTTGGAGTCATAGTGTGGTCTTACTTTTGGTGGTTTCAAACAACTTATTTCCTCAGGCCGATGTGCCTGCATTTAAAAGAAAATACATTACATAAAAATAACGAAATTATTTAATATTTAATTAAGAAATAACGCACCTGTTTGTAGGAATATTGGAATGATTCTTCTCGTATTTCGGGTACTGGTAGGCGGGTTAATATTTCAGTCTCCATCGTATGTATTGTAGAATTATTCATAATTTCGTTGTCCTGTTTTCCCTTACAAATAATTAATCATAGAAACTATATTGCTTTAGTTTAATTGGCCACGGGACAACGTAAACGTTGCTTGATTGTTTTAAATTTTGAAAGTACGAAATTATTTTATTATATTATATTATTTTTTCTTCCCATCGTCATTCTTTAGTCAGCTGTTTTTGACAAGTTGACTAAATCGCAACAACAAAAAATGCCTGTTGTTTTTGTATTGTTGTACTTGTTGTAATACTTATCCCACCTGGTATGAATTCGCCTTGAATCATTTCTTTTAGGTCTAATTTGGAAATATATTTAAATATTTTTGAGAAAGGTTTTAATGCCACTTTGGTTGAAAATTTATCCTCCAAAATGATTGAATTCCAAAATGTACTATACTTGTGTAAAAGGAAAATTGGAATTATGTTACAATTACAATTCTCCATTATAATGACTCGTACAGTCCACTTCTAGAGTTCCATTCATAACATTGTACTTTGAATATTTTAACCTGCTTATTTTCAGGAACAAAATTTGTCGTGATAATTTGGAGAAAAAAATCAAAATCATTGCAATAAAAATTAAACATTTTCTATGACAAAAACAAGAACTCTTTATTTTTATCATACTGCATTATATTTTTAATGCAGTATTTATAGCAGTAAAATTTTACTCGTTACTGAAAAAAATTGCTGTAAGCAGTAAAATTTTACTGCTTACTTTAAATTTTTTCAGTAATCAGTAAAATTTTACTGCAATTTTTCAGTAATCAGTAATATTTTACTGCTTACTTTAAATTTTTTTAGTAATAAGTAAAATTTTACTGATTACTGAAAAAAATTGCAGTAAATTTGCAATTTTTTCAGTAACGAGTAAAATTTTACTGGTTACTTTAAATTTTTTCAGTAATCAGTAAAATTTTACTGCTTACTGCAATTTTTTGCAAACACAGTGCCATTAGGAACGTATTCCTTAAATATAACACTCCATTACCTTCATCTGCTCCTGTAGAGCGCCTCTTTTCATTTGCTGGTATTGTGAACAGCTCCAGAAGGCAAAAACTGAGTGACTCTAATTTTGAAATGCTTGTCTTAAAAAAAGCTAATCGTAATAAATAAAAATGCATTTGTATTAATTATAAGAATTACTACAGTAATCAATAAAATTTTACTGGTTACTGCAATTTTTTCAGTAACGAGTAAAATTTTACTGGTTACTGCAATTTTTTTCAGTAATCAGTAAAATTTTACTGCTTACTTCTTTTTTTTCAGTAACGAGTGAAATTTTACTGCTTACTGCAATTTTTTTCAGTAAGCAGTAAATTTAAAATTTTTAATGCAGTATTTATTTAATGCAGTATGCCCATCAGTGATTTTTATGTACTGAAGAGTTAGGTCGTTTCAGAGATCTTTGTCTTTAATGAGATTTAAAAAAAAATAACCATTTTACTGAAAAAATCATTACAACCCCTGAATAGCTTTGATCTGGAAAGGTATAACAATTGATATATACATTAACGTGTATTTAAATTTCAGACTCTGAATGTATCTCTGTATATGCAGGCACCCAAATATTTATACTTATATTATGAATACATCTACAACGAATAAAAATGTTTCCATAAAATAAATTATTTATTTTCTTCAAATTTGATTTCATACATTTCATTTCATTCATACAGCCTTATACAGCTGTTATTTGCCACTGTTTGCCCTTACGAAAAATATGTAAGCGCAAACAAATATTTGCCAAAAAATCATGAAAATATTTGCCACAGGGTGGTCACATTTAGGGGTGCCAGACGTACTGTTCTTAACAGTACATGTACTGATTTTTTTTAATTGTACTGTTTTATTCACAACACCCAAATCAGTACGCAAATGTACTGTTTTTTACAATTTGTACTGTTTTTTCTTTCTTAAATGCTTTTTTATGCAACATTACAAAACATGTCTCTATTTTAATATTTTAGAACAAAAAATTTTGTTCTGTGTACAAAAATCTCGAAAAAACTCGATATAGAGAATATTGTAATAAAGGTTTTAATGAATTTAGCTCATCAACAAAGAAGATTTCAAGTCTAAAAGAAATGTTCGAGTTTTGTGAACTAGAATGAAGTGAAATGTTTCGTCACGTGCCGACACTATGACTCAGTTTAACTCCAGCAGTTGAACGATTTCTCAATAACTATCTAGCCATCAAAACGTATTTTATTTCTGAAGATAGTTGTCCAGCTGTTTTAAAACAATTTTTTGAACTTGAGACTTCTGAAGCTTATTTGGGATTTGTCCACCACACAGGTACTGCATTATTGTCATCAATTAAGAAATTAGAACAGGACAATTTAATTATAATCGACGTTTACAAAATAGTTAAAATGCTTCGTGACAAATTTGAAGAACAAAAAATTAAAATTTTTATGGTTACATAGCTGAAACTGTTTGCAGCAATTGTAATAACTCACAAGAAGTTTCGTTATTTAAAAAACGATCCGACGAAGCTCTATCATATGTAATTAAATACGTATATTGAAGATCGATTTGATTTAAATAATAACAAATTTGAAAAACTAAGTATTTTCAACATAAATTCAAATATTTTATTTCAAGATTTTAGTGAAGTTGTTAAATTGTTCTCAATTAAATATGGATCTCCTATTTGATGAGTTTATTAGTTTTAAAAACGTACAAACAGAAAAAACTGTTGACCAAAAATGGAAAGACTTTTTAAACAGTAGTAGTTTTCCAAATCTTGAAAAAATTTGCAATTTTATTTTTCCAATACCCCATTCAAATGCCGCCACTGAAAGGATTTTCAGTCTGATGTTTTTATTTTGGAGAGGAGAGGAATAGACTATTGATTGAAAACCTGGAAAGTGAATTAATTATAAAAACAAACTATGAATACAATTGTAATGAATTTTACAATTTTTAAAAAACGAAAGATGAGAAGAATGGCATTTTAAAACATATAAAAAAAAGTGATAAATATCTTTAAAAAGTAATATACAAAACTATTTTGTACTTTGAAAAGAAAAAAATATAATATTGTAACTTTATATCAGTGTTTACCATTTCATAGCACAATTGTGCGGAGAGAACTCACACGCATTGTTGTGCTTTATGATTTAGTTGTCGATCAGACTGCGACAAGAACACATGTGCGGCGGATGCATTAGCATTTTATTTCAGAATGACACTCAAAAAATATTTTATGTTAAAAGATGGTAATATTCAATGCCTTATATGTATGTTATAAAACATTTAAAGAATGTAGGGAATATGTTCTTAAAAGACATTTTGTATGTTAATATGTAAAAAATGGATTTTTTATTTATCTAAAATTATTAAGCCGAACATAGATAGTTTTATGTATGTTGATGAAATGAAAATCAAAATAGCGTATATTACTAACACTTTTCTATGGCTGTAAATAAATAAATTCTCTCACTTATTTTCTCTCTCTTATTCACTAATACATAACCAAAAATTTTGGTAACCCCTGCTTTATATATACATATGTATATGTAAATATATAAATAATTAATAATCTAAAAAGCATTTTAATAGTATGTACTTATATTTAAAAATATTTTAATATTTTTTTTTTTTTATGAAACCAGCACTCAGGGGATGGCCCCTACTCATGTTTTTTAGGAAAGGTGGAAAGGGGGAAGATGCGAACGGCAAAGAAACGAGTTGCTGCTAGGTGACTATAAAATGGCCAGTGCTATACCTTCACCATTAGACAGTCTACAGGCAATCGTCCCCAAGAAGCCCGCAGTTTCTCACACCACTTATGTTGTGTGTGTTAATTTTAATTTAAAAAAAAGCATATACTTATGTACATTTGAAATTAATTTACTATACATATGATCTCATATTTTAATTGTTTTTTAATTAATACCTCAAAATGTTATGAATTGAACAAATTGTTATGTTTTTGTAAAAGCGTACTGTTTTTTCATTAATTGTACTGAGTTTTTGTCCTCAGTGTACTGTTTTTCCGAATTCCAAATCTGGCTACCCTAGTCACATTACAAACATTTTATTTGCCGGCAAATAATTTTATTTGCCCAAAATGGAGGATTTTATCTTTTTTATGTATTTATTTTTAATTATCTTTATAACTGACTTTAAATTTATCTCTTTTCTCTTTTTTATAACCTCTTGGAGAGGCCTTTTATTAATTGTTATTGTTCCTCATGAAATAATGTAATTCGCCTTAAAATTAGAGCCCTTTTTTTTGTTTCTATGAATTAACTGTTTTTATATACATAGGTTTTCATGTCATAACTTTAATCATGCATATTGTTTTCTTAGATCATAAGTTTTAGTTCTATTGTAGATCTCAATAAAGCAAGAAGCTTATAAATTTATCACATCAACCCCGTTTGTGTTTCACTTAAAAACACACCCTAATCTATTGGGAAGAGGAGCTACATCACCCCAATATATGGTCCTTCGAAAAGTCCTAGAATAGGCTAGGACAGGAAAAAATTAGTAACTTGGAGTCCACTAAATTCAACAAAACTTTGGCAGTCAATATAGGTTGTCTAAAAGGTACTTTATCGTGTCTACGGCAGATGAATAAAACAATAAAATAAAAGTGATACTTCATTGTGCATCCCGTGTCGGTGAAGCAGTCAACAAACAGCAGGTATACTTGTGCATCCCATCCTGGAAAAGTGCAACGAACTGAACCGAAGCTATACATGGTATAGGAAGATTGGCAAAAACACAGGAAAAAGTAAGGTATGTACTGTGTTAGTTGGTTATTTTGTGCGACATCTTGTTTTCTCCAAAAATGATAATTAATGGCTGGCTTATTTAAAAAAAAAAAAATAATAAAAACTACCAAAAGAATAATTGAAACTAAATACAAAAATTCAAAAAATAAAAATTAAACAAAAATTCACAACAACAAAAATATATGTATTTTTTTAACCTAAAATTACCTAATTAAAAATACATGAAAAAAAAATATTACAATTTAAAATTACCATTAAATTGTATCGTCCCTAATAACTATTGAAATTTATACCACTAAAATTGTCACCACTAACAAATTTCTACAAGAAAGGAAAAATATAGAAGAAAAAAGGACAGACATATGCATAAACAATTAATAAACAATAGCATTGTCATCTTCACACCACCAAGTACCGGCAAATGTTTCAATCTACTTTGTTCCTTCAGAACTCACAATTGAAATAAGGAAAGAGAAAAGCAAATGCAAATTCAAACAAAATTCATTCGCGGTAGATGTGTGCAGGAATTTAAATAAATAAATTTAAAAAAAGTGAACAAAAAGACAAACAACAAAAAAAAATAAAAGTGGTGGGTGAAAAACACAAGTGAATTTAGTTAGTGAAAAAAGAAATTGGAAAAATTTAAATAAATAAAAATAAAACTCAACTCCAAGTTGTATGTATGGTGTACATAATATAATAACACCACAATAAAAAAAAAGCAAACAACAACAAAAGGAAACATAAAAGTGGTGACTAAAAAGACAAGGAAAATTGTAAAAAAAAAAGTGGTAAAATTTAAACAAATAAGAGAAAAACAATAAATTAAAAATTGTGAACAATAAATCGTAAACAAAAAAAAAAAACAAGTGGTGGCTGAAAATATTCGGCAAAAAATTTAAATAAGACAAAGAAAAAAAATTACCGCTAGTCGTCATTCAAGTAAGTGCACAACAACAACAGCATTAAAGCAACCGGTAGGTACGTTCGTAAATGCAGTAGTTGTGCAACCTGCAGCATAATTAAAATCAAATGTTCAAAAATGCAATAATTGCAGCACTGACTTGCGTCGAACGTTTTTTTTTTTTGCAGACAAATTGCAATACTGTCGCAAATTTATGCAAATATAACAACAGTTAGATTTCAGTTGCAATAGTTTGTGGTAAACCATTTCTTCGACAATATTGTAGTTTCGTGATATAAAAGCTATTAAACAAAAGAAAATTTTGCTTTATTTGCAGAAAAATGGAAAACTAATAAAATTTAACCGATATTGTTATAGAAAATTTTAATTATTTATATTTTTAGTTCCGAAGAAGATTTCACATTTAACATACAAAAATTAATAATACGGACTAGACTGGATATGGAGTCGGTCAGTATTGTGGGGAAAAGTTTTATTAAAAATTAAAGAAATCAAATCGGACTTTGAAATGACAAAGGAACAAATAAGCCGGAAATTTTTGAATTTTCACACCACATATATGGTACAAAACACTCTATTAACCCACCGTCTAAATTTTCAATAATATTTGTTATTGTTAATTTTGATAAAATTTTTTTAACTTTTGCAGAACGTTCTAAAAAGCAAATTCTGTTTAGTTTTTGTGCAGTAGCAAAGCATTTGCAACAGCTGATCACGCATTAGCAACAAAACTTGGCTTTACTGCCGCAGTCGTGCACAAATTTGCTGAATTTACGAACGCACCCGGTGCCTTCAAACAACTGAAGCTGTGTGACGTCGCTAGCAAAGTGAACGAAACCAGAGGTTCACAACTAAAGACTACGGTAGAAAATTATTAAGCAGTGGTAAGTTAATCAGAACAAAATAATTATAAATAAATCAGGTGGACAATTTAAGGAAAATAATAAGCGGTATTAGGGAAAAATAAAAACGTGAAACAAAAGAAAAAAAGATTCGTTTCTGCAAGAAATTTTGCTATGCAAATTAAATAAGAAAATATTATAATTGTGGTTCAGTGGGATAAATCACATAAGTTGAAGAATATTTTTGTGAGTTTTTTTAAATTGGAATTTTTTCTACATTCTGAAATTGTGTGACGTCACTACGTGATCTAAGTTAACGGTTTCCAAACTGTGTGAGACAGTTATTAATGGGAATTTATATGGAAAGTTTGCTGATTGCAAAATTTGTTGTCTTGGTGTTTTTTCTTTTTTTCGATTTTTTTTTTTCGAACAAAACAAGTGCCTTTAATAAATACGTGTGGCTCCATAACGAGGTGGACTTTTTAAGGAAGTTGAAGGTACAGTGAGCAATATAGCTGTTTTTTTCAAAAGGCTTTTCAAATTTAATCTGAATCTTTGGAAAGTTACTTTTTTTTGGTTGAAGTGGAAAATGTCGGCATCAAAAAGAAGATGCAAGTTTGATTTAGCGCAATTGGTGGGGTTCTGCACGAACTTTGGCAAAACTTGCCCAATAGCTTGTTCGTTCGCATTTCTTGATGTTAAAAAACAGGAGTTAGAAAGGAGAAGGGGCAAATTAGACGCGTCATACGAGGACTATATTTTAGAAGGTGCAGAATCTGAAGGTGAAGACCACAAGGATGAAGTCTCTTTGAAGTAGGAGGAAGCTAGCGATTTGTATCAGACCCTGAAAACAAATATTTTGGAAAAAATGAAAGAGACCACAGCTGAAGATAAGAAGCCCGCTACTATTAAATCAACATTAAAGTTGCCAGCATGCGAAATACAGAATTTCGAAGGCGGTTACTCGAGGTGGCCTGCGTTCCGAGATATGTTCCAGGCGGTCATCGGGAAAGATCCATCTGTAGCACCAGCCCAAAAACTATACTACTTGAGAAGCAAAGTGAGGGGGGAGGCCTACCAAGCCATAAAGGATTTTGACTTGGTAGATGGGAACTTTCAACTGGCTTGGGATAAATTAAAGAACAGGTTCGAAAACAGAAGGCTCTTAGTTCAGGATCAGGTTAAAAAAATTCATGCGATCACTCCAGCTCAAAATGAAAACATCAAATCACTTCGGCAGATTCAAAATACAGTTAACGACTGTTTGGCGATTTTAAGGAATTATAAGATCGAATTGCCCGATTATGATCCATTTTTAATTAACATTGTTGTTTCAAAACTTTCGGATGAAACAATTAAAGAGTGGGAAGTTTCCTTAAAGAATCACCGTGAGTTGCCCACATGGTCTCAATTGAATGGTTTTCTCTCGGAAAGAATAGAAATTCTAGAAACTATGACCGATAGGAAAAAGCCAATGCCTAAAGATAGCCAGTCTTCAAGAACTCATGCATTTTACACTCAGAGTGAGCAAACTTCAAGTTGCAAAAAATGCAAACAAAATCACCCTTTAAGAGTTTGCAAATCTTTTAAGTCCCTGTCACCATGCGAGCGTGTATAATTCGTTTTTGCAAACAAATACTGCGTTAATTGTTTATCGCCTACACACTTCAAATCTAAGTGTCTGAGCACAAACACCTGTTCTGTATGCCACAGAAAACATCACACAATGCTCCATTTGGAAAAATCTGAAAATTTAAAACCCAATAGTGTACCAACTGGCGATCCTAAGCAGACTTCGTAAAACAGTGATAAAAGCTCTACTTCAAGTACTCGAACAGAAACGAATGCTTTTAATACCCATGTCGAAATTTCGTCTGTACCTGACGGTAATATCAGGGCATTTTTGGTTCGTCGTGAAGGAACTACAGTGTTACCTACCGCACTGGTTCACATAGAAAATTCTGGAGAATTATTTACCGTAAGAGCTGCTGCGTAAGAGATGCTGGTGCAGAAAAGAGCTTCCTTACCACCCGAATTCAGCAAAAACTTGGACTTCCACTTGAAAAGCATCCACGTCAAATATCAGGTTTCGGTGGGACAATTGTAAAGGAAAGTGTGTTGTAACTGTAAAATCAAGAGTTTCTGACTTCAAATTGAAAATATTGGCAGAACCAAAAATAGCAAACTTCTTACCCTCTCATCCTATTGAGCTCCAAAATTATGACAAAATACAAAATTTAACTCTCGCAGACCCGTATTTTTATCAGCCTCCGGCAATAGACATGATAATAGGAAGCGATTTTTTGCTATTCATTAATCTTGAAGGCGTGAGACAAAATATATCTGGTAATTTAGAGGCAAGAGAGTCTCATTTTGGTTGGTACTTGTCAGGACCAGTTAATACGTCTGAGATAAACGCTTTTTCAACCACGGTATCTACGTCCGAAAATTTTCTTCTCCATGATCAAGTAAAAAGGTTTTGGGAACTCGAGGAAGTCGAGTGTATGTTTTCAATTTAAAGAACAGTTTCCAAACGATATTTTTTTGGGTCCCTCAAAGAACCGTGCTTTGGGTCAATATTATAGAATGGAAAAACCCTCGAAAAAACCCCTGAATTAAAAGAAAATTATCGAAAGGTTCTCCAAGAATACATCGACTTTGATCATATGGAACCGGTATTTCCCCAAGAGAACAATTCTGGAAAACAATTTTCATATTTTTTGCCACACTATGCATTTATTCGACTGGAAAGTAAATCGACAAAAGTTAGGGTAGTCTTCAATGCCTCTAAGAAAACGAATAGTGGATTTTCATTGAAAGACGTTCTTCACCAAGGCCCAAAGCTTCAATCCGATTTGATGCAGATAGTGCTTAATTGGCGCTATTACAAATACGTATTGACCGGCGACATCGAAAAAATTTACCGCCAAATTGTGATGCATGAAGCTGATCGCTCATATCAGCAGATTTTATTCCGTAATGAGACGGATAGTTTCGTGAAAACATTCCAAATGAAAACAGTGACTTTTGGAGTTAATTGTGCGCAATTCCTGGCAATAAGAACGCTACAGCAGTTAAGTGAAGACTGCAAGCATTCACTTCCGTTAGCATCCATGATTTTTAAAAACGAAATATATGTGGATGATATCTTGTCTGTAGGACATAGTCTTGAGGAAGCGAAGTCAAAGCAAACTCAAATAAAACTAGCTTTGAAATCAGCTGGCTTCCCCATGAAGAAAATACAGCCAATGACAGTTACCTGCTGAATAACTTGGCCCGGAGGATCTTCTTGATGAAGATTTCTTAAAGTTTAATGATTCTAGCACCATTAAAACCTTAGGAATACGGTGGAATGCGAAGGCAGACTTTTTCTATTATGTGGTGGAACCGAACCACATTTCGCTCTCCCCCACAAAAAGGCAAATTTTATCGGTTATTGCAAAGTTATTTGACCCTTTAGGTTGGCTAGGTCCAATTGTGGTAATAGCAAAGCTCTTGATGCAAGAGTTATGGGAACTTAAGGCAGACTGGGATGTGGGTGTCCCACCACACATACTTGTAAAATGGAACACATTTCTACAAAGTTTACCACAAATCTCCGTACTGAGAATTCCTAGATGGGTATATTTCACACCGACTCATAAAATACAAATTCACGGTTTCTGCGATTCATCAGAAAAAGCGTATTTCGGCGCAATTTACATGCGAACATCAACATCTCATGGAGAAATAAATTGTAATTTGTTAGTGGCTAAACCGAAAATTGCCCCATTAAAAAAGACTACAATCCCGAAACTTGAACTATGTGGAGCGGTATTACTCTCAAAATTAGCAAAAGGGCTAATGGAAAGTGCAAAGTTACATTTGTGGACGGACTCCTCTATAGTCCTCGGTTGGCTACAAAAACCGCCACAAACCCTAGACATTTGTTGCAAATTGTGTAACAAAAATCATAAGTATTACCAGTAATAGTCATGTAAGAACGGAAGACAACTCTGCGGATCTTGGTACCCGTGGTTGTTCCCCCCATCAACTAATTGCGAGCAATATGTGGTGGCATGGACCCACCTGGCTAACCCAGCCCTGTGAATATTGGTCGAAACCTCGAGAATTTGATCCAATCGACTTGGAGACAAAAAAGATTTCAACTTTTCATCTGAAAGCTAAACTTGTGGATATTGATATTGATGCTGTGGATATTGAAATTGATGCTGACGTCAATAAAAAGATTTTCGTCTTTCGCCAGAACGCTTAGAGTCATTAGTTATTGCTTTCGATTCATTGATCGCATAAGAAAACACTGAACCTTTCATTACCGCAAAGGAACTTCAATTTGTGAAAAATCGTTTGATCCTAATAGCTCATATGCATTACTTCCATAGAAAATACGAATGTTTTCAAGATAAACGGCCTATAAACCGAAAGAGCAAACTACTAACGCTGAATCCATTTCTGGATAAAGATGGTTTATTACGTGTTGGAGGTAGATTAAGTTATTCAGGACTTAGTTACGACGAACGCCATCCTGTAATAATCCCTGAAAAATCATACTTTGCTCAACTATTTATCGAATACAAACATATAATTTTACTTCACGCTGAACACTACATTCTGCTGAGAGCTATAAGGCAAGGATTTTATATGCTTCGACTTAAAAATTTGGTGCGAAAATGCATTCGAAATTGTAAAATCTGCACTATCTATAAACATAAAATTCAACATCAAATTATGGCCGCACTCCCCCCGGAAAGAGTAAACTTTTCGTTACCGTTTACATATACCGGTGTTGACTTCGCCGGTCCGTTTAATCTCAAATCATCAAGTTTACGCAACGCTAAACTAATAAAAGGATACGCAGCCATATTTGTATGCTTCTCCACGAAAGCAGTGCATTTGGAAGTTTGCTCAGATCTCTCGACAGATGCATTTTTAGCTTGTTTCGATAGATTCGTTGGACGTAGAGGATTTCCAAAAACCATGTTCTCCGATAATGGCAGAAATTTCCTTGGAGCCAGTTTATCACTTCTAAAAACTCATAACGAATTCTTAAAAAAGGCTGAGAAAGCACTCGTAGAAAAATATAGTGCTCACGGATTCTCCTGGTCATTTATCCCACCTTATGCACCCCATATGGGTAGCCTCTGGGAGGCTGCCGTAAAAAGCATGAAATCCCATCTCAAAAAAGTAGCTAGTAACCACAATTTTACGTACGAGGAATTTGCAACAATACTAATCAAAATTGAAGCTGTACTAAATTCGCGCCCAATGTCTCCATTGAACGAAAACCCTTCTGAACTACTTCCTTTGACTCCAGGTCATCTCTTGAGAGATGCACCAGTTATAGCTCCACCTGAAGCTCCTAAAGAACCTCCGCTAGAAAGCGTGAGTTTTGTTAAACGCTGGGAACGTCTGAAAGCTCTACAACATATCTTTGCACGTCGTTGGAAAAACGAATATATAACAGAGCTTCAACGACGAGTAAAATGGAGAGCAGAACAACACAACATTAAGCCCAACGACTTCGTCATAGTAAAAGACGATTTATTACCGCCTACTGAGTGGCGCCTGGGGCGCATTACTAAAGTTATCTACGGAAAACACAACAAAGTACGAGTTGCAGAGATCAAACCCCAAAATGAAACTATAACACGGTCTATAGCAAAATTGTGTCTTTTACCAACATCCCATACATAAGATAATATTCCACACAAATGTTAAAATTAATCCACCTGATTTAAATTTAAAAGCCATGTTAAAAAAGAGAAATAAGTCGCAATACAAAATATCTAATAACACAGTATATATACATTTTATTTTCTTCCTCTCTAGCCAACACTATGCCACGGTGTAATTTGTGCTTTAAGAATCACGCACTCCGCCATTGCCCGGTCTTTGTAGCGAAGTCCATACAAGCTCGACGCGAATACCTTAGTAAATGGGACTACTGCCTAAATTGTAGAAACGGCTCATGGAGTTGTTGAAGACACTGCCAACCCAACGAAACCCGGAGTCCTATGTGGGTGAATTTTTTGTTAGATGAGAAGAGCGAAACCTCATTTTTAAAGAGAAGCGTGGCAAATATGTTCCACAATTTTACTCCTGATTACCATCGAGGAGCGAATGCGTATGGCATTTTTGAAGTCACCCCCACCTATGAGCCACGCAAACATTACGGTCCAATCGCTCGCTGGAACATACTAGTGAAATATTTTGAGATTATCGTCCCTCCACCAATAACAGACCCGCGGCTTGAAAGCCACTTCAAGTCCTTTGCTCTGTGCCGCGAAGTTGACGGAATCATTGGCCGAAAGACTTTAGGTACCATTATGTCAGAAAACAACATTCATTCCGAGGAAAGGCTTCCGAAAGTCCAGCGCTCAATTTTTGGCTGGGTCATATTCGGACACTGGCATGGCTGCAATTGTCACTAATTGTCGCGCGGGAATATGTTGAACTGTGTTCAACAAACATATATTTTTTTTGTATTAATAATATTTTTTGAATTTTATCTTTTTTATGTATTTATTTTTAATTATCTTTATAACTGAATTTAAATTTATCTCTTTTCTCTTTTTTTATAACCTCTTGGAGAGGCCTTTTATAAATTGTTATTGTTCCTCATGAACTAATGTAATTCGCCTTAAAGTTAGAGCCCTTTTTTTTGTTTCTATGAATTAACTGTTTTTATATACATAGGTTTTCATGTCATAACTTTAATCATGCATATTGTTTTCTTAGATCATAAGTTTTAGTTCTAATATAGATTTCAATAAAGCAAGAAGCTTATAAATTTATCACACAAACCCCGCTTGTGTTTCACTTAAAAACACACCCTAATCTATTGGGAAGAGGAGCTACCTCACCCCAATACTGTATTATCGTCGCTATCTTTGCTTAAACTAGCCATTGTTATTTTTTAGTAAAAGTTGCTGTTTTACTAAAGAAAGCAGTTTCCATGTGCAGTCTTGCGCTTAATTGTTTTTTGTTTATTTTAATTGTTTTTTCCTTTAATTCAATTTTTTGTCACAGAATTTTTTAGTTTATATTTTAATGAATACAGAATATGTATGTTTACTGAAAACACAGAAAAGAAGTTTAATCCCTATCACGGTCAAAGACTCAAATGAATAAATAATTGTTTTTTTTTTTATTTTTTATTATTGAAAATTAATACAAAATTGTCGAATAAAAATGTTCAGATTCGCCTGACGGTAAAATCGAAAGTTTTTTTTGAATGATTATTTAATTTGTTAACAATTTAAAAAAAAAGTTCGTAAATTGGCCGCTTTATACCAAGTAATAATACGTGACGATTAAAACAACTCTTTATACAGTCGGTAACAATAAAACTGGTCCACTTGTCATTAAAGAATAAAATGCACAAAAACAAAAAATGAGAAAACTGTATTAAAATTAAAAAATGTTTTCAGTAGTAAACAAACCATGTGATTGGCGAATATTTTTATTACTTTACCAGTCTTATGGAGCCTCCCCAACTCTTAATGCAAAGGATTAGCGTAGTAACTGAATTTCGAAATAAAAAGAAAATAGAAATAATCAGCCTTTATAGCCAGTGCATCAGTAAATTTGTGTTTCAAACTTTATATTCTGAGTGGCACGAGGTTTATTATTCATGTAATGAAGAACTAGTAGACTTGGAGAAGACTAGTAGGTACTGCATTGGCTTATTAGACGTGAGGCTAGGGTTTAAACCTCACCCCCGACATTTCAAACAAAATGAATTATGAAAAAAATATATCTTCGGCGATTTTTTTTCAACTGTCTTCGACCAAAAATTAGGAGAATAACGCGGTACGATAGTTAAAATACACCCAGCAAATGGCATAGTTTAGGTTATGAGTTTTGTTGAGTAGAACTCAAAAATATTTTTTTTATATTTTTCAAACCCCCCAAACTTCTTTTATTTGGCAAAACTGGTATTTTAATTTTTTTCACACAAAATTATTGAAAAATTAAAAAATATGTGGGTATTTTTTAACCTATTTTCAAAATCCAAAGTTTTTTGAAAAGGGAACAGATAAGCCTTTAAAATTGTATACATAAACATATGGGTCAAGTTTACGCGTTATGAGTTTTGATCGGGTAAACTTTTAAAAAATGATTTTTTTCTAATTTTTTCAAGTTTAGCCATTCCTAACTGCCAAATTTAATTAGAAAAATATAAAAGAAATGGTGAAATTCTGAAACTGCATTATCTTGTGAAGAGATTGAAACATCGTTTGATCAAATCGGACAAAAGTTACCTTCGTTGTTATTTAAATAGTATAACAGTATTGTTATATTTTTTATAAATGCCATCTTATCAAATGAACTTTCAGTTCAAAAAATTTCAAAAATTTTGATGGATCTTGATTGTTTACCGCAAAATGTGTCAATTTCACGTTTGGGCGTTTTGGTGGTTGCCCAAACGTGAAATTGACCCATTTTTCAACAAGCAATCAGGACCCATCAAAAATTTTTCAACTGAAAGTTCGTTTGAAAAAAAAATATATAATATACACCTATACCTCGGTTTACGCGGAACTCGGATTTCGCGGTTTCGAATTTACGCGGTTTTTAAAATGAAGAAAAAAAATTTTTATTTTACTTATATTCTATTCAAACTGAAACTAATTCAACCCTTGCACAATCTAATGAGATGACTTTATCCAGTGATGAGTCGGAAATCATAGAAATTCGTAAAAAAAGGCTTGTTGAAAATGATAGCGATTAAGTTAGCTTAAAAATTGTATGTTTTGTGTAAAGAGGTACATAGTATATGTATGTGTATTTTTTAATGGAATAAATGTTTATGTTTTTTTTACTTAAATCAGGTTTGCACGACTTCCAGATATTATTATTATTTCTCTTTGCGCAAGCATTGATCAACTTCTGGTGGTCGCTTAAACTTTAAATTGACACATTTTCCGATAAACAATCAAGATCCATCAAAAATTCAGAAAATTTTTGAACTAAAAGTTCATTTGATGAGATGACATATATAAAAAATATCACTCGACTGTTAGACTCTTTAAATAATAACTACGGTAATTTTTGTCCGATTTGATCAATCTCTTCACAAGAGAACAGACTTTAAGAATATTATCACTTATGAAATATTTTTTTATTAAAGTTTGCTACTATGAATCGACAAACTTGAAAAAATATGTAAAAAATCGAATTTTCCAAGTTTACTTCACCAAATCTCATAGCATATTTAGTCGAATAATAGATATATGTATACCGTTTTAAAGGTTCATCTCTACCCTTTCCAACAAGATTTAAACTTTTGGAAATGGGGCAGAAATGTTTGAGTAATCCAAAAATTTCTGCGTAAAGTAAAAAAAAAACAGTTTTTGTCAAATAAAACAAGTTTGGAGGGTTTGAGAAATATAAAAAAGCTATTTTTGAGTTCTGCTCAACTAACTGAACAACGTGGACTATGTAGTTACTCGGATGTATTTTCACTGTCGCACCGTGTTATTAACAGTATAAAACTATATTTTTTTTTTCAAAGAAAAAGCTTTTTTCCAGTAGGTATTCGCTTTTCGCGGTTTTTCCATACAAAAATGTAAACTTCGATTTACGCGAATTGGCCAGGAACGTATCTACCGCGTAAATCGAGGTACAGGTGTATATGAAAAATATAATACGACTTTTATATTCCCTAAATAATAACTGCGGTAACTTTTGTTCCATTTTATTATACGAAGTGTCAATCTCTTCACAAGATAATGCACTTTAAGAATAATTTAAATTTAATTTTATATTTTTTAATTAAAGTTTGTTACTATGAATGGACAAACTTGAAAAAATTTAAAAAAATTCGCATTTGGCAAATTTACCTCATCAAATCTCATAAAATATTCGTTCGAATAATATATACATGTATACCGTTTTAAAGGCCTATCTCTCCTTTTGTAAGAAAGTTTAAATTTGTGACATTGGTTCAGAAATATTTGTGTAATCAATAAATTTATGCGTATAGTCCAAAATAGCAGTTTTTGTCTAATAAAAGAAGAAGAAATATAAAAAAAATATTTTTGAGCCTACACTATGTCATTAGCTGGGTGTATTTCATTTTATTTTTTATTTTGTCCCATAGTATAATTAGAATTGCAAAAATTAAAAATTAAAAATCTGCCGGCCACTCATGAATAAAATTAACACATGCTATATGGATAGTGGAGCAGACAGGTTGTAATTCTGACTAAAGGGTTGCAATGACCAATTAAGTAAGAAGTAATAAAAAAAAAGAAATTCTATTCATTGTGATGAAATTATGAGAACCAACATATAAATTCTTAGATACAAAACAAAGTATTTCAAATACAACAAACCATATACGCATTGACTTACCATGTAAACTTTCCGATAATATGAAACAGCATGTACATATACTTACTTATAGATACGCGGAAAAGGCGTGCTGAGTGATGAAATTATGCAAATAAAAATACATCTTTAAAGTTCGAATTTTACTTGTAAAGTATTTTCTTTTTATTAAATTTTTTTCTTTTCTCATATTTTTAAAATATAAATACAGTTACAGATCGCACAGTTCTTAGGGGGCTAACTTAGTATAACACAAAAATATAGTATAGAAGCTAATGTGGTACAATTAAACACAATAAACGCAACGCAGTAAACACAGCAATCTCTCAAAAATAGAATACATGGCTGTATTTGGAAATGATTATTTTAAAGGCAATGCGACAAGTAAATAAAATAAAATAAAACTTGCTTTGTTTGATACGTTGCATTTATAATGTTTATATGATAATAATAAATGTAATAGTTTTAATATATAGTATAATAGTTAATATGGTAAGCAAGTAAAGTAGAATAAGTAGAGTACATTAACCATTAATGTAATCATAGAGTAACTAAGATCTAAGCGTTGGTGTATCATATTATATGACACTTCCATTTAAAAATAAACAGTCCATGTTAATTCAAAATAAATTTATTATATATATAATGTATCATTTTCTTTCATCTAAAATTCTTATATTGTAATTATTTAAATATTTACATATTTTCATTTGTATTCTTATTTCAATTTATCATTTTAACATAAATAATTTGATCGATTTTAATATTTTAATGACAATTTATAATATTTAATTTATTACTAATTTAATAATGTTTAAATTTGATAGATGCTATAGAATTTTATATTTAATATTTTATAGATCTTATTTGATCTCATTTTCTTTTCATTTTCCGAATCTGGTTTGTTTTCTTCTTTTTTTCTTAAAAGCTGTTAGTTTGTTTGGTAACATATTTTAAACTATTTTTGAAATTAAGAATTTCTTCTCCCTTGTGCTTTATATATTTTAGAAAATAAAAAAAAACGTTAAAAATTAAGTGATTTTCCTTTATTTAAAAATTTCTTATTCTTTTATATTAATTATATTAAGGACATACCCATACATGGGACAAATGAAATTTTAAAATGTTTGAGAATGGCTACAAAATTCGATGAGAGAATAACGTTGAAAAGTTCTTTTACAAACTACTTGAACATTTATTTTTTTTTATTTTTTATTTATTTATTTTACTATCAATATAAATAATTACATATATTATTACATTAAAAACAATTTTTGAGATACTATCATAAGATATTTCAACATATATTAACTAAGGTTAAACGGGTAAAAAGACTGTAGATTAGTAAAGGAACTACTTGAACATTTAATGTAATCTAATCAAATTAACCACTATTCAATATATAATTGTTTAAAGGCATCAATAGTTGAACGACTTAATAGAAGATTGATGGGGGTCAATGTGGAAATAGTTTAGCTTTCAAGGATCGTACAAATGGATAAACATATATCAAGAAGTGGTGGATAAATGTAATAATACATTTCATCGAACAATTAAAATTACCCCAAACAAACTGAATCCTTCAAATGAAAAAATCCCGTTGTATACCGTCTATAGTAACTTGAAGATTTTTAGGAGATTCAAGTTTAAATTTTTAGTGTGTTTATGTATATTCTTGACCAATTTTTCCATACAAATTTGGGATCATGCCTGCTTTTTATGTACCTTTTATTTGTATTACTTTGTAAAAGAATGATTGGACGAACAGAATGAGTGTGTGTAACATTTTTAAAGTGCGTGGTTGTTATCAATGATGATTTTCTCAAGTGGATTCTGTTTATTTTATTTTTTTGAACTTTTGACTTTTGTTAAGGAAATAGTAATATAGTTGTACAAGATGCGCTTGACTCATAGAACGTAATTAGATTCCTAAATAGAAATATAGTTGTACGTGTTGTTGTTTATGTGTTAGAAGGATACATTCCAGAGTATAAATAGACTGGTTTTAAGGATTCAGAACTCATTCCTATTTTAAAAATAACTACACTTATCATTTTAAAAAGCGAAACGAAAAAAGAAAAAATGGATTGTGAAAACAACAACTGCGTTTGCCAACTGAAGCTCGCCACCGAAGACAATCTATGGATGGACGAAAAGTTCGAAGCCGAACTTTTAAGAGCTAAGGCATTCGTATTAAATTTAAAGTCGAGTAAATGTTTCAAACCACTTTTTGAAGCAGAACTCGTAAAATATGTAGTAAAAAAAGCTACATATTTCAATGGAGGACCGATTTAATTGATGTCTTCCCTGAAGGAGAGGATAGTTCCTGTTGGGGAAATATTAAATTTGTCGAGGATGGTGTCCTCTTAGATGATAAGAAATATTATATATTATTTAAATCTTTCACGGAATGTGATATAGAATAAAAAAATAAAGATAATAAAAAAAAAATGTGTTTTTATTTGTTGAGAGATTTCTGTTTTTCAGAGTTTTTTTCCTTTTTCAAGTTTTTTAATAAAATAAAAAATAATCACTTGTTGTGAATAGATGTGTTTTCAGTTGCTCTCGTTGGCAGTCATGCTTTATACATTGTATTGTGTAATTAGAATACTACAATTTATTTAAAAGTTGAAAACAAAACAAACATTAAAAAAACCCGTTACAAAATTAAGAATTTATAAAAACAAAATCAAACGTTCACTTGTTTGCGACAATGTTAACGCATTAAGCATTAATAATATGAACAGAAAACCAAAAACAATCAATGCATCTAGTGTATCAAAAAATTATAATTACTTTTCTCCTCTTCAGACCATTGAAGATAAGAAAATTGATGATGATGATGAAGTTATCGTTAATAAAGAAGTAAAGCCCTAGTTATGCTACCGTAACGGAATGTAACAGTAATGTTTATGTCTGACGATCAGTAAGTCCCATTCCTGATCACATAAACACTATTGTTTAAATGATGAAAAATTGGCAACAGAGGGCGCTGTCGTATATAATAAAGCTTTTTTATATTTATTATTATTGTTGTATTTTTAACATTAAATTTTTGTTTTGGTTAATACTTTATTCATTCGCTTTGTACCATCCACAAGGATGCATCTACTGTGATTAAAGATTTTTAAAATTTGTGTAATTTGTGATAGTTTTGTGTGCACAAACAAAAAATGTTAAAAATTAATTGAGAAAGAAACTAACAAGAAAGTGGTTTTATTTTATTGGAAAAATACAATATAAGGAAAGCAGGAGTTTAATTATTTTGAGTGGAACAAGCAGTAAGAGAAAGAAGTCAAATCGACAACAATAACAAGGAAAGTGTTCTTTTGTGTCTAAGATCGTCTTGGTTTTTTCTAATATTTGGATCCTTTTTTTTTAGTGGGGAAAGCAACAGCTTTTTTTGTGTGTCCCCCCCTCCCCCATATACAGTCCACAGTTTAACAAGTAACGTAATGTAACGTGTACGGAACGTAAAAATGTAAGGGCAATTATAAAACGTAAAAACGTGTCATATGTTTTTACGTAAACAAAACAAAAAAGAAAGTAAGAAAAACAAATAAAGAAATAAAAATTGCAAAAACTAAAAGACAAAAATTCAGATATGGATATAGAAGTCATGTTTTTGGGTTTGAGTTTTTATTTTATAATTTTATTATTGTTTTTTATACAAACTTAATATTAATTTCAGATTTTAAAAACTTTGTTTTCACTCTTTTATCACTTTCAATATGGCGCCTTTTGTTTTGCTTTAATTCAGCTATTAACCAGTATTATCACTACAGACTTTTTAGGTTCAATTTAACATTTTTTTATTTATTTAAAGGTACTTATTAAAAGTTTTATGTACTGTTTCTGTAAGCCAAACAATTTCACTTTCACACAAATACACTCAATTTAGTTTGTTTTTGTTTGTCGAGGAAAACACAAACACAAAATTTAGTGATTTTGTTTATATTTTGCATATAAATAGACGAGCAAGTACAATTGTTTATCCTACAGAAACAGGTCAGGTATTCGGAAACTAAATTTGTACGAATGTTAAAACATTTTTATCTTCTCTAGTAAAAGTTAAATGCAAATTAAATAATTAGTTAAAAATCGATAACTATATTTTTCTAATTTAAAATAAAAATAAACACCACCTATATAATGTAATAGTAAAATAGTGTTTATTTTTATTTTAAATTATAAAAGTTAATAATGAAATACAGTAGGACCTTGATTATCCGGGATGGAAAAAGAAAATTTTTTGCATCGACTTAATTTTATTTTGGATCGACTTAAATTTTTCTGCACCGTTTAACCGTGATTACCTCTATTATCCGTGATTATAAGCAAAAATTTTTTTTTATTTTGGACAAGCGAAAAAGGGGAATTCTCTCTTTAGTATACGAAATCCTTATATACTGTTCACTGTTTTCTGACAAAAATTTTTTTTTATATTTTTGAAAAATTTATGTATATAAAATCCTTGAATTATTTAGTTTTTATAAATATAAATATGTACATATTCATTTATTAACTAATAAAAATATCTATTAAAAAACTAGCCAAAATTAATACTCAATTAACCGGGAAAATCGATTATCCGGAATGCTTCCGGTCCCGACCATCACGGATAATCAAGATCCTACTATAAATTATAATTTGGGTTTTTAAAATATGTGAAATTTTATTTAAAGTGAATACCACATACAGACAAACATAACATAATTACAAAATGTAAATTCTGTTTATAATTTTCAGTTTTGGTGGTTTTTTGTATTGACATGTTGTTAACGCTGCTCAACTGATGTCACGTAAAAATGTAAGAAAATTCAATTTTTTACATATTCTTACGTTCCGGTTACGTTACATTACATTTCTATAACCATTCGTTGTTACGATTTTCTTCATAATATTCATTTTTATCAAAATAACTAATTATCCATTTTTTTTTGGTTACGGGTTCATTCCCCTATATATTGTATATACATATATATTTTTCCCTTTTAATATTTGGGTTATTTACATTTTGTACATAAGCGACAATTTGCCATACTTATGTACTGTGTAAAAATATTACCATATATGGAAATGTTCTGGATTATTCGGGCACACAATTCTTATCTCTATTCTTGTCTTCTTTGCTCAAACGGCGGGTCATTTGCTGAATTGCATTTCATTTCTTCTTTTGCTTACTCTGTCTCTTTTTCTCTCATTTTACGCACTATGATACGTAGAACACAGGGCTGGTATGAACAATGTCGGGTGATCAAAAAAAGATCATTATCGAAATGAACTTGAAAGAGTAAAGACGATACATAAATTATTTTTGTTTTGTGGATTGTGTGATTAAGGAAGAAATTAATATAGAATTAAAATAAACAAAGTTTTAAAAGTGTGTCTTGATATTTATTTCTTGTAAATTGCAGACGTACATACTCTATTTCCAGGAATTTACAAGGGAAACTTAATAGAGAGATCATAAAATTCCGTGTGGAATTGTCAGGCAGTAATTTATGCAGCAGACAGACACTTAGAGGGAGCAAGCGGAACAAGCAGAACTACTCGATGAGAATTTATAGAAATATTTGGAAACATTGACTCTTACAATTTCCCACGAAATAGATTGGAAAACATTTTTTTAACGCATTAAACTTACAAAGTAATGATCTTAATGAATTGGACATATTCTTGTAAATCGGAAATAGTAATTGTGAGTGCGTAAAATGAATTATATTATGATATTCGACTCAATGGAAGAAGTCGCTTCCTGAACAACACAATTGAACAGGATAGAACAGCAGAACATTCCAGAACAGATATGAAGAGAATAATATGACAATTAGCGACGGAAAACAACAACAACAACATCTCAAATTTCAACAAACTGGAAAAACAAAATAAGTATTATAAAAATATTTAATTTAATTTTAATTATATAGTTAAAGAATTATTTTTGATAATAGAACAACAAGTCAATATAACGACAGAAATTCAAACCACATTTTTTTTTTAAAGAAAAAGAAAACAGGAAAAAGAAAAAAAGAAGATAGCAGCAGCAGAACAGAAATGATTGAAATATTAGTTTTTTTTTGAAATAGAATATAAGAAAAATATTTAAACATTTTTAACTTTAACGTTAACATTAATTATTAATAAAATACAATTATTGAAAATAAAAACATTAAAGCAAAATGAAGGACTAAATGAAAATAATGTATAGAGTTATCATAAAACGCAATGCGGACTTATAAATAATACCTTACCTTGTTTTTACATCTTTAATGTTTTCATTCATTATTTTTTTTTCCATTTAAGCTTTATTCTCATTATTTTAACATTTTAAACAATTATAAGAAAAGTAAACTATAATTAAAAACTTGTTTAAATTTCAAATACTTTAAAGAATTATAAAAGAAAACAACAATGTTAAGTTTACTACTCTTCAATGCTTAAACAATTTTAATTAGTTTTTTTTTGAAAATAATTTTCAAATTTGTAAAAAAAAAATTAAAATATTATTATAACTATTTAAGAAAAAAATTATATGATTATAAGACAGAACCGACAAAAGAATCAAACAAGAAAAAAGAAAAACCTGGACAACATGTATTCATTGCTGGGCCCACCAATTGGAACACATGGAACGCGTATTTTAAAGTTAGTCAGTTTTTTCTTTACTATTTCATTGATAAATTTCTTCTTTCATATATACATACATAAGCTTTTTATTCTCTTTTCCTTTTTTTTATATTTAAGAATGAGTAATTTTACTCATTAATGATCATTTAATAGAAAGTAAGATATATGAAAAAAAAGGAAATTATCAATTAGAGAGCAAATTTTGGCCATTACTATTTCATTGTTAAATTTCTTCTTTCATATATACATACATAAGCTTTTTATTCTCTTTTCCTTTTTCTTATATTTAAGAATGAGTAATTTTACTGAATAAAATGAATATGTTAAATGTTATTGACCATGAATAATAAATTTTAGTATATTTTTGCAATCGATAGGGGGAAGGACAGCTATGGGCAGAGTTTGTCAGGTTGAGTGATTGTTCGAATTAATTTTTTTCTGGGGACAGATAGGATATAGGGTACAATCTGTCAGGAAGCAGTGACCATCTGTCACTTGGGAGGTGTTATCGTACCCACGGGGCGTTACATCTGCTACCGTTGTATATCGTAAATGATTATATTGTGGAAATTGTTTCCATTACCTTTATATGCTCTTCGGTATGGTGATTTGGCAAAGAGCATATTATATGTTATGTGGCAGGAAAATGGGTCAGGAACACACATACCATGAGCTAGCGGGAGATCTTTTGCCTATGACACAATGCCCTGAGATTTTTAATTGTTTCAATTTTTGTTATTTTTATCGGCAATAAGTAACCACGTAACATCGTATTGCTTTATACATAACAAAAACGATCAGCTGTTTCTTACTGTTGCGGTTACGTTCCGTTACGAATGCATAACTGGGGCTTAAAGGTTCATATACCGCCAATAACTATATTAAAGTGCAAAATTGCAGAAGTTCAAGAAATTTGTAAATTAAGCAAAATAAAAGAATATTCTATACGGAAAATTTCAATTGGATTGAAATTATTTCTTAAATATAAAGCAGATTACGAAACTATCTGTAGTGTACTCACAGGCAAGTACGAGTTTTTCAGTTATGCCACCAAAGATGAAAAGCCGTATAAAACTCTGCTGTTCGGTCTTGATAAACAAGATCCACTGATCGTTAAAAAAAATTAACAGATATGGGTCTTCATTCCTTGGACGTTAAAATCGTTATAAAGAGAAATACATGTAGGATGTCAACCGCAGTCAACCTATATTGACAGACGAAGGGAGGGACGAGAACAACAGGGAGAATGACATTGGAACAGATAGTACAAAGAAACGATATGGACAACGGACAGTTTAGTTATTGACTGACAACCGACGCGAGAGGTTCAACGAAACCACCATATAAATAAATAAACCTAATGTAAATGAATAAACCTAATGTAAATATGCAAACTAAACTGTTCTTTAGTTATTGACAAACAACCGACGCGACAGGTTCAACGAAACCACCATATAAATAAATAAACCTAATGTAAATGAATAAACCTTGTTCACTCGAGCGAACAAATCAACTCAACCCTAATCCTGCCTTCCAATATTCCTTACACACATAATGACAATAACATCTCTAACCCACATCACATTCACAATAAACACATACATACATATACAAACATTCATCAACATCACCAACATATAAAACATCATTTGTTTACATCGATCAGTTGATTATCGATTCGTGAACAACGACAAACAAAACCCAGCTATCCTTGCGCGGGTGCACCATAAACGATATTATTAATTTAAATAAAATATAAAACTGGTGAACATAATTGTGAACATTAACAGATTTCAAATAAGAATTGTGAGTTACATATAAATTGTAAAGAAATCAAATACATATTGTGAAACTTATACATCTACTAGCAGATTGTACCCGGCGTTGCGCGGGTTATGTAGTTTGGATTAGTTTAAAAAATTAAAAAAAAATACTATTGGGTAATTTTTGCATTAAAAATAACAATAAATAAAAAACCGGTTTATCGGTTTTCAAAACCGGTTTCGAAACCGGTTTTTTAAAAAATCCAATTTTTAAATTATTCGGAAACCGGTTTAACAAACAACCCAGTTTTTTGAATACTCTAAGTCCTAAATATAAATGCAGTCAATTTGACCGTTTTTGGCCCCCTTTTGGTCCAACTTTAGAAACGGAACACCTCCAATAGCTATTTGGGAATCTTAACTAAGCTAAATCGTAAAAAAATACCTTTAAAACAGATAAAATACAGCATTTATGCATAAAGTACTAATTTTTGCCCATTTTTTCTTCCCTTTGACCAATTTTTTCCCCCTTTGGGTCAAAATTTTGAAAAGATTTATTGCCTATAACCTGCACCGACAAAAGTTCGATCAATATCCCAAATTTCAAGAAAATCGGTCCAGGCGTTCAGGCGTGATTGGCTATACACTCAATTTGCCCGTTTTTGGCCCCTTTCCCCCTTTTTGGACCCCTTTTGGTTCAACTTTAGAAATGGAACACCTCCAATAGCTATTTGGGAAACTTAACCATGCTAAATCGTAAAAAATTACCTATAAAACAGATAAAATACAGCATATATGCATAAAAGTACTAATTTTTGCCCATTTTTTCTCCCTTTGTCCCATTTTTTTCCCCCCTTTTTGGCAAAATTTTGAAAAAATTTATAGCCTATAACCTGCACCGACAATGGCTCGATCTATATCCCAAATTTCAAGAAAATCGGTCCAGGCGTTCAGGCGTGATTGGCTAACAAACAAACCAACAAACAAACAAACAAAAAAACAGACTTACAGAAAGATTTATAATATATATTAGGATTGAAATTGCGAACGATTGCGAACAATTTACATATATTATAGAGTAAATAAAATACGTTTTATAACGTTTAAAAAATATATTCACATAAAACACAAAACTCGTGGTGAAGAAATTGATGTGTATGCCTGGTGAAGTGTTGTAGCTGCATTCAAGGGAAGTAGCGGTATATGGCGTCTTTGTTGTTGCTGTTGCCGATGGAAAGTTTATGTTTATTTTAATATTTTATTTTTGTGAAATAATAATAATTTTGATGAGTAGAGTAACTTTTTATTTGAATTAAATTTATGATAATTGAAATTTTATTGAATTCTTTAATATTATAATTTTCATTCTATTGTAATACTAAAATGGACAGAGAGACAATTTTAGGACTGAATGTGAATTCTCTTAAGGAGGTATTGAAAAAGTTAGATTTGAACGTGAAAGGACTTAAAGCAGACTTACAGAAAAGGCTCTTGGAGCTAGATTTTGAGGACGATAGGGTAGATGCGGATGATTGTTTGAGTTCAGTCGGTTCTCTTGTTGGTGATGCGGTCGGTGATGTCGCCGGTGGTGAAAAATAACTTCAGCACAAAAGAGTATGTACACGCTAAAGGACGTTGAGGATAGTCTTTCTACGTTCAATGGAACAAATTCACCTGACATTAATCAGTGGATTTCTGAATTCGAATAGATGGCTGAAATAGCGCAGTGGTCCTCACTTCAGATGTTTGTCTATGCGAAACAATTGTTAGTAGGTGCTGCGAGAATGTACGTAAGAAGCTTGAGCGGTGTGAAAGATTGGTCAGCATTGAAGCGAAATTTGGGAAAGGAATTTGGTACATGTTTTTCGTCGGCCGAAGTATACAGACAGCTACGTAATAGAAGATTGAATAGAAACGAGACGATGCTCGAGTACCTGTATTCCTTAATGGAGATCGGTAAACGAATAGAGTTGGACGAGAGGAGCATAGTGGAATATTTTATAGATGGGATTCCAGATTCGAAATTTAATAAAGCTGTGTTGTACCAAGCTAATAGTATAGACCAACTAAAGCAGCAGATATCGAACAGAGGAAGGGAACATTTGACAGCTGAACGGATACTCGAGGTGGACAAATCTGAAAATAATAAATCTGATAAGAGATGCTTTAAGTGTGGCAGTGCAACACATTTGGCGAAGGAATTCCTAGAGCGACAAGTTAAGTGCTTCAAATGTCGGAAATTTGGACACCGTTCTTTTGAATGCCAGAATGGAGGATCTAATTCAAGAGTCGTTAAGTCGGAGCAGGGTCAGGCGAACATGGTCCGCATGATTTTTAAGGACGTTACCATTAAGGGTAAAACGCTTTCAGCATTGATTGACACCGGATGTGACGTATGCATTATGCGGAACGTTATGCTACTTTATTTTGGGGCGATGTGGAGTTTATTCCCTAAAAGGTGAAGTTATACGGAATCGGTGATATCGTAACTATGGGTCGTTTTGATATAGCTGTTAAAATTGACGACTTGAATTTTGACGCAACGTTTTATGTCGTTGGGGAGAGTGACGCTAGTCACTCCTTAATGATAGGAAACAGTTTGATGGAGAAGGCAGTTGTGGTGATTAGTAACGGCGAAGCAAATTTTAAAGAATATGTTGCTGAAAGAATTCGAGAGTATTTGTTTGAACGTTGAGCATCATGCACCAGAAGTTGAATTTGAGCTGAAGCATCTTGAAAGCGAAACTGCCGATAAAGTCAAGAAGATCATAGACGGGTATAAACCACACACCGGTTCCGAGAGACCGGTGAAGATGAAAATAATTTTGAAGGATGATATACCAGTTTTCCAACATCCACGACATATGCCTTTCTCAGACCAACGTATAGTGGACGCCCAAGTGTCCGAATGGTTGGAGCAGAAAATAATCCAGCCTAATTTCTCTGAGTATGCCTCCCCTATTGTCTTGGCTACGAAAAAGGACGGATCCAAGAGGTCATGCTGTGATTACAGAAAACTAAACCGGAAGATAATACGGGACCATTTCCCTATGCCGTTAATAGAAGAAGTTTTGGATAAGTTGCAGAAAGCCAGTGTGTATACAACTCTAGATCTAGTGAATGGATTTTTCCATGTCCCTTTGGAAGAGTCGTCGAGAAAATATACATCATTCGTAACGAGTAGCGGACAGTTTGAATTTCTGTATGTTCCCTTTGGTATTAGTAATTCACCAGCAGTTTTTACGCGGTTTATATCTGCAGTTTTTATAGATTTAATACTTGACGGTACAATTATAGTCTACATGGACGACATCATCATTCCCTCCAAGAATGTGATGGAGGATGTACATAAGTTCAGGTTAGTGTTGGAAAGAGCAGCGATGAGTGGTCAGCGAATAAAATGGAGGTAGTGCCAGATTCTGCAGCGGCGGGTGAGTTTTCGCGGTTATGTGGTGCAGAATGGTTCAATAAAACCATCAGACGAGAAGATAAGAGCGGTGAATAATTTTCCCATCCCCACCGATCAGAAAACAGTTCAACGGTGTTTGGGCCTGACATCATATTTTCGGAAGTTCATAGAGAATTATGCAGTAATAGCTAAACCACTGACTGATTTATTGCGTTAGAATGTACCATTCAATATCACGGATGAGGTGTTAATATCCTGCCGACAGTTGAAAGAGTCCTTAGTTAGCGCACCAGTACTGAAATTATATGATCCTGATGCGATTACAGAAGTGCATGCAGAGGCAAGTAAATATGGATATGGTGCCATATTATTGCAGAAGAGTCTCGATGATCAGCAGTTGCATCCCGTACAGTTTATGAGTCGGCGAACGAAACCCTATGAGGAAAAGTACCAATCTTACGAACTAGAGGTTCTTGCCATAATTGAAGCGCTGAAAAAAAGGCGTGTGTATTTGCTTGGCATACCTTTCAAGATTGTGACCGACTGCAGTGCTTTCAAGATGACGATGAATAAAAAAGATGTACCACCCAGAATATCGAACATTGCCCATGTTTCTGCAGGATTTCTCTTACGAGATCGAACATCGTTCAGGCACGAAGATGAAGCACGTTGATGCATTGAGTCGTATCATGTCATGTCAAATTTTGGAAAGCAGCCTAACTCATCGAATGAGAGAACCTCAGGAGAATGATGATCGAACCAAGGTGATAAGAGCTATCTTAGAATTTGAAAACTACGAAGATTTTTATTATTTACTAGCAGATTGTACCCGGCGTTGCGCGGGTTATGTAGTTTGGATTAGTTTAAAAAATTAAAAAAAATTATTGGGTAATTTTTGCATTAAAAATAACAATAAATAAAAAACCGGTTTATCGGTTTCGAAACCGGTTTTGAAACCGGTTTCTTAAAAAATGCAATTTTTCAAATTATTCGGAAACCGGTTTAACAAACAACCCAGTTTTTTGAATACTCTAAGTCCTAAATATAAATGCACTCAATTTGCCCGTTTTTCGCCCCTTTCCCCATTTTTGGACCCCTTTTGGTTCAACTTTTGAAACGGAACACCTCCAATAGCTATTTGGGAAACTTAACCAAGCTAAATCGTAAAAAAATACCTTTAAAACAGATAAAATACAGCATTTATGCATAAAGTACTAATTTTTGCCCATTTTTTCTCCCCTTTGACCCATTTTTTCACTCTTTGGGTCAAAATTTTGAAAACATTTATTGCCTATAATCTGCACCGACAAAAGTTCGATCAATATCCCAAATTTTAAAAAAATCGGTCCAGGCGTTCAGGCGTGATTGGCTATACACTCAATTTGCCCGTTTTTGGCCCCTTTTCCCCTTTTTGGACCCCTTTTGGTTCAACTTTTGAAACGGAACACCTCCAATAGCTATTTGGGAAACTTAACCAAGCTAAATCGTAAAAAATTACCTATAAAACAGATAAAATACAGATTTTATGCATAAAAGTACTAATTTTTGCCCATTTTTTCTCCCTTTGTCCCATTTTTTTCCCCTTTTGGTCAAAATTTTGAAAAGATTTATAGCCTATAACCTGCACCGGCAATGGCTCGATCTATATCCCAAATTTCAAGAAAATCGGTCCAGGCGTTCAGACGTGATTGGCTAACAAACAAACCAACAAACAAACAAACAAAAAAACAGACTTACAGAAAGATTTATAATATATATTAGGATTATTATTTAAGGATTCCGTTAAGGAACTTATAGTAGTACCAGTCCAGATGGAAGAAGAGATTATAAGGCTTGCACACAACCAGGGTCATTATGGTATTGCAAAGACCCAGGAAATTGTCGAGAGACAATACCACATATCAGGCTTAGCCGCAAAAGTGCAGAAGGTAGTTAGAAGTTGTGTGGAGTGTGTCATCGCTGATGCTAAGACTGGAAGAAAAGAAGGACTGCTTAAACCTATCGACAAGGAAGACCGATGGAGATGACGAAAAAGGCATATAACTATATTTTTGTTGTCGTTGACGGATTCAGTAAATTCGTGTGGCTTTACCCAACGAAATCAACGGATGCGAAGTCGGTAATCGATTGTTTGGAAAAACAATCTGCGGTTTTGGAAACCCAATGCGAATAGTATCTGATAGAGGAGCAACGTTCACCTCACATGTGTTTAAAGACTATTGTAAGGATGAGAACATTCAGCATTTGTTAATTGCTACTGGTGTTCCGCGAGGCAATGGTCAGGTGGAGCGCATGCACAGAATAATAGTTCCCATGATATCAAAGCTGTGTAGTGAAGATCCGAAAAGTTGGTACCAGCATATAAGGCGCGTTCAGACCATAATTAATTCTACAGTATCCAGAAGTACTCAGTACTCACTTTTTAGATTGTTGACCGGTGTTGAGGTGAGGTTGCCTAACTGTCCCGACTTGCGTGAAATACTTGAAGAGGAATCATTGACTGAGCTTGTTAATGATCGTGATGAGGTACTAGCTTCAGCTAGGTGTAATATCGCCAGTTCAGAAAGAGAACGTTAAGACCTTCAACAGCAAGCGTAGAGCAGAAGAAGAGTACAAGTTGAATGAGTTGGTCGCCATTAAGCGAACTCAGTACGGAACAGGACTCAGACTGAGAGGAAAATTCCTCGGTCCCTATAAAATTTTGGATAAGTTACCTCATGGAAGGTACGAAGTGCAAAAGGTTGGAGACCATGAAGGTCCAGCCAGAACCACCACGGTTGCGGAATTTATGAAGAAGTGGCAATCCGGGAAGTATTGCCGTCAGGAGGGCCGATTGTAGGATATCAACCGCAGTCGACCTATATTGACAGACGAAGGGACGGACGAGAACAACAAGGACAATGGCAATGGAACAGGCAGTACAAAGAAACAATATCGACAACGGACAGTTTAGTTGTTGACTGACAACCGACGCGAGAGGTTCAACAAAACCACCATATAAATAAATAAACCTAATGTAAATATGTATATATAAGAACTAAAGAAGTGTTTTATTTTGAAAAAGAGGAATTCCACCTACATGTATATAAATTAAAATGTTTTTTTATTTCATTTCAATTTATATTTATTGAATAAACATTTTATACACAAGTGACCACAATTAAATGTATTAAATTTTTGTTTTCGTTCATAATTATAGTTAATGAGTGACTTCAAATACTTCATTATTTCAAGTGGTGGTTGTTAGTTTCCAAAGCTATCAAAGTATTTGCTGGAATTGAATGTGCATATACAATGCAACTCTGTTTAACAATGCGAATATTTACTACTCTGTTTTTTTCCTCTATTCTTTTTGTTATACTTTGTATTTTGAAATAAACTGATTTCATTCCTAAATAAACTTTTGAAATGTCTACACGTGTCGTCTTTATTTAAAGAATCAAGAGGCAAGAGTACAGTATCCCAACAGCTTATGGGCCCAGTGCCATTGAAGATTAAATAGTTTTTATAGAGAAAATATTAATTGAGTGAAAATGGCCTCTATGTTTAATATACCGAAATTGGATGACACGAATTATGACTTTTAGAGTCTGCAAGTGAAAAGTGTATAAGCACCAGGATTTGTGGTCCGTTGTGTCAGAAAGCTTGACAAAGCCTGATCCAACTGCTACGAATGCTGCTGCAGTGGCAGAGTGGATTGCAAAAGATGAAAAGACAACGGCAACAATAATATTGCATTCAACCCCAATGTGAAATGTCTAGTGATACCTGGAGAGCATTAAAGGAGGTACATCATCCAAAGGGACCCGTGCGTAAGGTTACGTTGTTTAGGCAGCTTCTACAAACCCGTATGTCAGAAGATGAGTGTGTTCAACAATACATATGTAATTTTGGTACAATTGTTGACAAATTGGCTGAAGCCGGTGTCACCCTTCAGGAGGAGTTGTATGTGATTATGTTAGGTTAGAGGACGTGTACTTGTCAGTTAAGACACAGTACAGTACCCGGAGGTCGAAATTGACCCATGTGATTATGGTACTCGCTAGCATACCAAATTCTTACGAGAACCTTGTGGTGGCTATTGAGGCGAGAGATGATTATCTACACTAAAGGTTAAATTAATTGAAGAAGGGGAACGTAGAAAGGTAAACAACAATGGAACAACAAGTGCAGACAATAGCGTGAAAGTTTTTATGGCGAAAGAGAATAAAGGCAATCAACGAAATTGTTATAAGAGAACCAACAACAATACAAATGAAAACAACGGTTCTCGAAGAACATCAAACTTTAAATGTTTTATTTGTGGCAGAATTGGTCACTATGCGGCACAATGCAAACAAAAGAGTGCAAAGGCATAGCAGAAAGATGATCGAACGCATCGTGCTTTTTCTATTTCAAATGACTGTGAACTACGAAAGAACATTTGGTGTGTTGACAGCGGCGCGTCGACGCATTTGTATTGCGAACGCAACATGTTTGATCAGTTTGAAGAACATGAAGAGTAAATTATAATTGCTGGTAGTAACAGAATACAAACTGAAGGAAAAGGGCAAGTTTACATAAAGGAGTTTGACTTAACATTGAAGGAGGTTCTATATGTTTCGTGTTTGCAATGTAACTTTCGACGACACAAAGGCTTCGATAAAAAAATGCGTTAAGGTTTGGTTAACTGCCAAAAGAGGAGGCGATTAAATGGCATAAACGTTTTGGCCACATGAATTTTGTTAGCTTGATACAACTGATAAATAAAGAAATGTTTTTCGGCGTGAAACTGACCTTCCCTAATAATATGAGCTGTAATGTTTGCTTGCAATGTAAATGCAGTGCTAGACCATTTAAACATTTGGAGAACAGAGCCAATGATTTGCTGGAAAAACACAGTGACGTTTGCGCTCCCATGAATACAACATGCAGTGGCGGCAGTGATGCCAAGTGTAGGGATTTTTCCCTTTTTGTAGGAATTTTCTTCAAAAATTTCACATGTAGGGAAAAGGGAAAGATTTCTTAGTTCTTTCGAATTGTAGGGAATTTTGTCAACTTTCAATTATAAAATAAAAAATGGGTATATTTTTTTGAGTGTGTCATTGTAATTTTGTAAATCTGGTAATACCTCTGTAATAGAAAGTAAATAAATATGTGGCAACTTTAATGACAATGACAAGTTGATGCAAGTTCATGACAAGTTAAAAAAAAAACTAAAGCACTTAAATCTTTATGCAGTTTATTTATTTTGTACCATTTTTATACATACAGTATGTATGTACGTACGCCATCACTTCATTACTGGTCTCTTTGGCTTTAACAAGTAATAAATAACATTAAAACATCACTAATTTTAGAAAAATTACCGATTCGTCTTCCGATGGTGATGAAAATACACCAAAAAAATGCAGAAAACAACGATTTTGTTCAAGTTAGTTGAGAGACGAGAAGCCACTGGGATGGCTGGAGCCGATCGAAGATGACGAATTTAAATGCAGATGCAAGGCTTGTGGTAACATATTAAACTGCGGTACATCGGATTTAAATAAACATGCTAATACACAAATGCATAAAAAAAATGTTTCAAAAACAAAAACCAACACAATGGAATCATATTTTGGCAAGCAAGTCGCGGAAAAAACAGATGTGGCCAATTTCGAAATCCTAAAAATCTATATGTCTTCTAGTAAGGTATTATAACTAGGAGCAAGAAAAAACGTTTGTCCAATTGTTGGAGTTAATCCACGTGGAAGTTGATTGTACCACAGAAGCACTTAATGGCCTTTTTAAAAAATGTATTTTATCATACAATATTCCCTTTGATAACATCATTGGACTGTGTTGCGATGGCGCTAATATTATGGCCGGACAAAACAATTCGTTCGCATCCAGACTTTTGCTGGATAATCCCGACGTAATAACAATCAAATGTATTTGCCACACTGCCACCATCATAGCAAACAAATGTTGCCAAGAGCCCCAGAGGATTTGATAAGACAAATAGGAACGTACATTTCCGGCAGTTCTAAAAGATGTTCTCAGTTGGAGGAGTTCCGAGAAATGATGAGCGAAGAAAAAAGAAAAATATTAAGAACATAAACAACCAGGTGGCTGTCTCATCAGAAATTCATCGAAAGAATATTGGATAATTGGCAAGTTCTAGTTGAATATTTTAAATTTGCAATTAAACAGGACAAATTGAAATCTGTTATATTGACTGAACTGACACATAAGTGTAATAAAGCTTACTTACTTTTTTGAAATATGTGTTAAATTATTTTAACCCGTTAAATGCACTTTTTCAGTCGAAAAAAATTTTGGTTCATGTTTTGCATTCAAAGTCAACAAAAATTTTTTTAAAAAGAATCGTAGTATACAACACTGGTAGCCTTTATTTAATATTGAAAATATGTATACAACACTGGTAGCATTTTATTAATCTGGCAACCTTGAACTGAAAATAGATACATAATTTTTATTTTACATTGTTACATGAACACGCGCAAGCTCCCTTTGAATTTTAAAATAAATGAAATATAAATAATAAATGAAATATATAAATACAAATACCAGATTGTGTGCATTTTATTACTTACCAATTATCATAGAATGGATAAGGATCAATTTACAGCATTCATGCAAATGTAACATAACCTAGTTACAAAGGTAATGCAAATGGCGGCACAGGGGCAGAACACAGTGCAAAATTCTGCCAACACAAGTACCACTACTACGTTATTGCCGAATTTTGAATCGTTTGACTCTTCCAAAGAGTCATTCAGGACCTACATCCAACGATTCAGAAATTATACCGAAATGAAGGGAATTTCTACGAACAACGAGTACTGTGCCAAACTGTTATTAAATTCAATGGGTGCAAAACTTTTCAATATGGTGAGCGCATTGGCAGCACCAAAGGCTCTCAATGAGGTTCAGTTCGGTGAGCTACTGCAACTTTTGGAGACGCATCCAAATAAGAATGTGCTGGTTACGCAGCACCAATTTTTGTAGAGATACCAATCGGAAGGGCAGTCCATTGCCGAATTTGTGGCGTCATAACGAGCCGAAATAGGGGATTGCGAATTTGTGTCGGCATGTAAATGCAAATCATCAGTAGCGGATATATTTTTACGGGCCCAATTTATACGGGGAATTTGTGACAACAACATGAGGGAACAACTTCTTCAATCAGGAGCGAGCCAATTTAAGGATGTCGTGGCAAAAGCGACTGCTATTGAAGCGGCTAAAGCTGATTCAAAGGAAATGACGATGAGATCGAGTACAACAACAACTATAAATCAAGTTTCCAAACGTAGGAATCATAAATACAACAATAAAGCTGCACAATCATCGAAAACACAACAACCACAAGGAAAAATTGATTACAGGAAATTGGGCATAGATGGCTTATGTTTGCGGTGTGGTAAAAGCAATCATTTTGCTAAAGAGTGTCACACGAATAAGGACAAACTAAGGTGTACCGGATGCAACAAAAAAGGTCACATCGTTAAGGTTTGTATTGTAACGTTGAGTAAGTCATCAAATGGAGGAGAAATATTCAACAAACCAAATACATCATGATGAAGATTACGGCGTTTATGAGGTGATGTTGTTTACAAAAACAACAACAATTCTACAGATGCTGAACGATACTATACAAACATCGATATAGAAGGTAAAATGGTAAAGTTCGAAGTGGACTCTGAGTCAGGGTTTACATTTCTGTCCAGGAGTCAATTTAACAAGCTACAATTGAGAACACCGGTGGTTCCCACCATCAAATCACAATTCTTGGATAAATTCAAATAATACATCAGCATCGTCATCAACATCATTATAAAAACACTGTAATATTTGAAAATTATTCATTTACACGCATACGTTAAGATGTCCATTACATTAACTCTGAACGGGAATACATCAAAACTAGTTGTCGACTATTTTCCACCCATTGTGCTTGAATCAAACTACGTTTGCGGTCTAATAAGTTTTGATACATATAACTCAATTCTGAATATTGATTATGAGAACAATTTGTTTCATATTGGTAACCATATTATAAAATGCCTGTGGGATCCTATGAATTTTCAGACTTAGCTCATTTTCTAATTAGAAAATATAAAAAATTGAATGTAAAAGGAAAACTTAAAATTCAATCAAATTATAACACACTACAAACCTACATAGAGAGCTCAACTGATGCGATATTTTTCGATAAAGAGAGATCAATTGGTTAGGTTAGGTCGGAGTGGTAGCTCTGATTTCACAAAGCACACTTGAGCACGCATAGCGGCCCGTTGTGATGCCACGGTGTGAACGCAGTCCCTGTACTGACCAAGTTCCAACACAATGAGGGAAAAATGAAGAAGTTGGTCAGCGCAAGGGCTGCACAACGGAAGCACGACTACCCCGCACTGGAAAACCAGCCAGAAAGTTTGATGAACGAGGCTATATCCTTGATATCAACGGATGATAGCTCCGTTAAGCTAACAAGAAATGGGGAGCCAAATAACCTATATCTACACCTGGCAAGAGACGGGCACTGACAAAGAAAGTGAATGACAGTCTCCTCTTCCTCAGAGGACCTACATCCACGGCAGAAGTCGTTAAAGGGGAGCCTCATTCTTTCCGCGTTTCTACCCATGACGCAATGACCCGTAAGAACGGCCACTGTAGTCGAGATGACGTCACGACCAAGACCAAGTAATTGCCTCTTTGAGTATCACTGGAGTGAGGAAGAGTTGCCCTCAGGCTGCTCTTGATACTATGCTCTGTCTGACTCCGCTTGACTTATATGTCAAGAGGTGTGCAGCGCGTAGTGCCATACGCCTGAGGGAATCGGGTTGCTGGAAGCAGCGCTCGATAGGTCACTCCAGAGTTCTGAGTATCGTCTTTCCTGACGGAAGGTATGGACTTTCGGAAAAAGCCACTGATTACATTGTGCCCGAGGCTATATTCCTACCTGGTTTAAGGACCCTTATACCGGATAGGGCACAATGGAATGGTGGGGTACTCCGGGGGCAGAGTGGTATACCCATTTTCACAGATGGGTCTAAGTTAGGTGGATGTACAGGTGCTGGGGTTTTCTGTAGGGAACTCGGTCTTGAACTCCACTTCAGGTTGAATGATGACTGCAGCGTTTTTCAGGCGGAGATTTTCGCAATACTGAAGGCTATTGAGGCCATAGCTGGTGGCCCATCTTCGGATTCGGAATCTTACATGATCTTCGTTGACAGTCAGGCTGCCCTTAAGGCCATTGCGTCGGTCTGGTGCAAATCACGACTGGTTCGCGAGTGCAAAGAGTCGTTGAGGTCTTTTGGACCGGACCGTATCCGTCTATGCTGGGTTCCGGGTCATAGCGGAATACTGGGCAATGAGACGGCGGATGTCCTCGCTAGGTTAGGTTCCCTTTCGGGGGGCGATTTAATAGTTGGTCCTGAACCCCCAGTCTGCCACCTCTATGGCCTCATCGATGGATGGGTCAGGGAGGAAGAGCAGAGGCGTTGGAGGAACGGATCAGGTTGTTCTGTCTCTAGACGTCTATGGCCTGCTGTGGACAGTAAGAGAACAGATTGGCTGCTGGGCTTGGTTAAGGCCAGCGTAAGGTTGGTTGTCGGTTTTATCACAGGGCACTGCGAGATTAGGTCGCTGACGGGGATCTGGAACAGATCCCAGCCGGACTATTGCAGGGTATGTTGCGATGAGGAGGAGTTAGAGACTATCGAACACCTCCTCTGTAACTGCCCAGCCCTTGGTAGGTTGAGGTTGAGGACCCTTGGCAGAGCCTTCTTTGAGAGCTTGAGTTCTGTGTCGAGAGCCGACATCAAGGCTCTCCACAGATTCATTAGCAGTTTGAGCTGGTTGAGAGGTGCTAGGGCTTCATAAGTGTAGTCGCGCGCTCAACCCTTGTTTTGTGTCTGTTTCTTTCTGTGTGATTCCCATCCTCCCCTTACCCTTATGCCCTCCATTCATCCTATCCCCTCTATTTCCTTCCCTCTCCAAGGACGTTGTACAATGGGTCAATTTCGACCTCCGGGTATTGTACTTGTCTTAACGGACAAGTACACGTCCTCTAACCTAACCTAACCTAATTGGTTGGTACGCCTTTTATCCATCAAGGGCCAGGTGAGCCTAGCGGTGGAGCAGGACTCCTCATTGACCCAGGATAGGTTGGCGTCCCGAAAGAATTTCCGTTCAATGGTCAGCTTGACCGAGGCAAGTGGTATACCCACTTCAACAGAAGAGGATTCCGGAAGGAGCGCACCAGCTCTGGCGAGCTCGTCGGCCCTACAGTTTCCCGGAATTTCACTGTGCCCGGGGACCCACACCAGAGAGACACTGGTGAAGCGCCCCGAAAGAAGGTCGAGACAGCGGCGACATTCTCTAACGATCCTAGAGTTATTCACGAAACCCGATAGAGATTTTATCGCGGCCTGACTATCAGAGAAGACCGAGACGCGAGAGAAAGGAGCATCGTTGACGAGGATCCCTTGAGCGGCCCGGTAAATCGCCATCACCTCCGCCTGAAACACGCTGCAGTAGTCCGGCAAACGGAGAGAAATATTCAGGTTCAGTTTCCCAGAGTAGATACCGCTTCCAACACCATTATCGAGTTCAGAGCCGTCGGTATATATATCCAGGACTTCCGGGGGGACGACCGCATTAGGATTCCAGTCATCCCTGCTCGGGATCAGAGAGTGGAAACATCTGTCAAGACAATATTCAGCAGTAATATAGGCCATGTACACAGGGGCCACCGGATCAACCTCCAGAATAGTGGAGTGACCAGAAGGTATAATGTGCCTGCGAGACAAATCATTAAGTCTAGTCGCAGTAAACTTGGCCGCTTGCTTAGCGAGAAGCACAGTAGGAAGTCAGTTGAGCATCGCAAACAAGGCTTTCGTGGGGGTGGTATCTATATAAATAAAAATCAATTGTGTTCGTTGGTAATTGCATCAGTTGCGAACGGCTAGACCGATTTGGACAATTTTTTTACTGAAATGTTCGTCATAGTCCAACTTAGGTTTTTACGGAAAGAAAAATTTACCACGCCCACTTTTACGCCCACTTTTTTTGATTTATCTAAAATCGGAAAACGGCTGTACCGATATGGCTAATCTTTTATTTAAATGGTCGTTGTAATCTAATTAAGTTTTTACTGAAAGAAAAATTTACCACGCCCACTTTTACGCCCACTTTTTTCGATTTATCTAAAATCGGAAAACGGCTGCACCGATTTGCCTAAATTTTTTAAAACATGTTCGTAGTAATCAAATTTAAAGTTTTACTGAAAGAATAATTGACCACGCCCACTTTTTTTCGATTTATCTAAAATCTTGGAACGTTTGGACGGATTTGTCTTATTTTTTTTAAAATGTTCTCAATAGTTTACAAAAGTTACTTACTGAAAGAAAAATTGTAAACGCCCACTGATACTCCCACTTATTCGCCCACTTTTATTAAATCGTCGGGTAATTTTATGTACATACTAGCTGACCCGACAGACGTTGTCCTGTCCAAATTAGAAAAAATGTTTGTGTTCGATTTGTGAATTTGTGAGAAGCTGTTTGAATTGTGTAAAAATAGTGAAAAAGAGAAAAACCACGTACTTTTAAATGATAATTTTTATTTATGTAGGTTTGAGGTGTGTTTAACAGCTTCTCACAAATTCACAAATCGAACACAAACATTTTTTCTAATTTGGACAGGACAACGTCTGTCGGGTCAGCTAGTCATATATAAATAACGATTCTGCTCACACTCTACATCAATTTTCGCTTAACGTGAGTCCTGGCTATAAAATAATGGAAGCACCAGAAACCTTATTTATTTACCAGTTAATACTAGATCAATCAACACCATTGTCCTAAAAGTAACCGACCAGGACGGAAACCTTATTAATTTTCGTGGAGGAAAAAAAACTATTAGATTACATTTGAAACCTCTGAAGCGCCATCTCAGAAATGGTACTTAAGTACTATGCGATCTGCTAACACCCCTTATACTGCAGCCAACTTATTTTGGCACAATAAACTGCAGCTAAGTTAAGCCTGCAAATTTGCATTTCCGGCATTCTAATAAGAACGTGACAAGAACAAGATTACAATTCAGGTGTGGGGTAAAACTCCGAGAAATCCATAAATAACCTTAAACTTGCGTTTTTATTTCGGAAAATAAAATTTTATAAGCTGCCACGAATTTTAATAATAGAGCTATGGAATTGCGCCCATCCCGACAGACATTTATGTCAAAATTGACTGCCGCAGGGATTGACTATCCCGAATCGGCTGCCTTAAGTCATTTAAAACTTTTGTATGAGTCGGTGGCACAATTAAAAAATAATGAAGATACTGATGCACCTAATACCGCTATTCCTGATGCCCCTGTTGCTGACGATGCTGTTGCAGATGATGATGTACCTGATGCTGTACATAATGCCACTGAAGGAAAATCTGAAGTCAAAGCCGCAGTTCCTACCTCCGTCAATACTAAAGAAAATTATATGGACGATGAAAATGCAGTAGGTGAAGTATTAAACACAGCTGCAATTTTTGCTAGAGCCCCTAGAACTAAATGCTGATGCTGTGAAGCTACAAAATGTAGCTCTTGAAGAAGAATTAAAACAACTGCAACTACGTATAGACATATTGAAGCTACAGCAACAAATAAAAAATCTAGAGAAAAATTACCAACATATAATCACTCCATGTCATATGAACCTTTCTGAATTGGACGCCGCGGTACCGGCATTTAGTGGTGATGACCGCTTTGACATTTTCAAGTGGTTTGTTCAGTTCGAAGATTCCGCGAATATGTGTCAGTATTCAGACAAGGAAAAATGTGTGGCCATTCGTCGCAGACTCGTGGGCACAGCGAAAAACCATGCTGCGAATCTTGGGCTGCTAGATTATGTTCATTTTAAGTCAAGTCTTATTAAAATGTTTAAACGAAGTGTATCCCGACAAGACGTTTATCGCCAGCTTCGTGCCCGAACTCTCAAACCCGACGAGTCATGCATTAGCTACATTATATCGATGTAATCACTAGGAACCCAGTCCGACATTGACGAAAGGGAGTTAGTCGGCTTCATTATCGATGGTATGCCTGACAATAACTTAGCTACGCCACTGCTATATGGAGCTGACACTATAGATGACCTGGTGAAACGTATGGACCGTTATGAACAGCGGCGTCATACTATGCGAGCTAAGACTACGAGAACTGGCGCAACTGCGGTAATAAATAATTTAAAATCAAGCGTCACCAATGGAAGTGACAATCCAAAAACACCTGATGCCGATGTACGTTGTTTCAATTGCTCGCAATTTGGACATTATCAAGACCGATGTCCGAAGCGTCCCGCAAACTCTTGCTTCATTTGTGCTGAAGTTGGTCACTTCCATCAAGACTGCGCAAGAAAAAAGAGAACCGCTGCAGCAATAACAGGAGAAGCTGACAAGTCCCTAGGAGCATATCAGATGGTAAATGTTGCCTTCTTCGATAAATATAAGCGCACTGCGGTAACAGATACCAGTGGCCCTATTAGTTGCATAAAAAAATACGTCATCCCCTTTTTTATCAAAGAAACGAAAAATTTGTCGTCATATCGCGGAGTGGGTAACCATAAATTAAGTATGTTCGGTTCCATTGTAGGTGAATTTTATTTTGGAGAAAGAAAAGTAATCCATAAATTTTTATGAAGAATCTGTGGTACCGCTTCTAATAGGACGTGATCTCTTAAAAAAATATTTACTTATGCCAATGGAGGAAAATTTTAAGTTATAATAAAAACGTGTTCTTAAAAATGAATTTAAATAATAATGAACCAAATAAACAACTTATCAGTGTGCTTATGTTTTTTTAATTTATACAGAAGTCCGCAGAATATATATCCAATATACAGAATCACTTAAGCTAACTGATGTTAAGATTAAGCACTTAGTTTTTAAAAAAGATGTGAACACAATTGTTTCCGAGGTAGATGTCACCACTGATGTCTTTAGAAATAGTTGAAGAAAATGAGGAATCACAGTTCTCTAGTTACTTTTGAACAAAGCACACGTATATTCTCTCTCTCAGTTTGGTTAGTAATATAGAGTTAATGTCTAAACGCATGACGGGTAATTATTGGACCCCTTAACAAGCCATGGATGATGATGGCGATGATATGGACTCAGGTGATGGGGTGGAAGCGGTTGCAAAAGTCGCTAAGGTTCATATTCCTCCAATAAAAGTTTTAGCACAAACTGGAGACTTTATTCATAAATTGCTGTCAGATAAAGGTATTGTCAATTACCGTCTTAAACGAATGTCTATTGGAATTAAAATATTTTGTGAAACATTGGCATCATACGGTGTTGTCAAAACTATTTTGAGTGAAAACAACTGTCAATATTTTACGCACGATCAAAAAAGTGAACGTGTATTTAAAGTAGTTTTATTTGGTCTAGAAAATAAGACTGAAAACGAATTAAAAATTGAGTTAACTTTGAGAAATTTGGAGGTGACTTCTGTCAAGAGAGTAGACAAATCATATGATAATTTTACAGAAACAATTTACATTGTTTCATTTAAGAATAGCTCTATTAAATTAAATGATCTCAAGAGAGATCATAAATGCATTTTTCGTACAATTGTTAGATGTGAGTATAAAAGAAAAGGCAATAACAGAGTTGTACAATGTCATAAATGTCAAATGTTGGGACATGGTGAAAAAGGTTGTTTTGTTGGTGTTCGATGTGCTCGCTGCGCTGGAAAGCATAAAACAGCTGATTGTAACGTAAACATTATGAAATGTGCCAACTGCTATGGAAACCATTACTCTTATGATCGCTCTTGTCCAAATAGAGAGCTATACTTAAATATTAAGAGCAAGTTTACGAGCAAAAAATTGAATAATCGAAATATACCTCGCTCTTATAACAATCAGCAGTTTGCGTATAATGAAAGTCAATTCCCTCTTTTACCCAACCCGAAGAGAAATGTTCAACTAGTAAACCACGCGCCTAGTACGACACAATTTTCTCCAAACAATAGGAATTACTCAACTAATGCGACTAATTATTCTCCTAGAAATGGGAGTTACTCATTTAACGCATCTCAAAATTTGCATGACAATAAAAATAATAACAGTGAATTGTTTAAAATGTCAGAATTAACTCAACTCTCGATGGAAATGATAACTAAATTTAGAGATTGCACAAATAAAGAGCAACAATTTAATGTAATGGCAGAATTAACCATTAAGTATTTATATTCTAATTTTAAATAATGGATACGCAAGTTAAAATAATGTACTGGAACGCAAGAAGTATCTGCGGTAAAATAATTGAGTTCTTTAATTTTTTAACTCACAAAAATATTGATATTTGTCTGGTAAACGAAACCTGGTTGAATGAAAGAATCAGCTTTTCTCATCCAAAGTTTCATGTTGTGCGTGTAGACCGACCAAATAGGCAGGGTGGAGAAGTAGCAATTCTGATAAGAAAGAAAATTGAATACCAACAGTTAGACCCCATAAGAACTAAGGTTATAGAAAATATAGGAATCAGTATTGACTTCGACCAAATTTCTCTCAAACTATTTTGTGTATATTTTCCCGCTAGTGGAAGAACTTCTGATTTTCTGCCGCTTTACAGAAGAGACATTCGAAAATTGCTTAGTATTAGAGGACAGTATATTTTATGTGGTGATCTAAACAGTAAGCATCGAAGCTGGGGATGTTCCAGGGCGAACGTGTACGGTAATCTGCTTAACGATTTAACTCTACATATTCCGTTTACCATCATGTATCCAAATGATCCCACTCATATTCCAACTTCTTCTAGAGCGAGACCGTCTACCATTGATATTATTATTACTAACATTCCAAATTATATATCTCAACCAAATGTTCTAGATTCACTTTCCTCAGATCATTTCCCTGTTCTGTTCTCATTAAACGCTTCTCACCGAGAACAGGAAAATATAAGATATAATTATAATAAAACGAACTGGAGAAGATATTCAGAAATTATTGATTTAGTATTGACCAACATTACTACTGGGGTAGATGAAATAAATAATGTGTCTGAAATTGATCATAATGTGCAAACATTTTCTGAAACTATTATTAGATCTATAGAGACTTGTACACCAATTCATCGTGAAACTGAGTTCAACTTTATTAAACTACCTGATGAAATTATTGACCTTATAAGGGAGAGAAATTACTTTAGAAGACAGTGGCAAAGGTATAGGCTTATGTCAGACCTCCGAGAATACAAGTATTACGATAAGGTTGTTAAATTCTCAATTTGGAGATATAAGAATAAAAAATGGAATGAAAGATTAAGCAGGTTAGACAATTGCTCGAAGCCATTCTGGAATATAGCAAAAATTTTAAGAAAGAAAATATCTTATATCCCGGCCTTAAGAAGTGGAAACCGTAATTTGACCACAGACCTTGAAAAAGCGAATGCTCTTGGGGAGACCTTTTGCCAGAATCACAACATATCTGATAGTTTAGGTTGTCAAAATCTTGTACAGGTTGTAGGCGATGCCTTAGACTATAATAATTCAATTTCTCACTTAACTCCTGAATCGGAATGATTTCTGAAAATGTTGTTAAAGGTATTTTAAAAATTCTAAAGCCCAAAAAATCTTGTGGTATGGATAACATTAAAAATGAATTTCTTAAAAATCTTCCTGATTCTGGAGTTAAGCACTTAACTTTTATATTTAATGCCTGCCTTAAGCTTCAATACTTTCCTACGGCCTGGCGCACTGCAAGGGTTGTGCCAATTCTAAAGCCAGGTAAACCTAATAATGAGACTGGAAGCTATCGTCCGATAAGCCTTCTAAGCGGAATTGGAAAGTTATTAGAAAAAATTATTAAGGAAAAATTGAGCATGGTCATGGACGATAGGAATATTATACCTCAAGAACAATTTGGCTTTCGTCCCTCTTACAACACAACCCATCAAATCAAACGCATTCCAACTTTTGTAAAACAGGAATTTAGATACCGAAAGTCAATAGCTATGGTTTTATTAGATGTCGAAAAAGCTTTTGATACAGTGTGGCGTCAAGGTCTTCTTTATAAACTAATAACATTTGGTTTTCCAGGATATCTTATTAATGTTGTAAAAAGTTTTTTGACAAATAGGCGATTCGTTATTTATGTTAACTCTGTCTCTGCAGAAGCTTTTAATATTGATGCAGGGGTACCACAGGGTTCTGTGTTAGGGCCACTGTTATATATTCTTTACTGTGCTGATATTCCAAAAATTAATGTTTGTAATTATGCCTTTTATGCGGATGATACCGCAATATATTGTTCTGGTGTTTTGCCACATGATATAATGGATAACATGCAGATTGCTCTTAATATTGACTATTTCGTTAAATGGAAAATTAAAATAAATGCTGAAAAATCACAGGCTGTCTTTTTCACTAGAAAAAGAAGTCCTCGTAATCTTCCTAATTCAAATCTTATTATGAATGGTACAGATATTCCATGGTCTAATAATGTTAGATATTTGGGAGTATTTCTGGATCGAACCTTAACTTTTAATGAGCACATTGTTCACATAATTTCCAAGTTTAACTTGGCTATTAAAATGTTATATCAATTAATCAACAGAAGATCAGAACTAAATACATGCAACAAAATCACTATCGTTAAAACAGTATTTCAGGCTTATATGCTTGCCCCGTCTGGGGATTCTGTGCTAAAACACATGGAAATAGAATTCAAATATGTCAGAACAAATTACTGAAAATGGTGATGAGATTACCTTGGCATTATTCTACCAGAAGACTGCATAATTTATGCAATATAGAATATATCTTAAATCGTATTCATTTCATAACAGACAAATTTCAAGCTCGTTGTAATAATTCTAGTAATAATTACATCTCGAGCCTATATACATAGGTCCGAAATGTAATGTTTGCGTCTATTTCTTTAAAGTATAAATATTACTTTATACCACTTTATATATTCTTATGAAGGTTTTTTACTAAATATTTTCCTTTCCCATGCGTCTTACATTATTTTAATAATTGCGTCTTAAATTAAGTAAAACAAATAAGTTATATATGTAAGGTAACAATTGCCATATCTCTTTATATGTTATTTTAAGATACATACTTTATAAAACAGATTTATAAAATAAAGAAAAAAAAAATTAGGAATGTGAAGGGTTAATGCAAACGATTTGTACGATTGAGACGGATTTTGCACTGGATATCAATAATGGTTTAGACGCGGAGGATTATTTACTTCTCAAATCTGTTATAAGAACGAATTATTTCGACAACGCATGTATTCCTGTCATACCGACAGACTGTAGTATGAAGATCAGATTAACTAATGACGTACCAATATATAGTAGTCCGAGACAACTTTCATATCGTGTGTCATGTGCGTTACACATGCGGGTTGAGAAGGAAAAGAAGTGACAGGGTGGCAGCTCTAGAGTGGGAGTTTCGACAGTTGGCAACGTCGACTCCGGTTTTTTTTGCACAACGCCAGGAGCTGTTCTCCTGTTCAGCCACGTGAACACTCACATATATATACATCATCTTTAGTCCCCTTTTCTGACGCATCATATAATTCCTGACGCATTATATATATATCATCTTTAATCACCACGTGGACATATCTACCATCTCATCCTCTACATAATATCATCTTTAATCCTTGATGCATCAACCATTTCATCATATTTGTATATCATCTTTAATCTCCAATTCTTGAAATCATCTTTAATCTCCGATTCTTGAAATCATATTTAATCTCCAATTCCTGAATAGCAACCATCTTATCCTATACATATCGTCTTTAATCACCAATCCTAGAAATAAATATCATCTTTAATCACCAACCCTCAATGTCTCGGATATATTATATTCTTCATATATATCACCTTTAATCATCAACTTTGAAGTATCAACATATTATCTTTCGCCTATATACATATATACTTGGATTTGCTGAAGATTTTAATAAAATAATAGTTAATTCCAAACACGAATTAATTCTTCTACGATCTAAAGATGATTCTCATGTCTTTAAATCAAATATATCAAGTGAAAAATGTAAACTATCGATTTTAAATATAACATGGAAATTACCACATATTTTCAACTTGCTGATGCCTATAACCTGGAAATGTATAAAACTATCAACAGTCGTCGACGTTTGAATATATCGTTTAGAAGTTTGGATATGTATTATTATCCCTCTCTTCTCGAAAGCAATACAATATTATGGAACGTTAAGCTTGCTCGTGAAAGTGAAAGACCTCGATTTCTGTTAATAGCATTTCGAAACAGCTCTAACAAATTTATTCATTGTGATCTAACCGATGTTAAAGTTCATCCCAACTCAGAGTCGTGTCCCAACGATGATTTAAATCTTAAATTTGACAGTAAACGGTTCGCTCTACTATATCATATGTATTCAAGATTTCAAAAAAGTTATTATTATGGGCCGAGTGCGGACAAACACGAGTTGAAGTCGAAATCCGGAAACGGAAATGGAGGTGGATTGGGCATGCCTTGCGAAGACCCCAAACCGACACCACCAGAAATGCAATCGACTGGAATCCGCAAGGCAGCCGCAGGAAAGGTCGTCGACAATTAGATATCGAAGCAGCCAAAGTCAACAAAACGTGGAACGAGCTGAAGATCGTAGCAGCAGATAAACATGAATGGAACGAAATCGTTAAGGTGTAGTGAACGACTTCGATCACAAAAAAAAGAGGAAAAAAAAAAATTTTTTTTTTTTGTTTTGTCTTGATCAAAACAATACAAAACATTCACCCCACCCTTGTCAGTTAGAGTGAGGACATTATACATTCGATTACCGACTTAAGTAACTGCATGACATAATTTTATACAGTACTTATGATAGTATAGTATTTTCATATGGTAACAGTGCCTTCATCGGTATTAAATTCACTTGAGTTTGTTAACAGTGTTGCCATTCATGAGTGTGTAAGAATATAAATTGCTATTATCGAACGAATGAGAGTTGTATAACTTTGTATTTTACTGATAATAAAAGAAAAGAAAAAATGTATTTTCTTTTCCTAATATGTTGAATGTTATTAAAATAGTAGTCATTTTACGCAATATAATGAATATTTGTTTATTGGTATTCGGCCGGTCGAGTGACAGGGTTGCTTTTTAAGGATCGAAAAGACCAAAAGGGGAAAAATACAACTCTATTTAACAAAAAAACTTAACCAACGCTTCGTTCTATTCAACGTCATTCTTCTCATGACAGATATAAAAGCCGGTGTAGAGAAGAAAAAGCTCTCTTTTCTTTTTTTTTGTGTACTCTTTTACTTGTTTACTTTTAAACGCTTTTCTCTTGTTACTTGGAAGAAAGAAATATCGAAACCAGCATATTGACTACATCCACCGATCACGGTGATCTGTTCTAGAAAATCCAGAGAGAACAACAGCGTGCCCAACAATTCCTCGGTATATTATATTATCGAAAAGCGTTTATAATCGTGTGTATACCTACTCCTCAAACGTATCCACATGGTCATCATAATCAACTTTAGTTCAACATAACCTCAAATCCTCAGTATCATCTTATTCAACAATTCATCTGTATCATATCGAAAGGCGTTTATAATCGTGTGTATACCTACTCCTCAAACGTATCCACATGGTCATCATAATCAACTTTAGTTCAACATAACCTCAAACCCTCATTATCATCTTATTCAACAATTCATCTGTATCATATCGAAAGCGTTTAAAATCGGTGTATACCTACTCCTCAAACGTATCCCCCCCAGGTTTTATTTAATTAGTATTAATGAAGTAGGTTATCTTAATCTAGACAAGCTCTCTACTTTCCTTCCTTGTAGTCAACAGCATCGTCGCGGAGAGGCCTCATCGCTGATTACTGCTGTCCTAAGGGTAAGTGAAAGTTATATTGTTTATATGAATTATTATTATTCTCTTGAGTGTATGCTCCCATTAATTTTTTATATGAATTTCTAATTATAAATTTAGTTTTAAGTACCTCATATTATCTAATGTTTTAGATTTTGCCATTATTATCATTGTTACTGTAGATTTTGGTATTTGTAGATAATCATGGACATGACCCTTAATCATGACCTTAATCTATCAGTATACACATTTTGTGTCATGATATAGATTTGACATAATTTAAAATTTTTATTACTCCCTAAAAGTAGGCATTTATTAACGTTATTGAAATTGTAGGATTAATTTAGGTCGTTTTTTCAGGACGACTTTTCTAAGTACTTCTATGCTAATATTGAGAGCTTTTGTCTTTCGCGGGTTTGCCCGATTTTTGTTAATTTAGTTTTTAGTTCCTGGTACATCAGGATGATTACCGCTTTGATGGTATTTATATATCTTCAATCGGAAAGTTTGGTAATTGAACATAGTAAATTTTTCCTTTCGATTGAGGGTGTATAATATGCGGATTTGTCTGAAATTTAAGTTTCGGTTGTATCAGGTTAAGAGATTTGTTTTAGGATTTAGTTGTATCTGTATATATACGGGGCCTTTGGCTGCCATTGAATTTTTTATGGGATATGATTATATTGATTAAATTTTATAAGTAGTTTTGTGTAATTAAGCTATTAATAAACTTTCAAAATGAATAATTGATTTTGTGTAATTCTCTCTTATGGATTGACTGTGCTAGGCTGACGATATTTAGGGATCTTAGTATACATTTACGCTCCTAAGATACAGGTATAGGGAGGGTGAAGACGCGTGGTTTCTCAATACACCTGAGAGACCTAATTCAGGAGTGAAGATAATTAACCCTTGTTTTTATATATTTCAATGAGTAGTATAGTGGGGCTTTGTTTGTTTTGTTTCTATACTACTCGTAACATTTATAAATAGTAACTATAGTAATTAATATCCTAGGGAGTCTTTATAAATTAATGTGTAGCAAGACCAAGGCGGCTAAACTAGGTCAAGCACCCCCCCGACTGCTAGCTAGCGAATCATAGGCTCCCGCCGACCTGCTTTAGACGATCCTTTATGAGTGAGTCCATGCTCTGCTTGTGTATCGACAGGAAACCTGAGACCTCTGTGGTGTGCATTCCGAAGGGAATGGAAATAGAAATGGCACGTATATGGTGTCCATCACAAAGCAGGTGCATGGTGATTCTTCTTTCAGACGAGTGCAACGGAAACATGTTATCCCCTATCAGATTTGCTCCTGCACATTACAGTAAAATGGAGCTTTTGTTTCTTTTGATTCATTAGTGACCATTACGTTGAATGATCGCCCTTCCATTTACATCTGGAAGGAGTTGTTTTTCTGTCGCATGGGGATATCTGATTGGAATTTACATCTTTGTTTTTGTTCGTGCACATTACAGTTATTGGGCGCTGTTCTTGTCGTCTTCTCGTTTACTTCGGGAGAATGACGTTTTCCTGTTGCATAACATTCTGATAAACCTTTGCAAATATTATTATGTATATTTTTGCTCTTGCACATTACAAAGGCCCTATGCTCCTTATAGGAACAACAGGAATTATATATATATATTATTCACGCCCCTCGCAACCCTTACTAAAACGAGATAGTTTTAAGACAATTGCACCAATAACTGTTCTAGATGTAACACATCAAAATGAAACCGTAAAAACTGGACCTATGGATATTCGAATCGAATTGAAGACACAACAAAACATATCTGCATATTGTTTAATTATAAATGATAAAATGTTTGAATATATACATATATGTAACTCTGAAAATTTTATATGTTATATAAATAAAATAAAAAAATTAAAAAAAAAATAAAAAAAATATTCTTTTAATTTCACAATATTATGAAATTTAAAAATTTTCTATACGTGTGAAAAGAGAAAATTTTGTTTATTATCTAACATTTCAGATTTTTTTTGACATTACATTGTATACATCTTATCGTATAGAAGTGATTAAAATATAAATATCGAAACCTTAACATCTACTGTTTTCAGTACGATTCCGAACACGAGAGGGATATATACACCGGTGCTGAAACACACTGTATGTATGACTTGTGCCACCTACTAATATAACATACACACAGGCAATTCTATTGTACAATCATTGAATCATATCAATCATTGAACAATAATATTGCAAACGTATGGGTACCTCAACTTGAAATGTAAAACCTAAAAATTTTTTTTACATGCACTGGAATTGTCCCATTAGCTAATAAAAGTTTAATTCCAAATTACCGGTATACTTTATATTTAATTGAATTTAAAATATATTACTTATACGCATCATAGTACGTGCATGTACTGAAATAATTATTCTGAAAAGTACGCAATAAAAAAGATTTGATTTTGTCGTATTTGAAAGTACTAATGTAATAAAATATTACTCATACGCCACATGCTTGTCATTACGAATATGCAATGTAAGTAGGACTTGACGTCAAGCTTATGTTGTTTTTGGTTAGTTTTTATTTTTGAAACACATCTAAATTAAATTTCTTCAAGTTTAACTATTCTTAATTGCAAAATTTAATTAAAAAATATGAAATAAGTCATGACATTCTGAAAGTACATTATCTTGTGAAGAGATTGACACTTCGTTTCAACAAATCGGAAGAAAATTGCCGTAGCTATTATTCAAATAGTATAATTTGACAAGTAAGACTTGACAAAGTCAATTTTATTTCCCTTGATACTCAATTCATGTATGACAAATTGGTTCTCGAAAGTATAATACATTTAGACTCAGAAGAATTGAAGCATAGTCCATTAGCTGAGGCGCAGATGTCAGTCTTTACTAATTCGTCGTCATTTCGCAGATTTAAACCTCTGCATTTCAACCCAATTGTTGATTTCATTCCTTTGAAACTCTTCAAATATTTGCTGACGCGACGTTTTGAATCATGACTTATTTTGATTGGCCAATTGGCTGAAAATTTTGTGTGCCGAAGTTTGCTGGCTCAGCATATGGTTTTGGGTTTCCTCAGTCAGGTTGAAATATTTTGTAAAACTAGAGTTAGTCAGCTCACATAGTGAGAGTAAAACAGGTGCAAAACATATTTAGTAAAATAAGTTTAATCATTAAACAAGTCTAATGTTAAGTACAGTAATTAAAATAATTTTATTAAAATATTAAATAAAGTTATTAAAAAACAAATAAATACCAATCAAATTAATTTACATACAAAATAACAGAGGCTCAAGTATTGACCCCTGGGGAAGTGGATCCGAAATATTGCCATTAAAATCAACTTTCGGATTGACTGTATCAAATGCCTTGGTGTGATCAGGCAGAACTAAAAACGCTACACTATTTCATCTAGTTCCGACCTAAGATCCTCAACTACATTTATTACAGCGTTAGTACAACTCCTACCTTTCATGAATCCCGACTGACTAACAGGTAGGTAATTGAGACTCTCCAGATAATCATTGATTTGTCCGGCTATAATGTTTTCCATTACCTTGGATACAAAAGGAAAGATAGCAATTGGCCTGAACTAATTGTTAGTTTTGGGAATGGGAACTCACTAAATTTAGCTTATTCAATCTAAAGAACCTTTGATCTACCACCTTTCTCACATACTCTTCAATCGGGAGCAAATAAAGAATGACATCTACAGCTGCCTGAGGCGTGCTTCTACTGGCACTTGGATGCCTACATAGGCACAACTCTGTACTTTAGAATGAATATTTCTAATAATTTCAGCAAACAAATACTGAAAAGTGTAGGAGTAAAAATAATTATGAATTTCAGTAAGTTTTCTTTTTTTGGAGTTTTAATAATTTTTATAATTTTAGGGCCAAAATAGGCCTAGCCTGGCACAAGCAACCATACGTTTAACCACAAACAGGTCAAAAAAAATTAGTCAGAGCGCTGCATATATTTTCTCTTTACAGTCGTAATAAAAAATGATGTTCTCCTTTTTATATTTTATGGCCTTTGTTGCGGTTTTATTTCTCAAATTTTTATTGCAAGCCAAAAAATAACGTGTGACAAATTAATCTTTTGTATGCCGAAGCAGTCTTTTTATGGTTCTAGGGTTCTTCATCAATTTCTTGGTAGTCATTTCATTTCCTTTTGAACTATTGAATATTGCAGCTTCCTTCCTTCAACCATTTGCTTTTGTGTCGTATTGTTCTTTAATGTTTGAAGGAGAATAGCGAAGGAGAGGAGAATAGTGCATTGTGTTGGTTTTATTTGTAGCAAAATGAAAAACGGAATACGGAGTTCAGTATCAAAAACATCTAGAGACGCAGAACTCACTCAATTTTAATGAATTGTTCCGCAAGATTACATTTTTTTTAATTAAAAATTTAACAGATATCCTGCGGTTCGGTTTACTATTTGTTATGCTCGATCATAAACAATATTTATTGCTAACTTATTTTTTTATGTAAATTTAAATTTATTTCTTTTTTTTCTACATTATTCAGTTATTAATATTTTACTTTTAAATTTTTATATTTTTTATTAATCTTATTATATTCTTATTATAAATTCAGTTAACATGAATATCTTGTATTTATACTATATTTATTTAAATTTAACAGAAAATATATGCTAATACTAAAGATAACATATTTGTTTACTCTTACATTCCACATTATGATAACTGCTTAACATCTACAGAATGTTATTGTATTTAATGTTGGTTGATGTCTTGGATGAAGGCGGAGGACACTGATGTTACATGATAAGGATACTAGGAGAATGGAGGATAATTTATTCTAGCTCTTATTAGTTTTCTGAGCTCTAGTTTTGGAAATTTTGTTGAAATATTGTTGTTGAAATTTGGATCGTTATTTTTATGTTAACAAAGGAAGAATATTTTAGGAAAATATAAAGGATGTGTTTTGTTATCATAGGCTCTTTTGTTGGCAACACAGTCGTGGCAATTTTGACATATGAACGGAACTGATTAAACAGATTTAAAGTCTTTTCCTCTAATCTTTCAAGCATATTGTACTAAATTTTTTTTTACGACCCAAGGTTTTATAAGCGTGAACATGCGTAGAAAAATGTCTTTTTCTATCCAGCATCGAAACAGGTAACATCGTAGGAAGAAAATAAGTGAAAATCTGTGTTAAAGTTTTGGCTGAAAATTTATTAAATCATAGTGTGGCAAGAAGTTTGCTAAAATTTTTAGTTTTAAACTATTAATTGAAATAGTAAAGATTTAATTAGAGAGCAAAAGAAATACAGACAGTAGAAACAGTGAAGGATTTTTACATGAAAACAGCCCAAAAATTACTCAATTTCACTACCTCAAAATTGAATTTACTAATATTTCGAAAATTTGGGCTGCGACAATTTATAACCTGTAATTTACTTGGTGTACTCATAATTTGCGCCACCACTGTGTTTTATTAGCAAGATCATCTCTCTTTATTAATTGATGTTCTGGAACGATTGATTTTACGAAAAAAGCAACATTTCTTGCTCAGACCAGTGATGCCAGGAGATTTTTTTCAAAAATCCCTACGTCAATGAAAAAAAATTCCTTTTTTCCCTACACCAACTTTTAATTTTCCCTACGCCACTTTTTCCGTTGTTTTCAAAAAATAAATGTTTATTTTAAATTTGTACATTTTCAATTCAGGTACACACATTTATTATACAAAAATAACATAAAAACAAATAAAAATAACAAATATTATAAATTAATAAAAAAAATAACACGGTGCGACAGTGAAAATACACCCGAGTAACTACATAGTCCACGTTGTTCAGTTAGTTGAGCAGAACTCAAAAATACCTTTTTTATATTTCTCGAACCCTCAAAACTTGTTTTATTTGACAAAAACTATTTTTTTTACTTTACGCACAAATTTCTGGATTACTCAAATATTTCTGACCCGATTTCCAAAATTTAAATCTTGTTGGAAAGGGGAGAGATGGGTCTTTAAAGTTCTATACATATATCTATTATCCGACTTCATATGCTATGAGATTTGATGAGGTAAATTTGGAAAATTCTAATTTTTTCAAGTTTGTCCATTCATAGTAGCAAACCTTACTTAAAAAATATGAAATAAGTGATAACATTCTGAAAGTGCATTATCTTGTGAAGAGATTGGCACTTCGTTTGATTAAATCGGACAAAAATTACCGTAGTTAAAATTTAAATAGTATAACAGTCGAGTTATATTTTTCATATATATATTTTTTCAAATGAACTTTTAGTTCAGAAATTGTTAGAATTTTTGATGGATCTTGGTTGTTTATCGGAAAATGTGTCAATTTCACGTTTGAGAGACCACCAGAAGTTGTCCAATGTTTGCGCAAAGAGAAATAATAATATTTGCAAAAAACACAAATATTAGCCGACTTCTGGAAGTCGTGCAAACGTGAAATTGACACATTTTGTGATAAACAACCAAGATCCATCAAAAATTCTAACAATTTCTGAACTAAAAGTTCATTTTATAAGATGACATATATAAAAAATATAGCACGACTGTTATACTATTTCAATAATAAATTCGGTAATCTTTGTCCGATTTGATCAAATGATGATTCAGTCTCTTCACAAGAGAACAGACTTTAAGAATATTATCACTTATCCTATATTTTTATATTAAAGTTTGCTACTATGAATGGACAAACTTGGAAAAACTATGGAAAAAAATTCGAATTTTCCAAGTTTACCCCATCAAATCGCATAGCATATTAAGTTGAATAATAGATATAGTTATACCGTTTAAAAGGTCCATCTCTCCCCTATCCAACAAGATTTATGTTTTGGAAATCGGGCGAGAAATGTTTGAGTAATCCAGAAATTAGTGCGTAAAGGAAAAAAAAGAGTTTTTGTCAAATAAAAAAAGATTGGAGGGTTCGAGAAATATAAAAAAAATATTTTTGAGATCTACTCAGCAAAGCTCACAACCTACACTATGTCATTATCCGGGTGTATTAAATTTTTTTTATTTTGTCGCATAGTATTATTTAGACAATTCTGTATAATTTATTTTTTTAAATGACTCGATGTGCATTTAAAATTGGCACAAAATCTTATAATACAAATAGAATTTAATAACTCATGGCTTAATTTGTTCCTTTTTTTCGTACGTACGTCAGTTACAACAGAAAAAATTATTTCAGCGTCAGCGTTGGCATGTGGCATAGTTAGTAAAATTTTTATAATTTTTACAAAATTTGGAAAGATCAAATTGTCATTAAAAATTTTTGATGAACTTTTTTGTCATGAACTTGTATCAAATTGTTATTGTTATTAAAGATGCCACATATTTATTTACTTTATATTACAAAGGTATTACCAGATTTACAAAATTACAATGATACACTTAAAAATACACACATTTTTTAATTGATATTGGAAGAAAAATAGTTTTTAGATGCTAAAAATTTGAAATTGAAAAATTCCCTACAATTCGAAAAAACTAAGAAATCTTTCCCTTTTTCCCTACATGTGAAATTTTTGAAAAAAATCTCTACAAAAAGGGAAAAATCCCTACACTTGGCATCACTGGCTCAGACACAGAACCAGTTACAGAAGCAAAAATTATATGAAGAGAGAAGGAAAAGGAGAAAGCAAAAAACCATCAATTGGTTAAGAATTTATAAAAGTGAACATCTTGTTTAGGAAAATAAAAACAATAAGAAGTAATTAGTCAACTTGAATGGTGATATAAACTCGAGGAAATTTCAGGTCATCACCAGGAGATTAAATTGCAAATTCGGAGGAGAAATTATCTGGAAAAGGATACCACCATCATTCCACTTATGTAGGACATCATATTCATTATTATTGCCAACATCATTAACCTCCGTTCCGGCATCATCATAACCATCAACATCATTATCTCCAAATGTGTACCAAGTGTTAAGAGCTAAGCATTGAGGTTGTTTTTTTTTACATATAAAAAAGTGATGAAAATAAAATTCACAGTGCTCTAAGTGTCTTCATAAACGAATTGAAACTTAAATGTTGTTTAAGATTATTTCCATTGGCTTTAGATAATACAATTTTTCATAAAAAACACTGTGAAATTTATTTTGATGCCTTTAGTGAACTATAAAAAATAATCTATTTTAAGTATTTTCTTTAGTTTTAAAAAAACTCATTTATATGGAAAGCTCTATATAGTACATTAAGAACAGACAACATCACATTTTTCTCTTTTATAACATCATCTCATTCAGCAGCTATATTGAGGTGGCCTCGTTAACATCAGCTAGCAACATTTAATTTGGTGAGTGGTCTTTTAATGTTATTTATATTAATGAGAATATAAAAGAAAGCAACTTTGTTTGTACTAAGTATTTTATTACAAATGTTAAATTAAATGTTTCCAAACAGGTTGCAGTGAGAGATGTTTACGGCTCTCCTGTATTTTGTCAAAGTTTTTTTTTGTTTTTTTTATAAGTTGCTTTTTGTTTTATGCACTACAGTCCGGTATGGTCGGGTAGTATTCCTATAAGTAGCGAGTATAAATTTTTTCAGATAAATCGTATTTATAATTCTTTATTCTTAAATATGAATATATATTTTTTTAATTTTATTCTAAATTAATACCATTATAATTTATATAAGTAGGATAATTTTTGATCAGATATACTCGCGTATATGATAAATCTAGTATAGTATTAAAATTAAATTTTTTTTTAATAATTTTGAGTAAAAATCTCACGTTTTGAAATTATATGAATAAATTATTGTTATCAAATATGGAACTCTAAATTTTTAACCTTTTCTTACTTAGTGATGTGATACGATTGTGGTAGGTCGCGTTTGGGATTTCAGTTTTAATTTCTTTCGTCGCTGAAATCATGGCTGGGAGGGTTAAGACGCGCATCCTTTTCCGACGCCATCTGGGAAAAATTTTTTTTTATGGTTTTTTGGAACTTTAATCGTATTTGATTAATCTATTTTAGATCCGGTAGTTATTTTTTTTTTGTTGACCTAAACGGGTTCGGTTTACCATCTAGTTTTCTTATATAGGTTAGCACCCAGTCCATTATTAATTTTATAGATCAGGGAGTCTATAATAATATTTATGTTAGCAAGAGACCTATTGGCAAGGGAAAATATGGAGAACAAGAACTAGGGTGATCGGCCCGGTTTTTAATAACCGGTTTTTTTGGTTAAGTCGGTTTCGGTTTTTCTGAAAAGCTCACATTTCGAATATCGAAGAAACCGGGTTTTTCTCCTCGAATAGCCGGTTTTTTCTAAAAGTGAGTTTTTATGAATTTTAGTGTATTAAAAACTTTAAAAAATATTTTCTTTAAGTATATAATTTTCTTATTTGTTTATTCATCTGGCAACCTTTAAATAACAGCTGTTTTAATAAACAAATGCGCCAATTACTCAGTAGAATGTGGGAAGTATAAGAAGCATATCTTTATAGAAAATAACAAAATATAGGTGCGGTTTTTGTTGATTACATTAAAAAATATAACAAAACACAATTTTCTTATCAAAATATAAAGAAGTAAATTTATTCTTAATATTTAGTATAAAAAAAACAAATAATACTAATTTTATTTCAAGATGTCGTCGAAAGTATGGAGTCATTTTGAGCGTGTCGGTAAAGACAAGGCCAGATGCCTAAAATATTAAGCTGCAAAGGTTCTTCAACATCTTCCCTTCTTAGTCATGCTAAAATCATCTACAAAATTACGTTCACTCCGGAATTATCTCAAGAAGAAAGTGATTCCATTCCAAGTACTTCTAAAGTAAAACCCCAAAATACTTTATTAAAGTATGTCGCTAAAACTGAGTCACTTGGCGAAATACTAGCCCGTTGTGTTGCTGAAGATGGAATGTCTGTCAGAGCGGTTAAAAAATCTCGTGTAGTACTGGCATATCTTCATTCAAAAAACTACAATATGCCAGCGGAGTCAACAATATGGGAAAAAATTTATAAATTTTATCTAACGAAACAACAAGAGCTAAAAGATAAAATTATCCAAATAAAGCAAAATAATGGAAGATTCTCGATTGTGGTAGATGAGTGGTCAGACTTGTCATATTTGAAATATGTTAATGTTACCGTACGTCACTATAATCCAGAATGCAAATCATTTGAAATATATAATCTTGGGTTGGAAGAAATCAAGGTAAAAGGAACTGCAGTTAACTTAGAACAAATAATAAAAAAAAAACTGGATGAGTTCTCGTTAAATATTCAAAACGATATTGTAGCATCAACACATGATGGCGCCGCAGTCATGCAAAAATATGGAGAGAATATAGAGGCAGAATCTCAACTTTGTATTAATCATGCAATTCATCTTTGTGTTGTTAATACTATTTATTCAAAAAAAGATTATAACATAGATAATGATTCCAGTTCTAATGAATTTGATTCGGAAGAAGAGGATCCAGAAGGCTTTATTGATTTAACCCTAGAAAATGTCCATTTGATTGGCAATATAAGAACTCTTATAGAGCGCATAAGAAAATGCGTAAAAATGTTTAACAAATCTTCCGATAAACAGAAGAAGCTTCAAGTTTATGTTAACAAACAGGAGAATAAAGAGCTCAAGCTCGTACATGACGTAAAGCATAGATGGAATTCAATGGTAAACATGATTGCGCAATTTTTAAAGATTTATAAATGTGTAAACCATGCTCTATTGGACCTGGGGCTACCACAATTTAGTGAACATGAAATACAAGCATTGATAGAGCTTAATAACAGTCTAAAGCCGTTAGAAATAGCTATTAATGAACTGTCAAAAAACTCTACTACTTTAGTTGAAGCTGAAGGTATATTCCAATTTATGTTTAAAACTCTTTCAAAAATTAAAAACCCTTTATCAGAAGATTTGCTCCAATGCTTAAAGAAACGTATAACAGAACGTCGTATCAAAGTTTTAAACACTTTGATACTATACTTAAGCACTGGAAACTTTCCTGTGGGTGACTTTCGTCAATATATGAGGGTGGTTAGAAGTTCTTTCTAATACCATCATAGACGTATGTTTATTTATACCACGCCGGAGACACTTTTCTTTTGTGTTTGTGTACATAATATAAATTTGGGGACCTTGAAGAAGGATAGTATGGGTATTAATTTTGTACACAAAACAATAATAGGATCATTTTGAACATTCTGAAAAGGAAATCTCCTCCTTACTCACACTTTTGTTCATAACAAGTTTTTATTTTGCTTCATATACAGTGGACAGCAAAAGTCTTATTACGCAATATATTTTAGCAATTTCATGAATTTTAGCCAAAAGTTTGTATAAAAATTGATAGTTTTTATAGTGTTACGCAAATGGAAACGACCTAATATCATTTCACATGAAAACGATAAACAAAAGCTACCAGCTACACTGACACATACATTGAACTTATTATAAGTAAGCCAACAACAACATCAGTATGAGAAAATGTGTCGCGAAAGAATACTCGAGAAGGCGAAACCCCGAACGGAGCGATCTTAAATCATATAAATATTAAAACCATCAACATAAACGATTATTCGCAAACTTTACACATGAGCATACAGTAGCAATAGATTAACATACAATGATTTTAAAGGAAATATACAACTTCTTAAAATAATTCCCGCGCATAATTTCTGATGCGGATAAAACTAAACTCATCAACATACAAACACAACTGGAGTATGTTGGCAACCTGAAAAGAATAAAAAATAGGCATGGTGAACATTTCGAGGATTGCGAATGGTCGAATGAAAACAGCATATGCGGTCCTGACACCTGCCACTGTATATTTTATAAACATAGACTATATCAAGCTGAAAATGAAGTTAAAAATATAATTAATTTTTATAATCTTATTAAATGTAAAAATTGTGTTTTCAATAAATTGTACACTTCTGTGTACAGTTCCCGAAGTTCTCTAACATCTTCAGGGATGTAGATGTCGTCTCAAGCACTGACGACCACGTATTTAGTAGAGGAGGTGGTGATGCTGACGACCGCGTAGTTAGTAGAGGGGGTGGTGGTGCTGTCTCAGGTACTGACGACCTCGATGAGTTATTCTCATCAAAAACTGGTAAGGATGACGTTAGGAATCTATCTAACGGATATTGTCCGGAAACCACTGTGTTTCTTCATCATCATGAAAAAATATTCTGTTATCCATTTTTTTTTTGCTGTGTCTGTTTTTCAAAATGCAGTTTTATAATAAGTAGAAATCAAAAAATGCACTCTATTTATACTAAATTTTATTTTTTAAATTCCTAATGAAAAACAACTATATTTTACATTAAATCCTTAAAACCTGTGAATTCTTTACAATTCTTTTATTTTGGCAACAAATATTCATACGTCAGCACATCTAATTTTTGGGAATACAAAAAAATCATAAGGACTAAAACGTGAAAACACTTTCTTATCAGTTTAAAATTAAAGATCCTTCTAACATAAAAACACAACAACAACACCACGTGACAAGACTTTTTTATCAGTTTAAAATTAAAGATCCTTCTAACACAACAACAACACAACGTACAACATTATTTCTATTTCTTCAACATTTGACCATGACCAACACGTGACAAGAATTTATTATCCCAAGAAAAGGATCTTGCAGGTGTACATCCTGTATTTAAAAAAAATCATAACGACTAAAACGTGACAAGAATTTATTATTCCAAAAAAAAAAAAAAACGATCATGCAGGTGTACATTCCTTTTCTATTTCTTCAACAATTGGCTATGATAAAACGTGACAAGAATTTATTATCCCAAAAAAAAAGATCACATACATTACATGTTACAAACCTATCGAACTATCTAACATGACCGACTGTAGCGTAGGCGTGCTCCCAAATTTGTATGGAAAAACTGGTCGAGAAGCGGCATAAACATACTACTTAAAGTTATTATGAGCAACTATAAGCCAACCACGGAGGAATTAAATTCGTTAAAAAAGATAGAAAATCTGGAGGACCAAATTCAGGAACAATGTACAATTGTACAATGGGTCAATTTCGACCTCCGGGTACTGTACTTGTCTTAACTGACAAGTACACGTCCTCTAACCTAACTTCAGGAACACAGAAACAAACAAGGATTAAACTTTCTAAGGTCAGCACTAAAATTTATCACTGGAATACCAGACCATTATGATTTTATAAAAATGGAAGAAGCAATAAATTTAATAATACATAATTAACTCAAGGTTCGAAAAATTAATTGAATTACTACAAGGTCATGAATCGGAAAACCATCTCATCATTGAACAAGTACATGAACAACTCCTTCTACTCGTTAGAACAATTAACGCTGCAAAAAATTACGAATACTTGTCAGAGTCCTTGGACATGAATGACATTAGAGAAATAATACAGCACGAATTAACTTCAATACCAGTAATAAATATCTTGGAATACGCAGACGTACATATAGCCAGGACAGGAGATTTATTTATTGCCATCTATAAATATTCTATTTTAAATAATAAATGTAAACTTTTCAAAGTCACACCTATAAGTTTTAGGCATGGAAAAATACAAACAGATTATCAAGTTGCCCAATGCAACAAAGACTACGTCAGAGTGAACCAATGCAAAAATTTTTTAGGAATAAATAACTGTCAAGCAGAAAATGGAACAGACACATGCATATTACCATTACTAAACAAGAGGGACAGTAAGTGTACAGTCATACAGGAATACAACGACGACTTACTGGAAACCGAAGAAGGTTTTATACTATTAAAAGGTAACCATATAGTCAACAATATCACCACCACTGGTGTAACCTTAGTCATGTACATGAACCAAGTCACAATAGACAACAAGACCTATATAAATATTCATGACAGAATAATTGAGGCAATACATTCAAAACATAACGAAGATTTTGAAATTGAAAAAATTCTCTGCTCAAACCATTACACCGCATTTGGTAACATCGATTCATTAAGAAAACTAATCATACCATTTGAGGAACACCCTCATAGGTTTTTATACATTCATATTTACCACAACCATCTTCGGTATAATCATTATCGGAATGAAAATATACAAATACATATTAATGTACAGAAGTCGACGGGCAGAGCAGTCTTTTAGAATTTATTACCAATAACAAGTAGAAAAAAAAAATGGGCAAAAATTAGTACTTTATGCATAAATGATATATTTTACCTGTTTTAAAGGTATTTTTTTACGATTTAGCTTGGTTAAGTTTCCCAAATAGCTATTGAAGGACCAAAAGGGGTCCAAAAAGGGGGAAAGGGGCGAAAAACGGGCAAATTGAGTGCATTTATTTTTAGGACTTAGAGTATTCAAAAAACTGGGTTGTTTGTTAAACCGGTTTCCGAATAATTTGAAAAATTGCATTTTTTAAGAAACCGGTTCCGAAACCAATAAACCGGTTTTTTATTTATTGTTATTTTTAATGCAAAAATTACCAAATAATAATTTTTTTTTAATTTTTTAAGCTGATCCGAACTACATAACCAGCGCGACGCCGGGTACCATCTGCTAGTAATAAATAAATAAACAAGATCATGAAACCTTAAGAACTAATGCAGGCTTAATGAATATTTGTTATCTATAAATAAATATTACCTGCAAGCGAACATACTGCTTATAATTAATAAGGATAACATAGTATATAAGCAACGGCTTGCATAGGATTAAGTTAGTTAAGAACATACTACATGAGAAGACGTAGTGTTTAAGAACTGAAGAAAAAGAAAATATTAATAAAGGAAAACGCATATGCGCTCGAAAAAATATTTTTTTTAGTCTTTATCAAATCAAAACCTTTAATTGGCGATCCTGCCAGGAAAATAATTAAATTTATTCTTCAGTGAGCGGACCATGATAAATCCTTGTCGCAGCAAGGACACAGCAACAATTCTTTATAAAAAGAAAAGTTAAAAAAGCCCTTCATAGAAGGATAACCCAAAATTTTTTATGAAACAAATAAACAGGCAAAATATTCACGACGAAAACAGATCTTTGGAACTACAACAAAGCATAATGGCAGTAAATTTCGACATGAACACGTTGGTGCAGACAATAGCAGCCTTGCAGGCCACAGTGGAGATCATGCAAAAGACGCACGAAACTCAGGTACAAAGGTTGGAGGAACAAATAAGGCAAGCCCGAAATCCCCACCTGGAAATCATTCCAAAAAATCAAAGGTTTTCAATACAGCCCGATATAACAGATGAAAACCAAGTAAAATTAGATATACTTAAGTCATTACCCGTTTTTAATGGCGACATAAATAACTATAGAATATGGAGAGAAGATGTAAGTAGGATGATGGAAACCATATCCAGCTTAAGTGACAAGCCAATATATGCTCAAGCTCTACAAATAGTAAAAACAAAAATACAAGGAACCGCAGCCCAAAACCTGGCAAACCATGGCACAACCTTCAATTTCTATGCTATCCGTGACAGGCTTGATAAAACATATGCAGATACCCGTCCACTATATGTACTTCAGGATGAGATGAAAAAATGCATTTAAGGAAAGAAATCAGTGAGAGAATTCCATGATGAGATAAATGTTTAAATTTAATCATTTCAAAAATATCAATGTCCGGTCACATCGAAGCAGTTGCTAAAGCAATGATTTCACACGCAGAAGAAGAATCTGTTCGAGTGTTTATAGCTGGAGTCAACAGCACATTCATTCAATCAACTCTCTATGCCCATGCACCACATGATCTAGAACACGCTTATACAATTGCAAAGACAATTGAGCATTATAACTGTTATGACATGTAAACAGCGACAACATCTCATCTTCACACAGTGTTAACTAACATTATTGTCAACATCGCAGATCAATGTTGTTATTGATCAGGATGGTCGTCTTCACTCTCTTGTTTTTCTTGCTTGTTCTTGTTTCTTCTATTCTTCTTTTTTGTGCTCTCAGATTAAAAATACTTAATGAACTGTAATCCTATATATACGAGTATATATATATATATATATATACATTTTTATTGAATTAAATTTAAATGTAAAACTAAAGAATAAAGCGTGTTTTAATTCAACCCATCGGCTACAACAAATTGGCGAAGAGTAGAAGTTGAAGGAAGGCAAAAGAATATTAATTGTGCAGCCTTATAATACATTTATACATCTATAAGTACATAAAATGCGCCGGCATATTATTACAAGATGGAGAAAAATAAAGAAAAAAGAAAAGTACGAGAAAATTCTACAAATGCAAATGTTAAAGCAAATGCGAATGACTGCATCTACTGCACTACTACAAGTTCAAAACAACGCGACTAATACACTTCTGGTACCAAATTTTGATTCATTTGATCCGGCAAAGGAGGCTTATAAAAATTACATTCAGCGTTTTGAAAATTATATAGAAATGAAAGGCGTTACGGCTAATAATGAATATTGTTTAAAATTACTTCTAAATTCTATAGGTAGAGAGACTTATAATATAATAACAGCATTGGCAGCACCAAAAACACCAACGGAACTTAATTATGATGAGGTAATTAAAATGCTAAAAAGTTATTATTCACCTACAAAAAACGTATTCGTGGCACAACATCGCTTTTTGTCTAAGTATCAAAATGGCACATTCTACCGAGGCACCGTCTACCTCTAAGGCTGCTGCGAATACGCCCACGCACTCTTCGGCTGCCGCCAAGGCATTGGCAGACAAGTCTGGCGAGCAAGCCGCTGGCACTAATTCATCTTCGGGTGTCAAAAATACCGTGAGTGCTAGCGTTAGGGCATATAGAACTCGCAGATCAGCCATGCGGATCATTGCGAGATTTGGCTCGACCGACCCGGCTCTCCTCTCAGAGGACGAGAAGGGCAGCCTTGCCTGGGCTAAGGCCCATCAAAATGATCGCCCCCCCGCCTCTCCGATCACGGCAGAGACGGCCCCAAAGAGGCAAAGATCAATCGAGCTAAACGCTCCACTCCAGCCTCCCAAACACTCAAAGGTGACCAACCCGAACTTCCGCCCCCCTGCAAGACCCCGTTCGTCGACGCAACGTCCTGACCCCAGCAAACCTTTAAAGCCTCTAAGTGAGGTATTAAAGGAAGGTTTGACCTGGGCAATCGTTGACCAGAGCCACCCTGATGGTTCCATTGCTCCCACTAAGTGGAAGCTGGTGGAACATGCGCTCTTAGACGTCTTCCTTGGAGTAATGGACTCCAACCCTGGCCCTTCACCCGGCTGTACTGATGCGGGGTGGTATCAAGGGCACATCAAGCTAGTAGCTTGCTCGGATCTCCGCTCTATGGAGCTCTATAAGGAGGCTATCAGTAGGATTGGTGAAGTCTGGCCAGGAGCTAAGCTTGCTGCCGTCCCTCCGGACCAGATTCCCAACCGCCCCCGATCCAAGGCGAGAATTCCGACCGGACCATCAGACCCGGAAACCATGCTGAGGATCCTCAAGGCCAGCAACACGGACCTGCCCACTCATAACTGGAGGGTGGCTAAAGTTGCTGACCAGTGGGGTGATCATCCTGAATGAGGAGTCACTTCCGCTTATCAGTGCCCGCGGGGGCGTGATAAAATATGGTTTTAGCTCAATTAAGCTAGGGGTCTATAAGTCGGATTCCCGCGTTGCCGCACACTCCCCAACAGAACCCAACCCCGTAGATCCCGTCCCATCGCAACTCATCCCACAGAAATCTATCCCATCCGACCCTGCCCCATCCGACCCTACCCCCGGACCTCTCGAACCCGCCGAAGACATCGAATGTAGAAGCGTGTGTAGTCATTCTTCTCGACGCTCCTCATCCAGCAAAAAGTCCAATTCTGAGCTGGTGGGGGAATTCTTCGACGGCATTGACATTGACGCGGGTGCAACGTCTCCGTTGTCGGACGAAGAGGACGCTGATGTGACAGTGGTTGATTCTCTGACCAATGCTGAGAATCATCCAAATTAACTTACAACACTCCAAAACCGCCTCCGCCGCTCTGCTCCTCCAAATGGCAACCGAGGAAGCAGAGATCATTCTGGTACAAGAACCCTGGATTGTAGACGGCAGGGTTTGCGGACTCAACATCAAAGGATATCGCTTAGCGTATATCCAGAACTCAGGTAAGCCTAGGGCTTGTGTCATGGTTAAGAATAGTATTAACGCTCTTCTCCTCCACAGGTTCAGCGACAAGGACACCGTCACCATGGTCGTCGAGACGAACTTGATGACCATCTGGATCACGTCATCGTATCTGGCGCATGACTATGGGCTCTCTCCCCCTCAGGAGCCCATCGGTCGACTAGTGGCAGATGCGAGACTGCGCGGAGTTCCGGTCATCATCGGTGCGGATGCCAACTCCCACCACACGATGTGGGGCAGTTCCGGTACCAACGAACGGGGTGAGTGCCTCTTTGATTTTATTATGAGTAATAACCTAGTCATAGCTAATTGGGGCGATGAACCAACCTTCCTTACTTCGTACAGAAAGGAGGTGTTGGACATTACTCTGGTCAGCTCCGATTTCTCTACTAACCTTAAGGACTGGTTTGTATCTCAGGAATGCTCCTTTTCGGACCATAGATACATTACCTTCATTATCGACACGAACGAGTCTCCCCCTGCCATGTCAATAGGAGGAACACGAATTGGACCATTTTTAGGGAGAAACTGCGTGGCAGCCTTCCCTCTACCCCCCGACTATAACGACCCGTTTCGACGTGGATAGGGCTGCGGACACACTGTCAACCACGCTTAGGGTGGCAGCCACATCCTCCGTCAAACCCGCTGCCCATAGGGGCAAATGAAAACCGCCCTAGTGGAACCAAGAGATCGATGATCTACACCGATCTTGTGGCAGGCTCTTTAACAGGGCGAAGGCGACAGGCGAATGGTCAATCTACAAGGCCAAAAACAGGGAACTTAAATACCCTGTAAGGCGAGCGAAGAGGGCCTCGTGGAGAAACTACTACGCCAGCGTAGAATCCTCAGCCGAAACGGGCCGTCTCCGTAAAATTCTAAGTTCCACTCACAAATCCCTTGACTGTATCCGACGGACTGACGGATGCTGGGCTACGTCCAGTTTGGAGACGCTTGAGCTTCTCCTTGACACTCACTTTCCAGGAAGTGCCACCTTGGGTGGTCAGGCCTTTTATCAGGTCAACGAACCACCGCCTGGGAACTATTTCCCCCTGACTCTCACCCTTGGCCAAGTGCAGTGGGCTGTTAGGTCTATCGAACCATTCAAGTCACCAGGACCGGATGGTATTATCCCGGGTGACATTCAACATGGGGAGGAGAAAATCCTCCATTGGTTGCTTGCCATCTACAATGCTAGTCTCAGGATCCTTTATATCCCTTGGAGCTGGAGAATATCTAGGGTGATTTTCATTCCCAAGGCTGGGAAACCGTCCCACACTGGGGCAAATGATTATAGGCCCATAAGTCTGTGTTCCTTTCTTTTGAAGACACTGGAAAGAGTCCTTGATGTTCATATTAGGGCCTCGATTGATCCAGCGCTTCTATCCGCTTCCCAACATGCGTATACGAGAGGTAAATCAGTGGAGACTGCACTTCACTCCCTTATCTCTCGGGTGGAAAAGTCCATGCACGTTAAGGAATACACTTTGTCCATTTTTCTGGACATTGAAGGTGTATTTAATAACGTCGACCCGGACGCCATTCTTAGGGCTCTTGGTTCTCTGAACTTGGGACAGAATCTGGTCATGTTCATCGAGCTTCTCCTCAAGTCGAGGATAGTAACCTCCACAGTGGGGGCCACTAATTGTCAGAGAATGGTTCGTAGAAGCACACCGCAAGGCGGTGTTCTATCACCACTTCTCTGGAACCTTGCAGTCAACTCTCTCTTGAGGGGGCTGGAACACTCTGGCAACGAAGTCAAAGCTTACGCTGACGACATTGCCATTGCTGCGTCGGGAATTTGTCCGCAGACACTGTCGGATAAGTTGAACTTGGCGCTGTCAATCATACTGGACTGGTGTAGGGATTTTGGACTGTCTATTAACCCCTCTAAGACCGATACGATTCTTTTTACGAGGAAATATAAAGTTCCGACCTTCTTCCTTCCCACCATACGTGGGACCAGACTTACGTTGAGTCCCGAGGTTAAATATCTGGGACTGATCCTCGATCCCAAACTCAACTGGAGGGCGAATCTGGCTGCTAGGGCACGCAAGGCGGCGTGTGCTGCTTACTCCTGCAGTAGAGCGGTCGGAACCAGATGGGGTCTTCGCCCAAGGATCATACGTTGGATATATTCTACGGTCATCGAACCCGACATCTTATACGGCGTTGCTTTCTAGTGGACTGCTCTGGACAGACAACACAACGTCAGACTCCTTGACAAGGTCAGAAGGTCTGCCGCCATTTATATAACTGGTGCTCTACGCACCACCCCCACGAAAGCCTTGTTCCCGATGCTCCACTGTCTTCCTACTGTGCTTCTCGCTAAGCAGGCGGCCAAGTTTACTGCGACTAGACTTAATGCTTTGTCTCGCTGGCACATTATGCCTTCTGGTCACTCCCCTATTCAGGAGGTTGATCCGGTGGTCCCTGTGAACATGGACTATATCACTGCTGAATATTGTCTTCACAGATGTTTCCACTCTCTGATTCCGAGAAGGGATGACTGGAATCCTAATACGGTCGTCCCCCCGGAAGTCCTGGATATATATACCGACGGCTCTAAACTCGATAATGGTGTTGGAAGCGGTATCTACTCTGGGAAACTGAAGCTGAATATTTCTCTCCGTCTGCCGGACTACTGCAGCGTGTTTCAGGCGGAGGTGATGGCGATTTACCGGACCCCTCAATGGATCCTCGTCAACGATGCTCCTTTCACTCGCGTCTCGGTCTTCTCTGATAGTCAGGCCGCGATAAGATCCCTATCGGGTTTCGTGAATAACTCTAGGATCATTAGGGAATGTCGTCGCTCTCTCGACCTTCTTTCGGGGCGCTTCACCAGTGTCTCTCTGGTGTGGGTCCCCGGGCACAGTGAAATTCTGGGAAACTGTAGGGCCGACGAGCTCGCCAGAGCTGGTGCGCTCCTTCCGGAATCCTCTTCTGTTGAATTGGGTATACCACTTGCCTCGGTCAAGTTGACCATTCCGCGGAAATTCTTTCGGGACGCCAACCTATCCTGGAGGATAGGAGGAGGAGGAGGAAGGAGGAGTCCTGCTCCACCGCTAGGCTCACCTGGCCCTTGATGGATAAAAGGCGTACCAACCAATTACTTGGTCTTGGTCGTGACGTCATCTCGACTACAGTGACCGTGCTTACGGGTCATTGCGTCATGGGTAGACACGCGGAAAGAATGAGGGTCCCTTTTAACGACTTCTGCCGTGGATGCAAGTCCTCTGAGGAAGAGGAGACTGTTATTCACTTTCTTTGTCAGTGCCCGTCTCTTGCTAGGTCTAGATATAGGTTATTTTGCTCCCCATTCCTTGTTAGCTTAACGGAGCTATCATCCATTGATATCAAGGATATAGCTTTGTTCATCAAACTTTCTGGGGGTAGTCGTGCTTCCGTTGTGCAGCCCTTGCGCTGACCAACTTCTTCCTTTTCCCTGATTGTGGTGGAACTTGGTCAGTACAGGGACTGCGTTCACCCGTGGCATCACAACGGGCCGCTATGCGTGCTCAAGTGAGCTTTGTGACATCAGATCTACCACTCCGACCTAACCTAACCTAATCAAAATGAACAACAGAAAATAGCTGATTTTGTTGCTGCCTTACGTGCAGAGATAACTGAGTGCGATTTTACATCTCCTTGTTCGTGTAAGGTTTCGATTGCTTATGTTTTCGTTCGTGCGCAATTTATACGTGGGGTTCGAGACAATCACATACGTGAACAACTGTTACAGACGAGTACACTGGAATTTGGGCAAATTGTGACGAAAGCTCTCCCCACTGGAAGCGGCAAAAATGGATGCACGAGAATTTGCTGATACAGTAGGTTCTACAATTATTAATACAGATATCAATAAAATTTCTAAGACTGAGAAAGCTAAACGAAAACGTTCAAGTAATAAAGTAAAACCCCAAAAAGCTTCTTATGAAGAGTTAGGTATTGCAGCCTCATGCTTTCGTTGCGGAAGATATAACCACCGAGCAAAGGAGTGTCGCATAAATAGGGACAAGTTAAAATGCACAAGATGCAACAGAAAAGGCCATGTGAGTAAAGTTTGTATTTTGTCTCGAAGAAAAAACGCCGATGATCGATCGAAAAAAGACAAAATCGTTAAAATTCAAAATATTGATGTATACCAGAACAATTAACCTAACTCCGAACGCTATTATGCTTATATCAACATTGAAGGGAAACCAGTGAAATTCGAAGTAGATTCGGGCTCAGGCTTTACATTCCTTCCAAGAAAACAATTTAGAGAATTAAAATTAAATAAGGAAATATACCTTACTAACGTGATTTTCAGATCTTATACGCAAAATAAATTTCTACCGGATGGCAAGGTACAGGTCAATATAGAATTTAATGGAATAACAACCTCAGACGAAGTTTACATTGTTCTAGATACGTGTGCACCGTTAGTAGGCAGGTCTTGGATTCGGAGCCTTAAAATAAATCTGAAAAATCTAGATGAATCAGTGTCAGGTAAGAGTTCAACAATCGTATTTTATAATCAAAATATTACCGATGACAGTATGAAGGAATTTTCGGACGTATTTGAGGAAAAATAAGATATAAGATATCTTTGAAACTACGGAAAAACTCTACACCCGTTTATACAAAGGAGCGTCAGATACCGTACGCTCTAACAGAATGAGTGATTAAGGAGCTGGATAATTTAGAAGCCGCAGGCATAATTTCAAAAATTTCAAACAGTGATTGGGGTTCACCTCTTGTCGTAATTCTGAAATCAGGTGGAGGGGTTCGGTTATTTGTAGATTACAAGGTGGGGTAAATCAGCGGTTGGTGAACGCACATTATCCGATCCGGAAAATAGAAAGTATTTTCAATAGTATTCGTAACGCGAAATATTTTTGCCGATTAGATATATACAAAGCCTATCTCCACCTTGCAGTTGACGAGCCATCAAGTATCATCCAAACAATATCTACGCACAGAGGAACGTATCGTATCAATCGATTGTCTTTCGGTATAAAAACTGCGCCGGCCGAATTTAACCGCATAATAGACCAAATACTTCGTCCAGTACCCAACACTGAATCCTATTTTGACGATATTATTATACACGGCGAAACCCTATAAGAATGCAGGAACAATTTATTACTCTGTCTGCAACAGCTAAGAAAGTACGATTTATATTTAAACCGGGCAAAATGTTTATTTTTCAAGAACAAAATTGAATTTTTAGGGCACACTATTGAATTCAATAGAATAAGGAAATCCGCTTCAAAGATTAATGCAATTTTGCAAATGCCAGAACCTAAAACAGTTTATGATGTTAGGCGTTTTTTAGGTATGGTCACCTACTATTCTAGATTTATTTTAAATGTTTCTACGATAATAGCTCCCTTACGAAAATTATTACACAAAAACTCGAAATATAAATGGTCTAATGAATGTCGAAAAGCATTTAATAAATTGAAAAAGGAAATTGCAAGTGATCGAGTACTAATACCATACAACCCAGAGTTACCACTACAACTGGCGTGTGATGCAAGCCCAACTGGGATTACAGGAGTTCTATCCCATTTAATAGAAGGAGAAGAGAGGCCGATTGCATTTGCTTCTCGATCATTGACAAGTGCAGAACAAAACTATTCACAATTGGATAGAGAAGCGCTGGCTATTTCTTACGCTGTCCAACATTTTCACTACTACCTTTACGGGAGACAATTTAATCTTGTTACAGACAACAGACCGTTAATGAGAATATTTCACCAGAATAGTAAGCTACCACAGATGACGTCAGACCGGCTACAAAGTTACGCTGCATTTCTAAGCGGTTACACTATTATTCACAAAATTAGTACAGAAGACATTAGTGCAGACTGTTTTTCAAGATCGCCAGTTACACAGTTACAATCAAGTAAATTCAGAGTTTCGCTTATACTGTCATGCAGTGCAGACGTACCAAATTTGCCGGCATCGATTGTGAAGTGTATTTGACAAACCAGACTTTGGTAATTAAATTAATTAATTGGTAAATTAAACATAAATAACATAGTGTTTCACTTTTTAATAAAAAGAGTGTGAGCCATGCTCTAACCTCAGGTTTATTAAAAACAAAAACAATAAATCATACAACGATAGAAAAAGAAAAAATTATGACACTATGGAGAGTGGAAATAAACAATTGAAGAGTAATTATTAATCAATTCTAAGCCAAGAAGAGGAATTTCTATGTGACGAAGTGGAATTGCAAAAATTTAAAAAACATGTGAAAGTGTACAACAATAAAACAACAAAAACTGTAAATAATAATCAGAGAGATAATAAGTCTCCAAATAATTCTCACAATGAAACATCAACGAGTAAAAGCTTAACTCAAAATGCAACAAGTAAAAATACAAATGTTAATAATCAAAATAAAAAACAAAAAGTTCCACCAATTCATATTTTTGATATAAATTCAGCAGAATTAATAACATTTATTAAAAATGGTTTAAAATGCAATGACTTTAAAATAAAAGAGTTCAAAAATAAAAATAAAAAACCCTTATACTAAATACAATTGAAAGCTACATGCAAGTTAAAATACATTTAGAAAAAGCTAATACAAAATTCTTTACGTTTACTCCGAAATGTGCAAAAACTAAAACCTTTCTCCTAAAAGGGTTACCAGCCGATACTGATACAGAAGAAATCATGGATGAGCTGCGTACTTTTGAGTCTGATAATTTAAAGTTTATAAAAGTGACAAATTTCTCAACTGCGAGGTCCAAAAAAGAGGGCTATAGTCTCACTCTCTTTCTGGTTCAAATTTCTTCTGAAAGTCATATAAAATCGATTAGTGTAATAATGTACCGATCTGTCAAATGGGAAACACTAAAAAGAGAAGAGATTCCTCAATGCAGAAAATGCCAAGGTTTCTTCCATAATGCCTCTAATTGCTTTATGGAGCCAAAATATGTCAAATGATATAAATCACATGAACTCGGCAAATGTGCATTACCCAACATTGACATAACTGAACGTGATAAGATATTTTGTGTCCTCTGCAAGAAGTAAGGCCGCCCCGCCTCGTATAAGGGATGCGAGAAGTATAAGGAGTTACAAATAGGGATGCAAACGATACATCGATGTTATCGAAACATCGATGTTTTACACATAAATTTCGATGTTTTTATGGACGATACATCGGCGTTTAATTACGATACATCGGCTTATGCTGATGTGCTTTAAGAGTTGTGTTTATTTGAGTTCTTTACATTAAACTCTTTGTTATTGACGGCGTTAAAATCAAAGAGCATTGACATCGTTTAAGTGAACGATCTTCTGTATACATACATAATTAAAAAGTGCTTGGATTGTGATCAGCGTTGCCGTTTTGGGCTTTTCCTACCAAATTTGGTAGGATTTTTTTAATTTGGTAGGATGGTAGGTAAAATTGATTTTTGGTAGGTTGGATTGGAAATTTTTATAGGCATAAAAGCAGAAATGTATATTGAAAATAATCTTAGCTCCGAAGACATATTTGAAGTTAAACACAATATATTAAAATTTTATATTGAATTATTAAACAATATAAATTCTAGATTTGACTTTAAATCCGAAGATATCAAACTTTTACAAATAATTTCTCCATCGAAAGTACTCTCTAAAGAAGATTTACCAATATTGTCCCTTGTTTTAACATTTTCTAATCTCATAGATTGTGCTCCTGATATTATTTCTCAGTGGAACTTGATAAGACTATCGGACATAAATTTTTCAACTGATTTAAATATTGATTTATTTTGGGATCAAATAAATACAATTAAAAATGGTTTAAATGAGAGAACTTATGGTAATTTGGCTAACTTTGTTTTTAATTTACTTTCCTTGCCACATAGTTCTGCAGCAGCTGAACGTAAGTTTTCTTCACTTTCTTTAATAAAAACTAAATTAAGAAACAAACTAGAAACTAGTACCATTAATAGAATTATGCTTTGTAAGGAACTTGTAAAAAATAATGGTCAGGAAATAGAGATTCGCCTAAAAATTAAATACCAAATGTACATATCAAACATGACTTTACTGTAATTAAACGTGGGGTTTTATAAATGTATTATTTAATATAAAATATGTATTAAAAACTTTAATAAATGTACATAAGTTCTTATGACATATTCTTTTTTACAAATATTGTACGCTTCTATAACCCACGAGTACTTTGAATGAACATTTTACATATATTTTGTGGTTTTAAAAACATGTTAAATACATGTTATACATATTTTTACAGAAAATAGAAACTAGAAGTTAAAGTATTTTTTAGTTTAAAAATATTATTAGAAATGAATTTTATAAATTATTTTTGTTATATTGTTGTGTTTTGTTGCTTATTAATACATGTACAATTAAATGTAATACTTTTTTAATAAAAAAAAAGTCATACAAAAAAATATATATATTTACATTATTTAAAAAACTGGTAGATTTTCAACGATTTTGGTAGTTTTTTGACAAAAATTTGGTAGGATTAAAATTTGTTCAGTGGCAACGCAGATTGTGATAGACATTCTTTTTTAAAACTTGTACTTGATAACTTTTTTAAGCCCAATCGCTATTTATTTACATTATTTTGATCAAATTTCAATATTTTATGAAATTGTTTCTGGTAAGTTAATAAAATATTTTTTATACAACATATTAAAAGTGTTTTTACTTATTTATAGAAAAAAATGCCAGGCTATAAATGTAAAAACAAGGTGTGGCATTATTTTAATAAAAATGGCGACAACGAAGCCACCTGCAAAATTCGTAACAAGACCTTGAAGACTTCAGGTAATACAACAAATCTACATTGTCATGTGGAAAAATTGCTTTCCAAGTATGTATACAGAAGATGAATTGAATAAAAAGAAATTCAAAAAAACATTAATTAGTGACTACACCGGGATGGAAATAGCAGAGTTAAATAATCATTTAAACAACAGCTCAAGTAGCGTAAGTAAAATTCACTCCTTTCTTGCGGCAGTTCTACGAAACTTTTACAGCCAAATGTTGATGATTTAATCAAAAATATAGAAAGTGTATCCATTCAGGATGGTGCAAAATCAAAAAAAAAAAAAAAATAACGGAGGCTATTGTAAATTTTATAATTTTTGACAACAAATCGTTCGCTACGGTAGAAGGGAAAGGGTTTTTACAATTTATGAAGGAAGTTTGCCCATTATATAAGGTACCAAGTCGCGAAACTATTAAGTCTAGGATCGATGACAAATATAATGTTATGAGTAATATATTTAAAATGTATATAAAAAAAACCGAAAATTATTGCATTACCTATGATATTTGGACGGAAACTATGCAAAACAAGTCATTTGTAGGTGTGACAATACACTTTTTGGAAAAAGTTAAACTCCTCAGCGGTACATTAGGCGTTTTTGAACTGACGGAAAGACATACATCGGCGTATATAAAAGAAAAACTACATGATATTTTTTCTGAATGGAATGTGTCCATTGCAAAAGTTTCAGCTGTCATCACAGATAGCAGTGTTATGAAGGTTAATCGGGGAATGTTTGGTGAAAAAAAGATTATTCCTTGCTTTGCTCACACGGTTAACTTAGTTGTTATTAAATCTATGGAAAATATAAGCGATTTGAACGCCTTGTTGACTAAAGTACGTGATATCGTTAAATTCATAAAGAAAAGTGTTAATGCAAGTGACGAACTAAGAAAGAAGCAAATAGAGACGGGCTTAAAAGAAGGCCAAATTAAAAAGTTGATATTAGATGTTAGCACAAGATGGAATTCTTGCTTTTACATGCTTCAAAGATTTATAGAATTGGTCTATTATAGGAGCAATATTATTGTCACAGGAATTGTTATTGGTTACAGGAATTGAAATAAACTGCATAAAAGAAATTATAGAACTGCTATGTCAATTTGAAAAGTTAACAAAATAATTTTCCGGTGATAGTTATGTAACTGTGAGCAAAGTTATTCCACTAATCAGCTGTGTTCGTGAGTTTATTGAAAAAATAAGGCCTAAAAATTATATTGTTCTTAAATTTAAAGAGGAAATAAAAAAACAACTAGACAGACGGTTTAATTACATCGAACACTCTGTAATTCTTTCCTTATCGACAACTCTCGATCCCAGATTTAAATTAATGCATTTCAAAAGCTCAGAGGCCCAAGAAAAAGTAGTCAGTTACCTTAATAAATATGTTCGAGAATATAATGGTTCTCACTCTTCTACAACTTTCAATAATGACACATCTGATGATGACGAAAATGATTTAGAATCTGATATTTGGAAATACCACAAACTTTTAACCCATAAAAATATGAAACAAAAATCATCCTGTACTATAGACACCATTAGCGAAACGGAAGTACAAATGTGTCTATCATCCCCGCTAACACCAATAAAAAGCGATGCATCGTTATTTGGGAGGACATGAAATCTTTGTTTCCAAAACTTTCGCGAATTGCACTTCAATATCTCCCAATTGTTGCTACTTCTGTGCCAAGCGAGCGCTTGTTTTCAGAAGCTGGTGCAACAATAACACAAGAAAGAAATAGACTTTTTGGGATCTAGGCTTTCAAAGCTACTTTTCCTTAACTCTATCTCAAAATTACTCGATCTCAATTAAAACCAAAATTATTTCATCTTTTATAAAATGTATAAATTAATTATATAATTTAACTAGCTGACCCGGCGAACTTCGTCCCGCCCAAAATTGATTTTTTTATTGCCCAAAACAGGTCACACTATACATATATTTGCTGTAATACGCTGCATAAAACAGTTACTATATATAAAAATAACTAACTTACTATAAGTGTGTGGATCTATCTATCTAGTTCAAAATTTAATCGAAGTCGGTACGTTATTTAGGTGAGGCATACAAAGAATAACAATAATAGGTCCGAATCATGGGTAGCGCTGACGAAGTTGTAGTTGTTGTACTCGCTTCAAAACAAAAACTAACAGACATACATGTTATTTATGTATGTACATATGTAGTTATAAACGATCGAATTAGCCGACTTATGGTATCTTTTAAAGGGGGAGGGTTGCCACGCCCATTTTTGGTGAGTTTGTCGATATCGACTCTACGAACTTACCCACCAAATTGCATTCGTCTACGATCACTATGTCCCTAAATATAAGGTTTGCCACGCCTAATTTTTGCTATATCGAGTTTTTTTTAAGCCATCTAAACCTGATAAGCTTCCGCCACATGCCGATCAAGCACCTAACGCCTTCAGCAAAACATAAAATTGGCTTATTGCGCAAATATAGTTTAAAAAAGAGTGATAGATAGATATTTATTTACTTTTTTTTAATATATTTTTTTCACAAAAAGATGTTAGGTTTCAGTCGGTATCGGGCTAATTAACGCCACTGCACGCTGATTAGCGACCCAACGCCTTCAACGAAACACAGCATAGTGCAGTAGTTCTTGAGTTACTGTGCAAAAAAACTAAATATTGCGCCATCTGTCGGACGAACTTCAAACTACACAGAAACACTCCTCACGCCCCATAGAGCATGTATGGTCGAAATCGGTTCTTGCGTTCTGGAGTTATAGCGTCAGGAAGGAAAACCCGACTTATTTTTATATAGTAGATATATATTATTTATTGTATATTATTATTAATTTAATTTTTATTATTTAATTTAATATTAATCATTATTTGTTCAACTAATTAATAACTGTGGAAATATATGTACGTATACAATTTGTTTTTTAGCCTATGAGGCTGTTTTGTTTTACTTTTTGTGATAAATGAAATGAATTATTAAATAATATTTGTCAAAAAACTTAGTTATTCCTTTAAATAATATACACTTTTTTAACCTATGAGACTAAAATGAACTATTATATTTTTATTATTATTATTTGTTTCTTAGCCTATGAGACTGTTTTGTTCTAGTTTTTTTTAATAAATAAAATGAATTAATAAATAATTTTTGTCAAAAAACTGAGTTTTTCTTTTAAATAATATTTTTTTTAGTATTTATTTTTATGAAAATAAAACATCGATGTATCGACGTTTTATCACCGATGTTTTTTTTTTTTTGATACATCGAAGTTGCCAACATCGATGATTTTTTTAACGATGTTGAATCCCTAGTTACAAAGAAGAATCAAGGCTAAAAGATCAAACATCTCCCGGAAACAACCACAAACTTTTATAAACGCAAATACTAACCTAAGTTATGCTAATGTAGTTAGGAATAATCATAATAATATAAATGTTGATAATATTAACAATAATTTAAGCCACAATTTTTTTTCTGATCTTCAGGATTCAATTAAAAATTTAACCGCCCAAATACTCAATTTTCAAAAACAGTTGCAAATTCAAGCATCAAGAATTGATGCTCTATATTGAATTTTGGAAGTATAATGATTGAAATATTGAAAATGTAACTTTAAGAAAATTAAATATTATACACATTAATGTAAATTCAATCATTAGATTAAACAGAAGATATGATTTACAAAACCTTTATTAACCAAAACAATCCTGATTTAGTACTCTTAAATGAGATAAAACTTAATGCAAGTTTATTAGGAAAGACTTAAAATTTAAAGAGTACAATAACAAGACAATTTATTCTTTAAAGTTTTTAGTGACATGTATTATTAAACTTCCCTTAGCCTCAAATAAAAATATGTTTATCATTTCTGCATATTATCCGTCTGGAAATAATGGTGATAATTTGAAAATAGAACTTCAAACTCTTTTCGAGGCGCTACAATTAGACAAGGAGAATAATTTTTATTTAATGGCTGGAGACTAGAACAGCAAACATACTAATTGGGGAAATACAATAAATAATAACAAAGGCGTTTCATTAAACAACTGGATGTCTGATAATGAATTACTATTCAGATGCACTTTATATGCAACAGTTTCTCCATCGTATCCGCGAAGTACTTCTTATTTAGACTTGTGTATTGTAGATAATAGAATTGACGTCCACAGAGAGAACGAAACAACAAATTGCTTAAATACATTAGATTATGATAGCGATCATTACATACATACATAATTGGTCATTACAACCCTTCAGTCAGGATTATTGACCTAGTTTCTCACACCACTTATGTTGTGTGTGTTAATTTTATACATAAGTGGCGGGACCTACAGCTTAAAGTCGACTCCGAACGACATATTTTTTTTTGAGAAGCTTTTCATGGCAATTTTATTTACTCTCAGAGTCTTTGCCAGAAATCTGCTGAGAGGAAATCGCCGAAGAAATACTTTTTGTATTTTGTTTTGATGTCTGGCCTGGGGCTCGAACCCTGGCTTTACGTCTAATAAGCCAACACACTACCTACTAGACTACGGCGACTTTGTAGCCGATCATTGTGCTCTTCAAATCCAAGTTGTTAGAAATTCACAAATGGACAAGTTTGGTTTCCTGATAGCAGACACTGAACGTATCTTTAATTTTAAGAAGACTAGATGGGATAAATTGGTCAGGGTCATTACTGACTTAATGAAAAGTGATCCTTTCATACCAAATGATAGAAATTTGTCAAATATTGAGATCGATTTTCATTTAGACAGAATTGGTAAATTACTATGGGAGGCAATTAACAAAACAGTACCGAAATATGAACACCAGAATACATCGTTACGCCAATTATCAAGAAACTGCAATCAGAGAAAAGTAGACTTTTAACAACAATTAAGAAGCATAATAGGCTGGAATGTGTTCTTCCCCTCAGTGAGCTTGCCTTCGCAAAAAATAGACTTAGGGGCATTATTACAACTTGCCGTTAAACTTGGGTTTAGTTAAAGGTACCTTTAGCTAAAGGGAACTGTAAAGTTACCTTTAACTGATTTTCGTTATTACAACTTATAGATAAAATAAAATTAAAATATGGCAGTGCCGGAGCAAAGTCGATAAAACTGCTCAATTAAATAAGTTTTTTTTTTAACGCGGTGGCAACAGCGGACTTCGTTTTTTTGTTGTATATGCTTATTTTATTTAAATTTGAAGCTGCCATATCGAAAATAGTATATGGTATGGCAAGTTCAAACATAAAGTGACCTTTAAATGTTAAGGGCAGGATGATCTTCCCTTTAGCTTAACGATCATTTCTATCTTATTGGGTACTCATAGTAATGAAAAACAATTTATCTGCCCGTTAAAATTCTCCCTTTAGTTAACGGCAAGTTGTAATAATGGCCCTTAAGCTTATAAGAAAATTACTACAGGATAATTTTATCATGGCAACCAATGATATCTTTATACCGAAACTTACGAATATAATGACTCTTCTCACATGTTTTTTATGGTGAAAAGTCAATGGAGAAAACAGGAATCTTTAGAGTTACTAAAAATATCTCCCTGTGATGTTGACTTGCTACAAAGTGCTAACATTGATCCTGCAACTTTGCAACAAGATGGAGATAATAAATACATTATAAGGAATTTAGGAGAATATTCTTAATGTTACAGGACAATACTTAGAATCTGTATTTGCATCAAAAAACTTTGATTCAAATAACAACACCCATGTGGAAATCAATAATTATTTCTCCTCGTTTCTAGTTGTTAGAAACAGGTATGTAAATAACCAGACAACTGCAATACAATTTAATGAAGGCACAAAGGCAAATGAGTTGAATTCTTCCATGGCAAATGATAATTTTATCACACGCAATGACATTTCATACATATTTTCAAAACTAAGGCGAAAATTATCATCTGGTATTGACAATATACCTAATACAATCTTAAAGAAAATTCCAAACATTCTGATTTATGAGTATTTGACATTATTTAACAATATGATTAATAACGCATACTTTCCCAATTCATGGAAACTGGCGAAAATTGTTATAATACCGAAAAAAGGGAAGGACAACACCGATCCAAAAAACTTCAAGGCCATTAGTTTGGTACCGAATATAAGCAAAGTTTTTGAAATATGCACTAATAATATGATAGTAAGGGAATGTGAAAAAATTAAAATTGTATATGAAAAACAATTTGGTTTTAAGTTTAAGCAATCTACTGTACACGCCATAAATTTACTGGTTTCCAATGTTAATTGGAATTTAAACAAGTGATACTGCACCGGTGCTTGTCTTATAGATTTTGAAAAGGCGTTTGACAATATTTGGTTACCCGCCTTAATGTTCAAACTTTCGAGTTACAACTTTCCTATCAATCTAGTACTTCTGATATATGAAATGCTGTCTGACAAGAGATTTGTAGTATGCAACAAAACTATGATAAGTTCAAAAACATTTAAAATGGAAAACGATCTTCAACGCCTGTCGTCAAGTGTAACTACAACGTAAGAACCAATTGGAGAAAATTCGAATTAAGATCTCATCTGATTAACAAGAAAATTCCTACAAAAGACGTTGGAAAATACTTAGGTATTCATCTTGATAAATTTTTATACTTTAACTCTCATATCAATACTCAATTGGAAAAAGCAAAAAAAGCGTTTCAGATCTATGGTAAAATATTTCATTCAAAATATGTGCAAAAGAATGTAAAGATCTTATTTTATAAAACATTGATTCGACCTATCATAACATACGGTTGTGCTATTTGGTTCAACATCTCACCCTCGTATATGGAAAAATTTAGAAAATTTGAAAGGAAATGTTTAAGAACGTGTACTTCATTTAAAAAATCTTCTCAAAGCAACTACACTAAATTTGTTTCTAATAAAAAACAATATTTATCTGCAAAAATCAATAGAATATACATCTTTATTATTAAGTTGATAAGAAATCACATTTTAAAGTGCTTGGAATGTAAATCTAACAACTTAATATTTGCCCCATATTATAGATACTGATGACTCATATATATCAAATACACTTACATCTGCTTATGTACCTCCTGAAGCGTTCATATATCTGGACAAAAATGGCTTTATACAAAATAGAGAGCCGGAATTCCAATATTCTATCATCTCTATAGAAGGGCTACAGATAAATCATTTAATACTTACATTATTAATAACAGTGAATTAAGATATGATATGAGTTATGCAGGATTAGACAATAAACAGCAGAATTTATACAAATATTGGTGGATTTCTAACTAAAAAATTTTATTTTTTTTTGTTTTTATTAATTTTGACTATTTTATAATTAACAAAAGAGCAATGTTTTTTCAAACATTTTTCATTGCAAACCTATATACATATATTGCAAATTTTCTTACTGTAAGTTTTAATTATATACTGTAATTCGGAAAATGAACGTGAAATGTATTATAAAATGCACTAGAGAGTTTGATTATGGACCTGTGTGTAAAAAAATAGAAATATTAAACTTGTTTATTTGTAGCTTGTTGAAATGTAAAAATAAATTTAAGATTATTTGGTAACCCTTTTGTATATTGTAACAACTCTGTAAATAGTAACTTTTTGACATTACTTTATTGTAAACTGAAATCTTAATAAAAACTAAGATCGTTCTAGAACACCACGCGTGTTTATGATTTCTTTTGAACTCTGCTAGCTCCAAGTTTTATTAAATATATTCAACAGGTTATGGGCCCAGGTGCGCAAAAATGGAGCACGTAATAGAAATAGAAAAATTAACGGGCAGAGATAACTAACATAGTTGGAGGTTTGCGAATGAGCATGCATTAAAATTGCAAGGCTACTGGCAAGCGATACTTGGTACAGAGGAAAAGGCCGAAATAAGAGAAAAGGCGATGTCCAGGCTTGTGTTGTATATCTCACCAAGTTTATATACATATACACATCCAAGGTATGTAACGTTTCGTATGTTTCGTATGTAACGTTTTTTTTAATTTTGAGTATTTTGCTTCAATATGATTTTCATTTTAATTTTTTAATATTTAGTTTCAAATTTATTTATAAAAGTTGTATTTTTTATTTTTATCAATAATTTTTTTTTCTTCTTGTGTTGTATTTTTTTTTTTTTTTTTGATAATGTATGGAAATTTTTTTTTTTTGCTTAACTTAGCGGAGAATGTTGATGGAAAAACTGAAACTCAACTTTTTGCGTTAATTGTCAACACTGTTCAGGTTACCATGGTCATGGTAATTTGACATATAGTAATTGCAAGATAATCGGTACCTATTCTTTTTGGTTGTAACTCGTTACGACGCGTAGAATTTTCTAGAAAAGAAGCTTGCTTTTATAAGAATACGTATGAAAAACCTTCTTTCATTTTTCTGTTTGATGTCTGCAAGAGTCGTGTGGTTTTTTCTCTTTAGTTTCCTATAAAATAATAAAATATCTATTTGATTGATAAAAGGAAGAAGTTGTGGAAAATCAAGAATTTTAATCGGCATTAAACAAGGCGAAAAATAAATTTCATAATGTAGGACTTTATTTGCCGAGAGCACAACACAGAATGAATTCTGTTCTTTATTTCATACAATGCTTAGCCTAATTTACAAGAGATGATGCAATCATTATACAATATTACGTTATATAAAAGAGAACAAACATGTGTTGAGAGAGCATATTGCTTAAACTAACATGAAATATTGTATATTAACATAGCGTGAGAAAGAGTGCTTATGTGCTAGCTTAAATAATGTTATATAAACAAAGGATGATGCAATAGTGTCTTAATATTACGTATGAATACTTTACAGTTACAAGAAAGAGAGAGTAGAGATGAACATTTAACATAACATTTATATAAAAGAGAACAAACATGTATTGAGAGAGCATATTGCTTAAACTAACAGGAAATATTATATATTAACATAGAGAAAGGAAGAGCACTTATGTATTAGCTTAAATTATGTTACATAAAAAGATGATGCAATAGTTACTTAACGTTACGTATAAACACATAAAGGTACATACATATATAAATAAAAACAAATATGCGTGATCATGCATGTTGGACACAGGGACGCCACACGAATATATTGACTACAACTAGGCCATCCTGACAAACGAGATCACCTGATCTCGTGTCGAGTGAACGCGATTCCGTCCTCTAAACCATGGACGAATGTTACCGACGGCCCACACACCTTTATAAGGATTTCGCGATTGTTGAAAACCCTCGACGTCCTCTAACAAATATCTATCGTTCCTCAAGACCTTTGCCACTCTATACGATCCCCTAAATTTGGGAATCAATTTCCTTGAAACTCCTGCACTTGAATCGAAATTCCTAATCATCACATAATCACCCACCTCGTACTCCGTACCTGCTCTCCTCCGCTTATCATAGTATTTCTTATTATAATCCTGCACAGCCTTCTGTCTCTTTGACGCCTCCTGCCTCAGTTCAGAATGGTCAGTCTGTCCCTTTCGACCGACGTTGTCAAGCACACATTCCCTCAATAAGTCAACCGTTGGACCCCTTTGTCCCAAACCGAACAACATCACACTAGGGTGCTGACCAACCACGCGATGTACAGTATTATTCAACGCATATTCGACCCTATCCAAAACCGTATCCCAGTACACTCCCTCTTCAGGCCGAACCAACTTCGCCAGCATTGGCCCCAAACTACTATTTACCCTTTCCACCTGCCCGTTGGCTTGAGGCGAACCCGTTGCCACCTTTACATGTCGAACGCCATGTTCCCTGAGAAAATCCTGGAACTCCGCTGAAGTAAATGCAGTTCCCCTGTCGCTCACAATACACCTTGGACGGCTGTAAGCCCGAAAATAATCCCTCAGATGCCTAACAACCTCCTTAGTCTTTGTAGTCTTCGTAGCGTAAAGTCTCACAAACTTGGTAGAGGCATCTATTACAACCAATATGTGTTTCAAACTTCTCCCATTGTCGACTGGCCCATAGTGATCGATATGCACGACGTCAAATGGAGTGGTAGACTTGGGGATGTTATTCAAAAAACCCTCCTCTTTCCCTGGCTTGTCGGAGTAGGCAATGCACTTCAAACAGTTCTGAACATGTTCCGAGGCTTTTCTACGCATCTGTGGAAACCAGTAGCTCCCCGATATAAGGTCTACCATCTTATCGACCCCAACATGACCCATTTCGTCGTGGTATTTGTAAAACACATGGCTCTCCATCGCCCCGGGTACGCAAAATAACACTCGATCATCCTTGTTCATCTTCCTATAGAGAACACCATTCCTCATCTCATACATTTTACTCTGCCTCGTTTGAAGGCTATCCTTCAGTTCCACTAACCTCGGATCCCTATTCTGACAAATAACCATGTTCTCCTCAAAACTATTGCCCTCAATCACCATCACCTGTAAACTTCGACTCAAAGCGTCAACGTGCTGCATCCGCGATCCTGGCCTATGTTCAAGTACGTAATCATAATCCTGAAACTCCAGGCTCCACCTTGCTATCCTCGGGTTCATATCCTTCCTGTTAAGAGTCATTGTCAACGAATTACAGTCGGTAACTATCTTGAAAGTCTTCCCCTGTAGATAAGGTCTGAAACGTCTAAGAGCGTAAAGTATGGCGAGCGTCTCCAACTCGAAACTATGGTACTTTGATTCAGAATCACTGGCTCGTTTGGAATAGTAGAATATAGGATGCATCTTCCCATCGTTCTTCCTTTGCAACAGTATAGCGCCAAACCCCACGCTGCTTGCGTCACAATGTAGCTCCGTCTCATCCTTAGGGTCGTACAAAGCCAAAATCGGAGACTGAATAAGCCCTTGCTTCAGTGTCTCAAATGCCTCCAACTCTACAAGCCCAAAAACAAACCTTTTGTCCTTTTTCGTCAAGTCCGACAGTGGCTTCGCAATAATAGAGAAGTCCTTAACAAATCTCCTAAAGTACGACGTCAAGCCAAGAAAACTACGTACGGAGTGCACACTGGTCGGGACAGGGAAATCTCTCACAGCCTGCAAACCCGCTTCATCCGCCCTTATGCCATTTCCATTGATCTCATAACCTAAGTATTTAACGTTAGTCTTCAAAAATTCACATTTGTCCAATCTCAGTTCCAACTTGTTCCTAACCAGCCGCCCAAACACACTACCCAAAATTTCCAAATGCTCCTTAATATCCTTGGTTGCGATCATTATGTCGTCCATGTAAACTATCAGCTTTCCATCCCTTACCATATCCGCAAAGACCCTGTTGACAAAACGTTGAAATACCGACGGGGCGTTTTTCAGCCCGAACGGCATCCTCAGAAACTCATACTGCCCCAGCGGCGTCACAAAGGATGTGTACTTAATCGACTCATCCTCAACAAACACATGATAAAAACCATTCCTCAAGTCCAGTTTCGTAAAATATAGTTTTCCCGCCAGACGGTCCAACAATTCGTCTATGAGAGGTATGGGGTAGTTATCTCTCAGTGTCATCTTGTTCAAAGTCCTGTAGTCCACGCACATGCGCAGTTCGCCTGTCTTCTTTCTAACCAGCACAATGGGTGACGCATATTCGGACTCACTTGGCCTTATATAACCCTCCCTCAAGTAGTCGTCCAAAATAACCTGCAGTTTCTCCTTTTCATCGTACGATAACCTCCTAGGTCTGCAACTGAACGTCCTTGCCCCCTCCAAGTTCAGTTTAATCTCACACCTCGTCTCAGGCTCAAGTGGCCGCTCCGGACGCAGATAAGTCTCCAAAAACAATCCCTCTAGAGTTCTCCTAACATCCTGACTAACTTCTCCACCTATCCTTAGATCCATAGTGCACGTATCCTCACACTCAATAGACATAATTGCCCTTTCAAATTTTTCGCCCTCTGTAATATAGTCCTCACCAACATTCCTACCTTCCGCCTTTTCCAGTTTCCGCCCTTTATCAAGACTAACCCTGCCTCACTCAAAAAATTCCTACCAAGAACGCAATCGAACATCATTACAGAGTCCTCAACAACTAATATTTCAATTTGACAAAAATTTTAAATATTGATTAACTACCTTATTTGTACCAACCTTCCGCTCCGGGCAAGCAGCTACAAGATGGTCCACACTGCCACAACCATAGCACGCACCCATCTCTCTCCTTGGCTTCTGGCACTCACTTGCGTAGTGCCCAATACAACTGCAGTTATAACAAAGCACACCAACCCCTCGCTTCACTCCCTTGTTACTTGCCGTCTCCTTTCACTGTATCTTCGAGGACGCCATCAATAGTTGCGACTTGTCCTGGAAACACCTAAGGTTCGCATGCATCCTTAGACTGCCATCCGGGATTCCGTCAATGACGTAATCAATGAGCTCGTCCTCGGGAACACCCAAGCGGTCGGCCAAAAATACTTTATTGTTGAAGTAAGACGAAAAGTCCTCTCCAAACTGCCATCTTCTGTTTTCAAACTTCCGACGGATGTTCATTCGAGTCTCCTTCTGGCCAAAAAGAGTCAGCATTTCGTCAAACACGTCGTCCAAATTATCTCGCACAAAATTGGACTTTGAGTGCAGCCATGTTTGCACCTTTCCTCTCACTTTGGCCATTAGCAGTGCCTTCATGGTGTCATCATCCACCGAATACAATGCTCTAACGTTTCGTATTTGCGTCACAAATATCTCGGGTGAGACAGAGCCATCGTACTCCGGCAACAACTCCTTCAAAAGCGGAAACGAACCGCTCACCTTACCGCTACAATTTGCTTCAGCACTTCCCCTCTCGTTCGACGGCCGATCGTTTGCACCGCCACCTTTCGCACCACTATCATTTTCATTTCGATCATTTGAATCATCATCTCTTCTACCACTATCATTAGCTGAACTATCATTTTGACCTCCGTCATTTGCATCACCATTCCCGTCACCACTGTCTACAACACCACACTCATTTTCCAAATTTTCACCACAGTCGTCACTCATAACACCACACGCACCCTTTTTCTTCTTCCACTCTTCTTTCTCCTTGCAAAATTTGTTCTGTTTTGCAAGCAACTCGTTTTCTTTTTTCGCTAGCTCCAACTCTCTTCTCAGGAGCTCATTTTCTCGTTCGCATGTACCTGTCTGCCTTGCCTCACCAGTATCACAATCATCAACAGCAACAGACTCATTGGCAACAGTGTTGTTAACGCCAACTGGGCACACACCTCTTTCTTCCAGAGGAACTTCGCTGAGGCGCAAAATAAGGGCGCTTTTTGTTCCTGACGTTGACAAATTCAACTGCTGCAACCAACCGCGCAGCTGTGAGGCCGTGTATTTATTCAAATTTGTCTCGTCCATTTTCAAATAATTAAAAACAATCTTCACTCTTCTGTTCTGTTTTAAAAATTATTTCTTTAAAAAAAAAAAAATACACTTTTTTTTTTACTTCCACTTATTTTATTTCCTTTTCGATCCCACTTCTGAAATTGTAGGACTTTATTTGCCGAGAGCACAACACAGAATGAATTCTGTTCTTTATTTCATACAATGCTTAGCCTAATTTACAAGAGATGATGCAATCATTATACAATATTACGTTATATAAAAGAGAACAAACATGTGTTGAGAGAGCATATTGCTTAAACTAACATGAAATATTGTATATTAACATAGCGTGAGAAAGAGTGCTTATGTGCTAGCTTAAATAATGTTATATAAACAAAGGATGATGCAATAGTGTCTTAATATTACGTATGAATACTTGACAGTTACAAGAAAGAGAGAGTAGAGATGAACATTTAACATAACATTTATATAAAAGAGAACAAACATGTATTGAGAGAGCATATTGCTTAAACTAACAGGAAATATTGTATATTAACATAGAGAGAGGAAGAGCACTTATGTATTAGCTTAAATTATGTTACATAAAAAGATGATGCAATAGTTACTTAACGTTACGTATAAACACATAAAGGTACATACATATATAAATAAAAACAAATATGCGTGATCATGCATGTTGGACACAGGGACGCCACACGAATATATTGACTACAATAATTAATAAATAATATTTTATTAACATCATAAAACTAATATTGTTTAAGTGTAACAATAAAATAAAAATGAAGGTGCTTTTCCTTGTGACGACATCGACACATAATTGTTAATTATGAATCCTACGAAACAATAAGAAACTGAGGAAACAAAAAGGGATCACACTCATCAGTGTGCCTAATTGAATTACACACCACCATCCTCTTCAGCCAGACATATAATTCAATATACTTCATGCAAAACGTAGGTGTGGAGCAGCGAAACAGTGCTTAACAAAGAAATCATCACTAAAACAGAGCAAAGATACGCAACAGAAGATCAAACCATAAGTACTGCGTATATTAAGAGAGCGTGCATATTTACCATAATACACTACACTTGAGGCATAAAGTACATGGCAAAATAATCATCATTTAATCAAACAATCAATCATCCTGAAGACGAAAATTTATCAATATTTAGAATTAAATTGCATAACAATTTCTTTTTGGAACATAAAAGAAGATCAATTGTGTTGAACAACTATATACTAAACATAGGATATTCCATGGTGGCTGTATGAACTATGGAGGTTTTAATCATCCTACATAACCTCATCATTGACAACATCGTGGTGACTTGAATTGATTAGCTCCTCACTCACATGCATATTATGCAGGCAATTATTGTTTATTATTGTATTATATTTTCTCGTTTTTTTTTTATTTTATCTATTTTCTAATTTAATTCTAATTAATTTTTTTTTCTAATTTAAATAGTAATTTTGAAATATTTTATTCAATTCGTAATAACTCCCTCTGCATATTATCTTATTTTGTTAGTTTGTTTAAGAGAATATTTTTTTCTTTAATTTAATTTCATATATTAAACAGAATTAAATAGAATTAAACAGAATTGAACAATTAAAACAAATTCCTAAAAGATACGTTTAAATAACCAAAAGAACTACGAACAAAACAAAACTAAAGTTCAACATCCATAACCACAAAAACCATTCTGATCAGGAGGCCTCTTCATCATCATGGATTTTGGTGAGTTACCAACCTTGCTTTTATAAAACATTTATATTGCCCGTTCATTAATACAATATTATTTTACAAAATAAAATAAAAATAATCGGAACGACACAACACAAATAAAGAAAACATTATAAAATAGTAATTATTCTATGTATCTGCTTAAACTAAATAAATTACCTATATATATATTCGGTGAAAAGAGTAGTGAAATGCGAAAAAAGAAAAAAAAACTCAGAATACATAAAAAAAAACTAGTTAAAACGAGTAAAAAAAAAAAAAAAAAAAAAAAAAAAAACTCTTATTAAGCCTAATCTTTTATTAAACCGTATATTTTTTTTTTTTGCTAGTTAAGTATTATCAAAGAATATGGATACTTTATTTTCTTTGGTATTATTTAAGTATTTTCTGAATTTAAAAATTATTATTTTTTTCCTTTGAAGATGTACTAAAAAATTTTTTTTTTAAAAGATTTATATTCATATTGAATAAATGGATTATGGATTGCTAATTAAGCATATTGTTTTCTTGATCATGGTAGAGTAAGTTAGGATGGAATTTTTAGGGATCCTGAAAATATTCTCTGCAATCAGGATAAAGGTAGGCGTGGGTTGTGAGGCACTGTTTCCTGATAACATCTAGGAAACTCCTTACCGTGGAAAGTACTATAACGTAGTAAAGTAGATTACTATTATTTTGTTTTTTTTTCTCATATATAGCTATATTGGGGATTTGGTTTTAAATTATATATGTAGCTATTTGGTTCATTTAAATTTTGCAAAGTAGTTTGACATTAGGGAGTCTATATAAAATAACTGTAAAAATGGATTTTATGAAGAGACAAGAACCTACCCAGCCGACTGTTGCTAGCGATTTTATGGCTCCCGCAGTTTCTCTTTTGCATTATCATCGAAGGAACACCTGAACGAGGAAATCAGGATTAGCGCGCCGGAACGGTTATTGGTACCCATTTGGAATTTTGGTATAGGAAAGTTTCTTTTATTATAAGTATTGGCAAATTTTTTTTTTTTTTTGTGATTTTGTTTTCCTCAAATTAGAAGTTATATTACAGGTATAGCTACAGCAAAGGAGATGTGGGATAAGCTAAAATCAACGTACGACGATTCGGGTCTAACAAGACGTTGTGGTTTATTACGGAAGTTAACAACACAACTGGTGAACTGTCAGAACATAAGCGAATATGTGGACATAATTATTTGCAACGGTGCAAAAGTTGAACGAAATCGGTATGGTCGTCAGTGATGAATGGGTAGGTAGCCTGTTATTGAATGGCTTAACGGAACATTTTACCCCAATGATTATGGCCATAGAAAGCAGTAATATGGAAATTACAGCCGATTCCATAAAAACTAAGCTTTTACAGGATTTTGATAATTATAACAATACAACAGGTTCATCGTCTACCAACGAAGCTGCATTATATCGCAGACACAAATTTTCTAAGATGGCTGAGCAAGAGGAAGAAAATTATTTGTTTTAAATGTAAGAACTAGGGTCATATGGCGAAAAATTGCAAAAACAAAAAATATGACCAAAAGGCAGGTGCAAGTGCAACAACGTTAACTGCGGCGTATAGTTCAAAATACGTGTATAATGAAGAGTCATGGTTGATTGACTTAGGTGCAACAAACATCAAAAATAATTTTATAGAATTTTCTTCAAATGAGAGCGTAATGGTGGCGAACAACTCTAACCTAAAAGCGTCACCTCTACACGACAACTGAAAATGTATTGTACGTACCGCAAATATGCACAAATTTGATATCCGTGATCCAGTTGGTTCGAAAAGGTTACAAAGTGAATTTTTCTAATGAAAAATATAAGGTTATGTCTAATAGAAAATTAATAGCTACTGCTATTTTGTATAAAGACGTATATAAATTGGATCTTCACGTGGTTGGTAAAAATTTTGCTGGTGTAACGAAAGAACTCTTACACAGAAGATTGGGTCATCTTGGTTACATAGATGAAAGTCTACGAAATGAACTTAATGAGCAAATAGATTGCAAAATTGAAAGGTGTATTTCGTGTTTACAAGGTAAGCAGACAAATTTACTTTATAAACATTCAAACAACAAAACAAACGATATATTGGAATTGGTACATTCTGATGTTTGTGACCCATGGAAGAGGCATCTATTGGTGATGGTTCGTATTTTTTATTATTTTTGGATGATTATTCAAACATGGTGTTTGTTTATATTTTGAAGAATAAATCCGAGGTTCCAGCTCAATTTAAAATTTTTAAAGGTTTTACGCTCAGACAATGATTTAGAATTCTGCAACAAAGAAATGAGGCAAATTTGTGAAAACAGTGGTATAGTACACCAAACTTCAGCTCAATATACTCCGCAGCAGAATGGAAAAGCTGAAAGGATGAATAGAACCCTTGTTGAGAAGGCGCGTACCATGTTATAGAGTAAGATGCAAAATACATGTAAACACCTATTGTGAATCATAATACTAATGCGACATCTAGTTGCATTTTAATAAGAAAATGTTATTATAGATAATTAATTATATATATTAAATATATATATTAATCTATATATATTATATATATTAATTATAATTAAAGATAGCGTCATGTTCTACATCTTTCTTCTTTTGGTAAACGTAGACACGTGAGGTTGTAATAGCGCAGTGTAATAAAGAATTACATTTTAAAAACGTGACAAGTGTCTTTATTTAAAAAACTATTAGTTAACCCTCTTTGGCAAATAGCACATGGTGGCAGCGGTAAAACCGACATTTTGTTAAATAAAAAAAAAGAAGTGATTATGGCCCCAAAAGAAGACAAAAACGAAAAGGTTTTTGTTGCTAATGTCGCTCCTCCTGAGCCTTTTAATTTTTTACAACCAGAATGTTGGACAAAGTGGCGTAAAAGGTTTGAGCGGTACATGAGTGTCTCCGGACAATTAACAAAACTTCCACAAGAACAAATTGATTTGCTGTTTTACATAATGGGTGAGAAAAGTGAAGAAGTTTTGCTACAATTTGGCCATTCGCCAACAACTCTGGCAAGTGCGTTAAATTTGTTTGACAACTATTTCAACCCAAAGAAAAATGTTATCTTCGAACGCTTTAAGTTCAACTCACGTGCACAAAAACAAGGGGAATCTATTGACAGCTTCATAACGGATCTGCATTATTTGGCAGAAAACTGCAATTATGGAAACCTAAAAGATGATTTAATTCGAGACCGAACTGTGGTTGGTATGCTTAATACCAAAGTCAGTGAACAAATGAAAATGAAGTTAGACCTAGCCTTAAAAATTGCAATGGACACAGCACGTCAAGCAGAGATCCAGATAAAACAGACTAGAATTATAACAGATGATAAACATGTTTACAACGTTCAAAAAGAAGCCAAACAGCAAAATTATGGTGGTCAACAGCGAAGTACTGGGTATCAAAAATCTAGCAGTGGTGGTAACTATAATTTAAGTTATAAAAATAAAATATGTAGTTATTGTGTTATTGTGGATATAAAACATCCCATAATAGAAATAATTGTCCAGCTAAAAACAAAAATTGTAAACTTTGTGGTCTACGTGGGCATTTTGCAAATGTTTGTAAAAAGAATAATGAAAACAAATTTAAATCTGATGGAACTAGAAATGTAAATATTGTAAAACAGAATGAATCTAAAAACAATTCTTCAGAAAGTTATAGACATGAGTACATGATTGGATCGATTAGTAAACTATTCGTTGGCAAAATTGAAAAATGGGGTGTAGAATCGTGGTTTATTCAGTGTTTCGTATTTGAATTGAAAAACAAATTAAAGTTTTTGATAGATACGGGAGCAGATTGTGTTTGCATTCCTGAAAATTTAGTTCCGGAAGGTCATACCTTGGATATTTATAAAACAGCTACGGTTTTAAACGGCCCTGATGGCAACTCTTTAATGGTTGTAGGAGTTTCTAAAATGACTTTAATTTACAAAGATAGGAAATTTTCGGACGACATTTACATTGTCAGTGGATTAGGTACTCCCATATTGGGACGTAATGCAATCGTTATTTTAGGAATTATTGAACCCCCAGTATTGGAAAACTATTATGTTTCGGAAAATAGGGATCAAGCTTCGGATATAATTTCCAGATACCCCGGGCTATTTCGGGAAATTGGAGAGTGTAAGGGAGAAATTAGCATTAAATTAAAGGAGAATGCAATCCCATTTGTACAATCTATACCGAGAAGAGTACCAATTCCTTTACTTCCTAAACTGGAAATTGACATAGATAGATTATTGAATCAGGACATAATCGAACGTATAGACGACGCAACTGAATGGGTTAGTCCCATTGTAGTTGTTCCTAAACCCAACGATGAGATTAGACTCTGCGTAGATTACACCCAGTTGAACAAGGCAGTTATTAGATCTTATTTCCCAATGCCAAGAATTGAGCTTTCTTTAGCAGAAATTAGGGAAGCAAAAATATTTTCGAAGATTGATGCCAATAAGGGATTCTACCAAATTAAATTAACACCGGAAAGCCAATTTTTAACTTGCTTTATATGTCCATTTGGGCGTTTTATTTTTAAAAGGCTACCTTTCGGAATCTCTTGTGCACCCGAATATTTTGTTTCAAAATTTAATAAAGTTCTGGATGGAATAGAGAATTGTATATCACATGTAGATGATATTTTGATTTTTGGAAGAAATCATGAGGAACATGACAGGGCACTAGAGAAGGTTTTAGAACGTCTAGACAGGGAAGGAATAACCATAAATAAGGAAAAATCATGTTTTGGTGTGGACCGTGTTACATATTTAGGTTACGTCCTCTCGGGAGAGGGTATTTCGGTTGATCCGGAACGAATACAGGCAATAAATAATTATCCCAGACCCGAAAATAAGACTGAGGTCCAACGGTTTCTGGGTATGGTTAATTTCGTTGCGAAGTTTATTGCTAGACGCTCACAAATATTAGAACCTATAAATATATTAACGGGCAAAACTGATTTTGTGTGGGATGAAATCCACGAAAAGGCCTTCAGAAAAATTAAGAATAGTTTAACAAAAGCGCTAATTTTGGCCTTCTATGACCCCTCAAAGCAGAAAATCATTAGCTCAGATGCATCGTGCTATGGTATTGGTGCTTGTTTATTTCAAGTGGACAGTCAAGGCAACAGACAAGTATTTTCGTATATATCCAGGACCATGACAGAAACAGAAAGACCTTGGAGAAACTGACAGAATATATAACAGGTGTTCATGTAGTTTTTGAGACGGATCATAAACCGTTAGTTCAGATTTTACAATCCAAGAATTTAGATACATTGCCACCAAGATTTCAGCGATTTAGAATGCGACTCATGCGCTATGACTACTCAGTGATATATGTGCCAGGAAAGGACCTCAAGATTGCCGATGCTCTATCTCGCAGTCCAATACCGCATCGGGTTAATGAACCTCAGGAGCTAGGAATGGAGATTGAGGCTTTTGTTCATTTGATTGTTGAAAACCTTCCAGTTAGAGATAGGTATTTAGGGAAAATTATTACATCTCAAACAGGCGACCCAGTATGTCAACTATTGCGTCAATATTCAGTAGACGGTTGGTCAGCTAAAGGGAAATGACCAGATTTTATGACACCTTATCATCAATAGCGGTATGATAACTCATTTTCGGAAAATTTGTTGTTAAAAGACATTCGAATAATAATCCCTCCAGACTTGCAAATGGAAGTTCTTAATTTTATACATGTTGGTCATCAAGGTATTACGAAATGTCGTAGATTAGCACAGACGTCGGTTTGGTGGTTAGGTCACAGTTAGAATGTCTTGTCACCAAAATGTCTTGAGGAACGAATTAATAAAAGGGAAACATTCAAATCTGAGAGCCTACCCACTCGACCTATGGAAAAAATTGGTTTAGATTTATTTAAGTGGAACATGGTATCTTATAATAACCGATTATTACTCTCGTTATTTTGAATTTTTTCTTTAACCTCTATGACCGAAGAGGACATTATTGAAAATGTAAAAATATTTTTTTCACATTTTGGGATTTGTTCTATATGTAGAAGTGACAACGGTCCCCAGTTTCAATCAAAATTTAAACACTTTGCTCTTGATTATAATTTCCAACATGTGACAAGTAGCCCTTATTATAGCCAATCGAATGGTGCTGCGGAATCGGCAGTTAAAGTGGCAAAACAATTATTGCAAAAATGCAATCCAGAAGATTTATCTTCTGCAGAAAATGAAGAAATTGAAGAATTTAATTTAAAGTCTGCTATATTTTACAAATTGAATTATTGAAGTATTAACTAAGAGTTCTAATGTATTGTAAATTGAATTACTGAAGTATTAACTAAAAGTTAAGATATGTATCTAAAAAAGAGGGATGTAGAGTAAGATGCAAAATACATGTAAACACCTATTGTGAATCATAATACTAATGCGACATCTAGTTGCATTTTAATAAGAAAATGTCATTATAGACAATTAATAATTAAAGATCGCGTCATGTTCTACATCTTTCTTCTTTTGGTAAACGTAGACACGTGAGGTTGTAATAGCGCAGTGTAATAAAAAATTATATTTTAAAAACGTGACAAGTGTCTTTATTTAAAAAACTATTAGTTAACGCTCTTTGGCAAATAGCACAATGCTGGTTTGAAGAAAAGTTTTTGGGCTGAGACAATAAGTACAGCAGCATACTTGTTAAATAGAACACCACACAAAAAACTAGATGGAAAATCGCCTCGTGAAGTATGGAGTGAACGTTAACAAAATTTGTCGTACTTAAAAGTTTTTGGATGCGTAGCCATGATGATGAAGTGGGATACTAGATCAGTAAAGTGCGTGATGCTCGGGTACTGTGAATCATCAAAAGCTTATCGATTATATGATCCGATACAGAAGAAAATGTACGTAAATAGAAATGTGGTATTTATAGAAGATCACATGTATTTTTCAAAGAAAGAGAATAATTTGAAAGCTGATGATAAGTTAGTTGAACAACAACATTCATCGAATGATCGTAATTTAGTGTGGATTGTACTAGATGAAAATTCCAATTATTCTATTAATGACCTTGTCCAAGCTGAAGAACTTCAAAGTATATCGGAGAACGATGAAAGTGATCTACTTGGCTTTACACCTAGTGAAGTTTCTGGAGATAGTGAGGACGTAAAGTACAAACACTTCGGCGATCAGCGAGAATATCACGTCCACCTCATAGGTCTGATTACGTAACGTATACAGCTGTTAAAAACGTAGAAGAGCCACAGAATTTCATTGAAGCTGTTAATTGTAATGAAAAAGAATTATGGTTAATGATGAGATGAGTTCGTTACAAGAGAACAATACCTGGAGTATCGTAAAGTCTAGTGGTAAAGAAAGAAAACTTTCCACAAAATGGATATTTAAATTGAAATATGATGAGAACGGTAATGTAGTACGATACAAAGCTCGGCTGGTGGCAAGAGGCTGTGCTCAAAGGTCTAATGTAGATTATAATGAGACATATTCCCCTGTCATAAGATATTCCTCACTGCGGTATTTACTTTCGTTAGCGGTCCAGTTTGATTTACAAATGAATCAATTAGATGTATGCACCGCGTTTCTGCAGGGTGACCTAGGGGAGGATATTTATATCAGCACACCGGAAGGTTATAAGTTACCTGATGATGCCGTATTGAAGTTGAATAGATCAATATATGGCCTGAAACAATCATCGAGAATGTAGAATATGAAGTTAATTGAAACTCTTAAGAATCTTGGCATTAAGCGATCGAAAAGTGATCAGTGAATTTACAGCAAGATCGAAAATAAGAACGTATTCATATTGGCCATTTATGTTGATGACATAATGATTTTTTGGAATAATGAACAACAGAAGAATTTATTGGTTGGTGAACTTAAGAAGAAATTTAAACTCAAAGATTTAGGAAAAGCGAGTTCATTTCTTGGTTTGCGTATTGAAAAGTCGCATGACAAATTAAGTATAGATCAGACAGCATATATTCGGAAGATGCTTGATCGTTTTTCAATGTCAACATGTAACCCGGTATCCACCCCGATGGATGTAAACGTAAAATTAAGCAAAGAACAAAGCCCCAAGTGCGAAAAAGAAAGGTCGGAGATGATGATATATCCATATCAGGAACTAATTGGTAGTTTGTTATTTGCAGCACAGCTGACAAGACTCGACATATGTTTTGCTGTAAATTTTTTGAGTCGTTTTAATAATAACTATGGTATGCAACATTGGTTGGCGGCAAAGCGAATTCTCCGATATTTGAAATGCACAATTAACTACAAGGTAGTGTTCAGAAAGAATGGAAATAACAATTTAGAGGGCTATTGTGATGCAGATTATGCAGGTGACCTGGATGAAAGAAAATCTGTAAGTGGTTACGTATTTATGAAGTAAGGAGTGCCAATCACATGGGCTTCCAAGAAGCAATCAACAACAGCATTGTCAACCTGTGAAGCAGAATACATGTCAATGGGTAAAGCGGTCCAAGAGTCTGTTTGGTTAAAAATTTTGAAGAAGAGCTGTTTGGAAAACGTACTGAACCCATTAAGATATTTTGCGACAACCATGCAGCGGTACAATTAGCTATGAATGAATCGTACCATCCAAGCACGAAGCATATAGATGTCCGTCATCATTTTATAAGGGACTGCGTAAGTAGTCAACAGGTAGTCCTAGAGAAGATTCCCTCCGAGAATATAATTGCAGACATCCCGACTAAGCCTTTGGTGAAGATGATGCTTTCTAATTGTGTGAAGCAGTTAGAAATGATTTAATATTTATTTTTAGTGAGGATGTTGAAATGTAAAAATAAATTTAAGATTATTTGGTAACCGTTTTGTATATTGTAACAACTCTGTAAATAGTAACTTTTTGACATTACTTTATTGTAAACTGAAATCTTAATAAAAACTAAGATCGTTCTAGAAAACCACGCGTGTTTTTGATTTCTTTTGAACTCTGCTAGCTCCAAGTTTTATTAAATATATTCAACAGGTTATGGGCCCAGGTGCGCAAAAATGGAGCGCGTAATAGAAATAGAAAAATTAACGGGCAGAGATAACTAACATAGTTGGAGGTTTGCGACTGAGCATGCATTAAAATTGCAAGGCTACTGGCAAGCGATACTTGGTACAGAGGAAAAGGCCGAAATAAGAGAAAAGGCGATGTCCAGGCTTGTGTTGTATATCTCACCAAGTTTATATACATATACACATCCAAGGTATGTCACAAACGTTTTTTTTTTTAATTTTGAGTATTTTGCTTCAATATGATTTTCCATTTTAATTTTTTAATATTTAGTTTCAAATTTATTTATAAAAGTTGTATTTTTTAATTTTATCAATAATTTTTTTTCTTCTTGTTGTATTTTTTTTTTTTTTTTTTTGATAATGTATGGACATTTTTTTTTTTTTTTTGCTTAACTTAGCGGAGAATTTTGGTGGAAAAACTGAAACTCAACTTTTTGCGTTAATTGTCAACACTGTTCAGGTTACCATGGTCATGGTAATTTGACATATAGTAATTGCAAGATAATCGGTACCTATTCTTTTTGGTTGTAACTCGTTACGACGCGTAGAATTTTCTAGAAAAGAAGCTTGCTTTTATAAGAATACGTATGAAAAACCTTCTTTCAGTTTTCTGTTTGATGTCTGCAAGAGTCGTGTGGTTTTTTCTTCTTAGTTTCCTATAAAATAATAAAATATCTATTTGATTGATAAAAGGAAGAAGTTGTGGAAAATCAAGAATTTCAACGGCATTAAACAAGGCGAAAAATAAATTTCATAATTAATAAATAATATTTTATTAACATCATAAAACTAATATTGTTTAAGTGTAACAATAAAATAAAAACGAAGGTGCTTTTCCTTGTGACGACACCGACACACAATTGTTAATTATGAATCCTACGAAACAATAAGAAACTGAGGAAACAAAAAGGGATCACACTCATCAGTGTTCCTAATTGAATTACACACCACCATCCACTTCAGCCGGACATATAATTCAATATACTTCATGCAAAACGTAGGTGTGGAGCATTATTAAATATATTCAACATAGCTGGATCTATTTTTTGTTACCGAATGAGTTAATAAATATAAAAAAAAACGACAAAGCATTCGAGCTGACCACAGACGCCTCTAACATAGCTATTGGAGCAGTGCTCAGTCAAATGAAAAAACCCATATTCTTCCTCAGTCGAACACTGAGCAAAACAGAAGAGAATTATTCTATGAATGAAAAAGAACTATTAGCCATTATTTGGGCACTCCAAAAACTAAGAATTTATATTTATGGTACAACGGATCTCACTATCTACACTGACCATCAATCTTTAACTCATGCCATATCCGAAAAAAACCGCAGCCCAAAACTGAAACGTTGGAAAGCTATTATTAAAGACTTTGGAGCAAAACTGGTATACAAACCAGGACAACAAAATGTAGTAGCTAACGCCTTGTCAAGACAATGTATAAATACATCATCCATTGATACAGTTCATTCAGCTGAAAGCTCATATGCGGAAATTTTCAAACAAGTAAAAAATTTCAAAAAAATAATACATAAATTAAATTCAAAAAAAATTTTACACTAATATGGATTTAAATCAATTTCAACAATTGCTGGAAGTTTTTACAAAAAATCAACGTGATTTACTTCAGCAATTTAGTACTAATGCTACATTTCAACAAACATTGCAGAGGCAACAACAAAATGTGCCTCCATTACATGCTTTGATATCGCCATTTGAAAATTTTGATGCGACCAAAGAAAACTTCAAGTTGTATCGTCAAAGGTTTGAAGATTACCTTAACATGAAAGGTGTAGTTAGCGCTCTAGTGGCACCGAAAAAAATAACAGAAATAGAGTACGACGAGTTGGTGAAGAAACTCGAAATGCATTTGTGCCCAGAGAAGAACATATTGGTAATATATACAACATCGATTTTTATCTACATATCAAAACGATGAACAATCATTAGCTGGGGCCAAATCACCGCATTCGATATCGAATGCACATTCGAGCAGACACTATTTTCGATGGCCGCAATTTCTTGGATCATGGTATTCGATCGTAATTTATATTTCCTACTACTATTTTTTACATTGCTGTAGCAAATTCCAATAAGAAAAACGAAAAAGGAAAACAAAACAAACAAAAACGAGATTAATGAGCATGATAAATTCTTAAATTTGCAAAAAAAAAATGTTAAAAAACTTTTTTTGAAGCTTATTTTTGGCCAAATCGGGATGTTCCATCATAAATTGTGCTAGTACCCCTTTTTGTTTTCCATTTACCTTATTTGTATTTGTTTTGGAAGCGTTTTTCATTATTTATTTGTTTTTGTACTAATTATTGGGCTTTCTTGGCCTTAATGTTCAGTTTCCTAAAAACAATTAAAATTACATTTTTGAACAAATTTTGAGAAAATGTTCGAAAAATACTTTCATTTTTACTTATTTATTATTTTACTACGTTGTTTTCAGTTATTTCTTTTGTTTTGTACCAAAAAGCTACTGTTTGTTTGTTTTCGATGACAGTTTACCAATCGTGTACAACTACGAGTAACGGTTACCGTGATCCACGTCAACCACATTTCGATAATAAAGTACTCGATTTCGAATGCGGTGATTTGACCCCTGATTATGTAGCATTACTCCGGCGTGATATAAATGAATGCAAGTTTGTGTCAACATGTGCATGCCAGGCCGATATATGTATCAAACATTTTTCTTCGTGCCCAGTTTATACGAGGCATAAAAGATAATACTATCCGCGAACAGCTCTTACAATCGGAAGAACCAGATTTTGAAAAAATTATGCAAAGAGCACTGTCATTGGAAGCGCCTTAAATCGACAGTCGGGAACTGAACTCAAAAACAACTATCAACACGAATGACGTCAACAAAATGTATTCCAGATCTTCAAGATCAAATCGTTGAAGTCGTTCTCGATTCCGGTCATCTTCAAGAACACCAATGCGTTCAAAAATAAACTTTACTCAATTAGGAATTGAAAATCTTTGCATACGTTGTGGGAAAGACAACCACAAGACAAAAAAATGTCGCACTAATCCCAAGAAACTCAAATGATCCTGTGGCAAAACAGGCCACGTTCAACAGGTATCTTTAAAAACTTTAATAAACGCGTCAAACAACAATTCAATTTCCATAAATGATGATCATGATGAGACTGTTTATAAAATATATGGCATAAATAAAATTGTTGATATCAATCACAACCAAGAACATAACAAAAATGACGATGATAAATATATCGTAGCCATTGAAATAAACGGACGGCGTCAAACTTTTGAAGTCGACTCTGGAGTTAAATACATATTGATCAAAATACGATCAATACGAGCGGCTCAACTTAAAAACACGATTACAACCGTCATCTATAGCTTTTCGATCCTACACAAAAAATATTATAATTCCTTACGGAAAGGTGAAAGTAGAAGTTAAATACAATAATCAACAATCAAATGAAGAAATGTATATTGTGCCTAATAATTATGATACGCTATTGGGAAGAATTTGGATTCGACGTTTGAATATCGCCCTCCAAGAGATTGATAATCAAAGTTTTAGTCAAATTCAGTGCATTCGTATGAGTCCTGAACATTCGATTGCGGAGATAATGAATATGTTCCCAAACAGTTTTTTCGGAAACTATGGGTTGCGTCCCAAATTACGAAGTTACACTCCAATTACCTAAAGACGCCAAACCCGTGTTCTACAAAGAACGTGAAGTGCCATTTGCACTCCGAGATCGTGTCGAAAAGGAGTTGGACAATTTAGGATCGGGAATTATATCGAAAGCAGAAAGGAGTGATCGGGGATCACCACTAGTTATTATACCAAAACCAGATGGGGGTGTCCGTCTTTGCGTCAACTACAAAATGGGTGTAAATCCACAACTTGTGTCGGCAAACTACGCAATTACGCCGTCGGGTGAGGGTGGGTTAGTGTGAGGCCGGGGACGTTCGACAAAAATGTATGATAAAAACTACGCAATACGTCGAATTGATACTATTTAAATAGTCTTAAAGGTTCAAAATATTTTTGTCGCCTAAATTTACAGTATTGGCCAAAACTAAAGCACCCCCTCAGTACATTTAGGATTGAACCGTTGTCATTCAGAATAAAGGATTCGCAACGAAATATTGATTTCAATAGTTTTTTGTGCACCTTAATTGGGGGGTGCTTTAGTTTTATCCGCTTATATTTGCGACTTAAAATGTTTTTTGAATTCTAACTTTTTTTTAAATTCTGAATTCTTTAAGTTTGTGTTTTTCAATAATAAGGATATAAATAAATAAAAAAATAAAAATAAAATTTTAATAGCTTTGTTTTCTTAAAAAAAATTATCATTTAAAAAAAATGTACTGAGGGGGTGCTTTAGTTTTGGCCAATACTGTATATAAGGCATTTTTACACATCAAAATAAGTCAAGAATCAAGTAAAGTTCAGACCATACCAACACATAGAGGCACATATAGAGTCAACCGTCTCTTTCGGAATCAAAACGGCTCCTTCAGAATTCAACCGAATTATAGAACAAATTTTGTCTAGATTAAATAAAACAATATCATACTTTGATGACATCATAGTGCATGGGGCAACTGAAGCTGAATGTAAAAGTAATTTAATGGAATGTCTTCAACGCTTAAAAGATCATGATCTACATCTTAACCAAAGTAAATGTTCATTCCTTCAATCACAAATTGAATATTTGGGTCATGTCATTCAATACAACAAAATTTCTAAATCACCGCCAAAAATTCAAGCGATCGTCAATATGCTACGTCCTTCCTCTGTAAATGATGTAAGACGAATGGTAACATATTACTCCCGGTTTATTTCTGAAATGTCGTCCATAACGTCAACTATTACAAAAAAACTACAAGTTTAAATGGACATCCAATTGTGAAGCTGACTTCTTAAAACTCAAAAATATAATATCCAGCAAACAGGTATTTAATCTCTTTTAATCCTGAACTACCCGTTATTGTAGCTTGTGTTGCTAGTGCTACAGGAGTAGCAGGTGTTTTATCACACATGGTGAATGGTGAAGAGCATCCAGTCGCGTTTGCGTCCAGATCCTTAACATCTGCTGAAAAAAATTATAGTCAATTGGACCGCGAAGCATTAGCTATAATTTTTGCCATAAACCATTTCTTCATGTATCTGTATGGTAGGAAATTCAAACTTGTCACCGACAATAGGCCATTAACACGTATTCTCCATGAACACAATAAAATGCCAGCGATAACTTCAGCACGGTTATTACGTTACGCTGAATTCTTGTCTAATTTCAATTATGAAATCGTTTATAAAAAAGGATCAGAACACACAAATGACGATTGCCTTTCTAGTGCAACAACAAATTTAGAAACACCAACAACAGAAAAAATCGTCAATGAAGAGGTAAATCCATTATGTATTATGTCAATTTTCGAAATTTCAAGTGAATTTATTAATGCGGATATATTAGCAACTGAAACCAAAAACGATCCTGAATTGTCTAGCCTAATGACAAAATTACTTAATAGTTATTTTCGTTGTTATTGCAAGAACTCCACGTTACTCACCCTGGCATTACAAAGATGAAACAACTTGCTAGGAGTAGTTCGATCTTGAACGTGATGTGCGATAGACGTGTTTCTTTAATAATTCTTCTTCATTGTCTTTTGTTCGTGTAAATAAGAGCAAAAATAAAAACATCAGTAAATGTAAAAACCTGTTATAAGTGAGCTTAATGCTCCAAACTCATATAACAACAACAAGGTTAATTCTAAATTAAAAGACAATGTAATGCATTGCAATGTAAAAAATATTGGAATCTCCTAAGGGGACGACCACGGACGAAATGAGTCACGAAGTGATTGAATCAAATGCTCCGGAATCAGGGACTCGACAGCTGGATGCAGGACGGCCCCAGGTGACTAGAAGTGGGTGCGTTATAAGGCCCCCAGCACGTTATGGTAGGGATTATGGGGTTTAGACACGTGTATAAAAGATTTTCTGAATTAAATGATGTCAGGGAAAAGAGAAAGGGAAAGAAAAGGAAAGCGTGTAATAAGTAGTGAAATCAGTTATAGTAATATGACATTCTAATTGACAACATTGTAATTAGTTGCTATAATTATTTATAGTTGACAACATTTTAATTATAGTTGGCAACGTTGTAATTAGTAATTAAGTGTGGCAATATTGTAATTTAGACATATAAGAACACATGGCGTGAGTCATTGGTGGAAAAGATCTAGAACAGTACAGAACAATAAAAGAAAAGAACTTTGACAAACTTAAAAAAATAATCTTTTAATTATTCAACAATAACATTAACCCTTAATGTTATATGGTGTCAGGTGTGGAACAATTATTACTGATAAATAGTTCGGAATACTGAAGATTCTTATTGCTAAATTTTCTCGGAATGGCAGCGGTTGACCGCTTACCACCAGAGCTAGATTGCTCCAATCTCGCCAATGAGTGGCCAACCTGGAAGCGGAGCTTCATGGTGTATATGATAGCCAGCGGAAAATCAAAGGAGCCAGAAATGACGAAAATAGCAAATTTTATCTGGCTCATTGGCGCAGGCGGTGCTAATATTTATAATACACTGTTTCCTAACGACGGCACAGAAAAGTCGTTGTTAGGTACCGCAGACGAGGAAGTAAGACAACGTAAATTAGACGACATATTAAAAAAGTTCGATGAACATTGTTTGCCACAACGCAATGTGGCAATGGAGACATACAAGTTTAACATGATTTCTCAAAAAGAACGGCAGACATTTGCCGAATTTGAGACGGAGCTGAGAACCCAAATGCGGTACTGCGATTTTAAATGCAAATGCGGAGAGGTTTACGAAGACCGTATTCTGCGCGACCGGGTTATCGTTGGTGTCTACGACAAAAAATTACAATTAAAATTATTGGATGGTCGTGACGAAGAATTGTCACGCGAGTTAACGCTGATATGAAGACTAATTCTTTGTTTAGAATAATTATTGAAATATTTTCCTTCCTTTGTAATAGATAAGTATTATTTTATCATAAACATATTTTCTTTGTCTTTATCATAAACATACTTTCTTTGTAATAAGCATAAACATACTTTCTTTGTAATAAGCATAATTTCTTTGTCTTTGTAATAAATAATTATTCTTTATTTCGTAAACACATTTGGGTAACACATGTTAAGATAACAAACAAGATCATAAAAACCTAGGATAAGAATTTAACAAATGATAAATCATAAAACCTTAAGAACTAATGAATATTTGTTATCAATAAACAAATAATAAATATTACCTGCAAGCAAACATATTGCTTATGGTCACACAGTGTAACCTAGTATATAAGCAACAGCTTACATAGTATGAAGTTAGTCAAGAACATACCACATAAGAAAACGTAGCGTGTAAGAACTTAAGAAAAATATTAATAAAGGAAAACGCATATGCGTTCAAAAAATATTTTTTTTTATTCTTGACCAAACACAAACCTTTAATTGGCGATCCTGCCAGGAGAATAATTAAATTTATTCTTCAGTGAGCGGACCACGAAAAATCCTTGCCGCAGCGAGGACACAACAGCGATTCTTTATATAAAGAAAAAATTAAAAAAAGCCCCTCATAGAAGGATAACAAAGTTTTTTATGAAACAAATTAACAGACAAAACATTCACGACGGAAACAGATCTTTGGAAGCACAACAAAGCATAATGGCAGTTAATTTCGATATGAACACGTTGGTGCAGACACTAGCAGCCTTGCAAGCCACAGTAGAAAACATGCAAAAGACGCATGAAACTCAGGTACGAAGATTGGAGGAACAAATAAGACAAACCCGCAATCCCCACCTGGAAATTATACCAGAAAATCAAAGAGTTTCAATACAACCCAATATAACGGATGAAAGCCAAGTAAAATTAGATGTATTTAAATCATTACCCGTTTTTGATGGCGACATAAATAACTACAGAATATGGAGAGAGGATGTAAGTAGAATGATGGAAACCATATCCAGCTTAAGTAACAAGCCAATATATGCTCAAGCTCTACAAATCGTAAAAACAAAAATACAAGGAACCGCTGCCCAAATCCTGGCAAACCATGGCACAACCTTCAATTTCTATGCTATCCGTGACAGACTTGATAAAACATATGCAGATACCCGACCACTATATGTACTTCAAGATGAGATGAAAAAATGTATTCAAGGAAAGAAATCATTAGGAGAATTCCATGATGAAATAAATAAATGTTTAAATTTAATCATTTCAAAAATATCAATGTCCGGTCACATCGAAGCAGTCGCTAAAGCAATGATATCACACGCAGAAGAAGAATCTGTTCGAGTGTTTATAGCTGGAATCAACAATACATTCATCCAATCAACTCTCTATGCCAATGCACCACATGATCTAGAGCACGCTTATACAATTGCAAGGACAATTGAACATGATAACCAACATCAAAATTTAAGGTTGTCTTACGATACAAGATGTTCAAATAAATCATTTAACAACGAACAACGATTCCAACAACCTGGACATCATCAACATTATCAAAGTCAACGAAGACACCAACCACAAGCAGAATTTAGGCCGAGACAACATCTTAACGCTTTCCAATCAAGACCAACAGAAATTACACGACAATATCAATCACCAAGGTATAACAATCATCAACCTCACCCAGAACCAATGGACACCAGCTCCGGAAACACAGCTCATCGTCAGCCCACACATTTTAAATCCTTCAATCACCCTCATAACATGCCATGGAAAAGAGAAAGAGAACCGAGTGGAAATTTTATACAACGAAAACAACTGAGAAACAACAACATCATCACCAGAGAAGATGACAACAGCAGCACTATTGTAGAAACAGGTACTGTTAATAATGTAGTTGTTAAGAATTTAAACTAATAAACGGGTTGCCCCACATAACAATGAGTGATGACGAGAGAACGTATAATGTACTGATAGACACTGGAGCAACCCATAATTATGTAAGAAAATCCCTAAAATTTAATATAATTGAAAGGATAAAACCTATGGAGGTTATTTCGATGCATGGAGCATCAATAGTTAATACAAAACAAAGAATTAAATTTCTCGGCAAAGACATAGACTTTTTCGAGTTAGATTGTATAGGAAATTCTGACTTAATACTGGGATGGAAAGGAATGGATATATTAGGAGCCACAATAAATAGGATGGACATGACATTCACCGTAAATAGGAAGGAAGAGGTTATGAATATTAATTATATTATAGGTAACGACACTTATAGGGGGAAAATTGAGGAATTGATGAAGGAGAACAATGGCATAGGACCTTTACCCTTCACGACAACTATAGAGGCCACAATACGGACAAAAACTGACGAACCCATCTGGACGAAGCAGTACCCATATCCCATAGCGGATAATGACTTCGTAAATATGGAAATAGAAAGACTGTTAAATGACGGTATTATTCAAAGAAGTAATAGCCCATATAATTCTCCAATATGGACTGTACCGAAAAAGGGCTTGGATGAGAATGGACGCCCTAAGAAGCGAATGGTGATAGACTTCCAGAAGCTGAACTCTCATACAATTACTGATCGATATATTATTCCTGATATAAATATGACGATACAGAACCTAGGAAAAGCGAAATATTTCACAACTTTAGATTTAGAATCCGGCTTCCATCAGGTTGGAATAAAAAAGGAAGACAGAGAAAAAACTGCTTTCTGTGTAAACGGTGGAAAATACGAATTTATACGTATGCCATTCGGACTAAAGAATGCACCATCCATATTCCAAAGGTGTGTTGACGACATCCTAAGAGAATACATAGGCAAATTTGCGTCTACATAGATGACGTTTTGATCTACTCCTCATCACCAGAGGAACATATGGAACATATAGAAACTATATTCAACGCATTGAATAAGGCAACATTAAAGGTATCCGATGAAAAATCCAAGTTCTTCCAAACGGAAGTTGAATACTTAGGTCATATAATTAGGCACAACAAGATCACCACTAATCCGGAAAAAGTGGAAGTAATTAAAAATTATCCCCCCCCACGAACACTGAAGGACTTAAGAGGCTTCCTGGGTATGACAGGATACTATAGAAAATTCGTGCAGGGATACGCTAGCATAGCTAAACCACTAACGGTGCATTTACGAGGAGACAACGGACAAATAGGAAGAACTAAAAGTGCCAAGACAAAAATAGATTTGGACGACGCCGCTATACAGGCATTTAACAAATTAAAAAATTGTTTAAAAGAACAGGTTGAACTCTTTCAACCCAATTATGATAAACCATTCGAGCTGACCACAGACGCCTCTAACATAGCTATTGGAGCAGTGCTCAGTCAAATGAAAAAACCCATATTCTTCCTCAGTCGAACATTGAGCAAAACGGAAGAAAATTATTCCACGAATGAAAAGGAACTATTAGCTATTATTTGGGCACTCCAAAAACTAAGAAATTATATTTATGGTACAACGGACCTCACTATCTACACTGACCATCAATCTTTAACTCATGCCATATCCGAAAAAAACCCCAACCCAAAACTGAAACGTTGGAAAGCTATTATCGAGGACTTTGGAGCGAAACTGGTATACAAACCAGGACACCAGAATGTAGTAGCTGACGCCTTATCAAGACAATGTATAAATACATCATCCATCGATACAGCTCATTCAGCTGAAAGCTCATATACTGAAATTATCAAACAAGTAAATCAACCTTTCAATGCATATGCCATTCAAATTGAACTTGTACCAAATGAAAGAATAAATGAAACACGAACTCGTACAATATTTCCAAACAAAGTTAGGCACACAGTAAACTTTACGAACGAACAAAATTTGATTACAGAACTGAAAAAGATATTACAACCAAACAAAATGACTGCAATACATACTACCGCAGAAAATATTTATGCACTCAGCCCAATCATAAAAAACACCTTCAGCACAGCAAACTTCGTACATACACCAACGAAACTAATCGACGTTCAAGAAAAAGAAAAACAAATCGAAATAATTGGAAAAATACATAATAGAGCACACAGAGGCTATAGGAACAATATACAAGAGATACTTGAAAATTACTACTGGCCTGAAATAAAACAACAATGCAAGGCATTTAATAAAAAATGTACACCTTGTCTATATGGTAAATATGAAAGGAATCCCACAAGAGAACCAGTAGGAGATTCTGACATACCAACAGAACCGGGTCGATACATACACATGGACATATATTTCAATGACAATAAAACATTTTTAGTCGCAATTGACAAATTCTCAAAATATATTACCCTGAGAGAAATCGATTCGAGAGAACGTATGTCTGAGAAAATTGAAGAAATTCTCACGAATAACTATCCAAACTGTACACGACTAATGACTGATAACGAAAAATGTCTGAATACACCGGCAGTAAATATGATGTGTATAAAATACGGTATAAGAAAGATAACAACTCCAGTCTACAGATCGACATCAAACGGGCAAGTAGAACGCGCTCACAGCACAATCTCCGAACTAGCAAGAATATTTAAAATACAAAACGCCACAACAATAGCTGAAGAGATATATAAAACAACAAGAGAATTAAACAACACCATACATACAGTCACAGGACAAAAACCAGTTGACATATTCTTTAACAGAATTGAATACGAGAAAAAGGATATCTATGAGAAACTAAAGAAAGCATCGGAGAAAACACTCAAAAGACTAAATCAAGGCACTAAGCATCGAACCTTTTCTCCGAACGAACAAATATTAGTTAAAATCAAGGGAGTAAGAAAGAAGAAAGACGCCAGATACATTAAATACATTGTAAAGGAAGACCGTGAGGACACTGTCTTAACTACAAGGGGGAAGGTTGTACATAAGGATAACATTAAAAACTATACTATAGGTAATGATGATTATCTTCCTGATATTACTCGTGACGGCCACATCAGGAATCAAGGGAGACACGGGAGTTAGAAACTTAGACGGACAAAAATACGTACTAACCAGGACTGATGACGTTTTTATATATGATGAATATTCATACCTCTTTCACGTAACTAACCTAACGAAAATATTTACACCATACAATAAAATTATTATGAGCAACTATAAGCCAACCACGGAGGAACTAATTTTGCAGAAAAAGATAGAAAATCTGGAGGACCAACTTCAGGAACACAGAAACAAACGGGGATTAAACTTCCTAGGATCAGCACTAAAATGTATCACTGGAATACCAGACCATGATGATTTTATAAAAATGGAAGAAGCAATAAATTTATTAATAAATAATAATGAAAAACAACGCATGATTAACTCAAGATTCGAAAGATTAATTGAATTACTACAGGGTCATGAATCGCAAAACCATCTCATCATTGAGCAAGTACATGAACAACTCCTTCTACTCGTTAGAACAATTAATGCTGCAAAAAACAACGAATATTTGTCAGAGTCCTTGGACATGAATGACATCAGAGAAATAATACAGCACGAATTAACTTCAATACCAGTGATAAATATCTTGGAATACGCAGACGTACATATAGCCAGGACAGGAGATTTATTTATTGCCATCTATAAATATCCTATTTTAAATAATAAATGTAAACTTTTCAAAGTCACACCTATAAGCTTTAGACATGGAAAAATACAAACGGATAATCAAGTTGCCCAATGCAACACAGACTACGTCAGAGTAAACCATTGCAAGAATTTTTTAGGAACAAATATCTGTCGAGCGGAAAATGGAGCAGACACATGCATATTACCACTACTAAACAACAGGGACAGTAAGTGTACGGTCATACAGGAGTACAACGACGACTTACTGGAAATCGAAGAAGGTTTTATACTATTAAATGGTAACCATACAGTCGACAATATCACCACAACTGGTGTAACCTTAGTCACGTACACGGACCAAGTCACAATAGACAACAAGACCTATATAAATATTCATGACAGAATAATTGAGGCAATACATTCAAAACATAACGAAGATTTTGAAATTGAGAAAATTCTCAGCTCAAACCGTTACAACGCATTTGGTAACATCGACTCATTACGGAAACTAATCATACCATATGAGGAACACCCTATAAGATCGGGTTTTTATACATTCATATTTATCACAACCATCTTTGGTATAGTCATTATCGGAATGAAAATATACAAATACATATTACTATACAGAAACCGACGGGCGGAGCAATCTTTTAGAATTTATTACCAACGACAAGTAGAGAAATTTATCAGAGATCGGGACGCTCTCGTTTAAGCCGGGGGAGAGTTAACGCTGATATGAAGACTAATTCTTTGTTTAGAATAATTATTGAAATATTTTCCTTCCTTTGTAATAGATAAGTATTATTTTATCATAAACATATTTTCTTTGTCTTTATCATAAACATACTTTCTTTGTAATAAGCATAAACATACTTTCTTTGTAATAAGCATAATTTCTTTGTCTTTGTAATAAATAATTATTCTTTATTTCGTAAACACATTTGGGTAACACATGTTAAGATAACAAACAAGATCATAAAAACCTAGGATAAGAATTTAACAAATGATAAATCATAAAACCTTAAGAACTAATGAATATTTGTTATCAATAAACAAATAATAAATATTACCTGCAAGCAAACATATTGCTTATGGTCACACAGTGTAACCTAGTATATAAGCAACAGCTTACATAGTATGAGGTTAGTCAAGAACATACCACATAAGAAAACGTAGCGTGTAAGAACTTAAGAAAAATATTAATAAAGGAAAACGCATATGCGTTCAAAAAATATTTTTTTTTTTATTCTTGACCAAACACAAACCTTTAATTCGCGTGATTGAAATGTGCAAGACGCATGAGACTGCAAACGCCAATAAAGATATATTGGACGCGAAATTGATGATAAATGCAGTCAAAGCCGGTTTCAAATCTGAACCAACAGCGGGACCGATTAACAGATTCTGTTTTAACTGTGGTGGTCCATGGAAGGGTGGTCATCAATCTGAGTGCAAGGCCAAGAACGTTAGTTGCCATTCATGCGGAAAAAAGGACATTTTCGTAAAATGTGCCGTAAACCAAGGGAGAAAGCATCTGGAAAAAAGCAGTACACGGGAGGTGACGTGAATCCTAGAGTGGCAGAATTAAGTTGGAGTGAAACGGAATGTAAACAAATTAATGGTAATATTAGTAATTTAAGTAGTTTGTTAAGTTGTAATCACATTCTTAGGGTAAATTCATTAACACCAGAGGGCAAACGCTGGACGAAGAGATATATAATAGGAGAGGAAAAGGTGACATTTAAGTTGGACACTGGGGCCGACGTGAACGGTATTCCACTGAGGGTAGTTAAAATATTAGGTGTAAAGGTGTGTAATGCGAATTGTAAGTTACCAGTGTTTGATTATAATAATAATAAACTGCAGGTCTTTGGAACTTGTAGATTGAAATTAATGGATTTAGACGGGGAATTGTGTGAATTAGAGGAATTTGTTATAGTTAATGATAAATGTGAACCAATACTCGGACTAGCGGCATGTGAGAGATTGCGTTTGATAAGACGGCTGGACGTGGATAGCATTACTGGTATTGGATCGAAAGCTTCATTCATGAACAAGTATGCTAGTGTGTTTCAAGGACTTGGAAAATTCCCAAGAACATTTTCAATATCGTTAAAGGAGAATTCGAAGCCAGTGCTTCACTATAGGAAGCGAATTCCTAATTCACTGTACTGGAAAATTGAAACTAGAACTTGAAAGAATGGTTGCAGGTGGGATTATATCGCGGGTTGATTATCCCACGGATTGGGTCAACAATTTGCAATTGGTAGAGAAGTCGGATGGTACACTTCGGATATGTCTAGATCCAAAGGCATTAAATGAGTGTATAAAGCGCGAATATTTTTTGATTCCGACAATTGATGATCTTACATCTGGTCTAGCGGGTAAACGGGTTTTTTCTGTATTAGATTTGAAGAGTGGTTTTTGGCATATGGAACTGGATAAAACGAGTTCAGACTTGACAACATTTTTGACACCTTTTGGGAGATTTAAATTTTTACGCGTGCCGTTTGGCCTAAATTGTTCCCCTGAAATGTTTCAGCGGGAAATGGTTAGGATTTTCGGGGATTTAAAGGGAGTGCTTGTTTATTTTAATGATTTGGCCATATGTGGTGACAGTGAAGAGGAACATGATCGGGTTATGAATTTAGTTATGAATCGGGCTAGAGCGAACAACATTAAGTTGAATCCGGAGAAGATTCAATATCGTCAAAGGGAAGTTAAATTCATTGGAAATATTTTATCGGAGGGGAAAATCAAAGTGGACTCGAAATATGTTGAGGCAGTCTTAAGAATTAAGAAACCTAATAGCAGATCTGATGTGTTAAGGTTCCTGGGACTGTTAAAATATTTGTCAAGATTTATTCCTAACTTATCGAGACAAACGGTTAAGTTACGTAATCTGACTAGAAATTATGTTGATTTTGAATGTACGGAAAAACACGACAAGGAATTTGAAAATTTACTTAGATTGGTAACCATGGGACCTGTTTTGGCTATTTATGACCCGAAATTGCCAGCGGTCATACAGACTGATGCTTCCAAGGATGGGCTGGGTTGTGTTTTAATTCAAAACGGCCGGCCAGTTGTATTTGCTTCTCGCACATTAAGCAAGAGTGAACAGAAATGGGCACAGATCGAGAAGAAGCTATTGGCAATTGTTTTTGCCTGTCAGAGGTTTCATTTCTTCCTATATGGAAGGGAATTCAGTGTGAAAAGTGATCACAATCCTCTGGAAGCCCTTGTTAAACGGGATATCGATGATGTGACCATGCGTCTGCAGCGAATGTTCATGTTTCTTCTGAAGTATCTCCTGATGAAAGTAATTTATAAACCAGGAAAGGACATGTTAGTGGCGGACTGTTTATCGAGGGCACAATTACCGGAGGTATCAGAAATAGAGGGATTATCGGGTGTTATACATTCGGTGACGAAATCGGTTTGTCTCACTGAAGGAAATTACAATTTGTATAAGGGTGTACTGGAGAATGATTCGGAATATTTACGTATTCGTAGGTACGTTGAAGATGGTTGGCCGAAATACCATCAATTGGACCCTTTGGGCCGGCAATTTTTTAAATTGAAGTCTGAATTACATGTTGAGAATGGATTATTATTTGTGAACCATAGATTGGTGATTCCTTCGGGCTTGCAACGTAGATTGCTCAATTGGTTACACCCTTCGCGTCTTGGCATTGAGAATTCGCTTGCTCGTGCAAGAAAGCTATATTATTGGCCGGGAATGAATAGGGACATCAGAGAGGTAGTCTCCTCATGTAGGATCTGCGAGAAATTTAAAAGAAACCAGCAGAAGGAACCTTTGGTGCAGGAGGAATCTCCGAGATATCCATTTCATGTTGTGGGAGTGGATATTTTTGAGTACGCGGGAAGAGATTATATAGTGCTGTTCGACGCCTATTCAAATTTCCTTTTGTCTGCTAGACTACAAAATAAGACTTCTAGTCACGTCATCAATGTAATTAGCCAAATATTCAATATTGTGTAATAAAGGGTGTGGCAATAGCGAAGAACAATTTTAAACGCTGCTTTGAAATGAATGAAGCTGACCGTTTTCAATATCATCTGCTGGATTATAACACAACTCCTTTAGCGGGCATGCGTGTCGCTCCTGCTGAGCTATTTTGTGAAAGATTGTTGAAGACCAAATTACCAGTAAGCGCTTCCTTGTTAACCAGAAATAGAATAGATGAACGTGAAATTTCGAACAGGCGATGTATGAGAAAGGAAAGGCAGAAATACTATTATGATAGGGGCGCAAGATATTTACCGATGTTAGAGGAGGGTGACCGAGTAATGTTTAGGAAACAGGGGAGGAATTGGAATTATGGTCAGATTGTATCCTCCTTTAATGGTAGATCGTACATAATCAGGGATAATTTTAACAATTATTTTAGGCGTAACAGACGTTTTATTGTTAGGACGAGGAACACTGACTTCAATGCTAGTAATCTTGCGTTTGAGGAGGAGTGTGGGGGTCACAGCAGCAATAGTGACGCAACCCACATTGAGACACAGTGCTCGGCCAGTGATCGACATGGGTCAAACGGTGGTGTTGCGACTACAAGAAGTGTTCCTGGGGCACGGCGACGAAGTATTGATCAAGGTCAGGTTCAGGATAGTAACGCAAATGGTCAGTCACTTCGGAGAATATGGAATATCCTCAGGGGATGGCCACGAGCACAGATGAATCAGTCCCTTCGGCGAATGTGGAATCTCCTAAGGGGACGACCACGGACGAAATGAGTCACGAAGTGATTGAATCAAATGCTCCGGAATCAGGGACTCGACAGCTGGATGCAGGACGGCCCCAGGTGACTAGAAGTAGGCGCGTTATAAGGCCTCCAGCACGTTATGGTATGGATTATGGGGTTTAGACACGTGTATAAAAGATTTTCTGAATTAAATAATGTCAGGGAAAAGAGAAAGGGAAAGAAAAGGAAAGCGTGTTATAAGTAGTGAAATCAGTTATAGTAATATGACATTCTAATTGACAACATTGTAATTAGTTGCTATAATTATTTATAGTTGACAACATTTTAATTATAGTTGGCAACGTTGCAATTAGTAATTAAGTGTGGCAATATTGTAATTTAGACATATAAGAACACATGGCGTGAGTCATTGGTGGAAAAGATCTAGAACAGTACAGAACAATAAAAGAAAAGAACTTTGAAAAACTTAAAAAAATAATCTTTTAATTATTCAACAATAAAATTAACCCTTAATGTTATAGATATAACCAGCTCAGCTCCTACGCAATATAAGCATCAGTTTTTCCAACTATAACCTCATCAGCTCCTACACATCATAAGCATCAGTCTTTTTCCAACTATAACCTCATCAGCTCCTACACATCATAAGTATCAGTTTATTCAGCTATAACCTCATCAGCCTACGCAACATAAACATCAGTCTTCTTCCAACTATAACCTCATCAGCTCCTACACATAATAAGCATCAGTTTATTCAACTATAACCTCATCAGCTCCTACACATAATAAGCATCAGTTTATTCAGCTATAACCTCATCAGCTCCTACACATCATAAGCATCAGTTTATTCAACTATAACTTCATCAGCACCTACACATCATAAGCATCAGTTTATTCAGCTATAACCTCATCAGCTCCTACACATAATAAGCATCAGTTTATTCAGCTATAACCTCATCAGCCTACGGAGCATAAACATCAGTCTTTTTCCAACTATAACCTCATCAGCTCCTACACATCATAAGCATCAGTCTTCTTCCAATTATAACCTCATCAGCTCCTACACATCATAAGCATCAGTTTATTCAGCTATAACCTCATCAGCTCCTACACATCATAAGCATCAGTTTATTCAACTATAACTTCATCAGCACCTACACATCATAAGCATCAGTTTATTCAGCTATAACCTCATCAGCTCCTACACATAATAAGCATCAGTTTATTCAGCTATAACCTCATCAGCCTACGGAGCATAAACATCAGTCTTTTTCCAACTATAACCTCATCAGCTCCTACACATCATAAGCATCAGTCTTCTTCCAATTATAACCTCATCAGCTCCTACACATCATAAGCATCAGTTTTTCCAACTATAACCTCATCAGCTCCTACACATCATAAGCATCAGTCTTCTTCCAATTATAACCTCATCAGCTCCTACACATCATAAGCATCAGTTTATTCAGCTATAACCTCATCAGCTCCTACAAATCATAAGCATCAGTTTATTCAGCTATAACCTCATCAGCTCCTACACCTTATAAGCATCAGTCTTTTTTCAACTATAACCTCATCAGCCTACACATCATAAGCAACAGTTTATTCAACTATAACTTCATCAGCTCCTACACATCATAAGCATCAGTTTATTCAACTATAACTTCATCAGCTCCTACACATCATAAGCAACAGTTTATTCAACTATAACTTCATCAGCTCCTACACATCATAAGCATCAGTTTATTCAGCTATAACATCATCAGCTCCTACACATCATAAGCATCAGTTTTTTTTAGCTATAACCTCATCAGCTCCTATACATCATAAGCATCAGTTTATTCAGCTATAACCTCATCAGCTCCTACACATCATAAGAATCAGTTTTTTCAGCTATAACAGTTACGATATCATCCCCACATAGAATAATAATATAAACAAATATATTTATTTCTAAGTACATTTTACTAAAGTACCATTCGAGTACTTTAAATTTAAAACCCTTTTTCATTTTTTTTTATTATTACTTTTGCCTAAAATTAAAACACTCAAAGACACAATTTAAATAAACAAACAAACAAACATACATATGTGTGCACTTGAAATTGATACTTTTATTACTTTCTTTTTGTACTAATTTAAATGTGTGTATACAAAACTGTATACAAACATTCATATATTTTTAAATGCACTTTTATTCTTTTTGTGTTTAGAGAAATTATGGATTTCTCAAGCCCTAGTTATGCTACCGTAACGGAATGTAACAGTAACGTAATGTAACGTGTACGGAACGTAAAAATTTAAGTGCAATTATAGATCGTAAAAACGTGTCATATGTTTTTATGTAAACAAAACAAAAAAGAAATAAAAATTGCAAAAACTAAAAGACAAAAATTCAGATATGGATATAGAGGTCATGTTTTTGGGTTTGACTTTTTATTTTATTATTGTTTTTTATACAAATTTAATATTAATTTCAGATTTTAAAAACTTTGTTTTCACTCTTTTATCACTTTCAATATGGCGCCTTTTGTTTTGATTTAATTCTGCTATTAACCAGTGTTATCACTACAGACTTTTTAGGTTCAATTTAACGATTTTTTATTTATTTAAAGGTACTTATTAAAAGTTTTATGTACTGTTTCTGTAAGCCAAGCAATTTCACTTACACACAAACACACTCAATTTAGTTTGTGATTGTTTGTTGAGGAAAACACAAACACATAATTTAGTGATTTTGTTTATATTTTGCATATAAATAGACGTGCAAGTGAAATTGTTTATCCTACAGAAGCAGGTCAGGTATTTCGGAAACCAAATTTGTAGGAATGTTAAAATTCTCTAGTAAAACTTAAATGCGAATTAAATAATTAGTTTAATTAGTTAAAAATCGATAACTATCATATATATTATTTCTAAAGCACTTTTTTTTGTCGGTTGCAAATATCTCCCATACCACCGCATCAAATTTAATGAATGATATCTCATTTTAAAGCTTATATCTAACACTAATGACGAAAAATAATTAGAAATTGAAAAATTAATATTTTCATTGATAAAAATTATACTTTATATAGAACTGCATGATAATACTGTTGTCATTATGATTATATGTTTTTGTTCAAGTGTGGTAATACAGGGTCGCTTAATAGTAATGCAGTTCTACATAATATAGTATGTATTAAAATCCATTCTGGCAATACCGCTATTTTCTATAATGCCGTTTATTACTAAGTCAGTTATATATAATATGCATATTAAGTTGTAAAAAGCTGTTTTGGCAGTACTTTGCAGTAGTTGTTAGATCAAGTGCGATAAACAGGGTCGCTTAATTGTAATGCTATTCCACATAATATATAAAGTTGTAAAAGCCATTTTGGTAATGTCGTTATTGTCATGGCATTGTTTGTTTTATGAAGTGTAGTAATACGGTGTCTTTTAATATATACATATATATAGTGTCAGTTGGTATTTAACAGTTAAAAAGGTTTTAAGAAAAACAAGGTCAAACCCTTCAAAAGGTAGGATTGTATTTACCAGAACCGGTCTTTTCACATGGGCAGTTATACGTGGCTTTTTCTCGAGTGCGTACGTTTAAAGATATTTTTGTTTGTATTAAGGATTCGTACGGGCAAAAAGTTAACGATGATCATGTCATTACCTCTAACATTGTATTCAAAGAAGTATTATAAAAGCATTTAAACATATGTATGTATGTATGTAAGTATGTATGATATAATATAATATTATTATGATTTCTAATATTTTTATACTTTTAATAAAATTTCTATTAATTATTTTCATTTTATGTTACAAAAATGACAACTAACGGTGCGAAATATTCGCACGGGTCATCTAGTATTTTTATAATTTAAAATAAAAGTTAATAATGAAATAAATTATAATTTGGGTTTTTAAAAAATGTGAAGTTTTATTTAAAGTGAATACCACATACAGACAAACATAACATAGTAAGTAGAAAATTTAAATTCTGTTTATAATTTCAATTTTCAGTTTTGGTGGTTTTTATATTGACATGTTGTTAACACTGCTAAACAGATGTCAAGTAAAAATGTAAGAAAATTCTATTTTTTACAGATTCTTACGTTCCGGTTACGTTACATTACATTTCTATAACCATTCGTATTGCATTATACATAACAAAATCGATCAGCTGTTTCTTACTGTTGCGGTTACGTTCCGTTACGGATGCATAACTGGGGCTTCAGAATTCATAATTATACAAAATTTCATTTTTATAATTTGGTCAACAAACTCATGTCAATCACCAAAATTGTTTAATAATTAAATTTGGCCAATTAGCCTAAAATAAACAATAAAATTACAAAACTCCGACCTATTATTATTTCGAAAGAGTTCTTAAGAATTTTGTAAAAACTAATAAGCACTTTTTATTTTTGTATTTAATATTAATATTAAGATATTGAAAAATCTAATTTAGTCGTATTCTTCGATTTAATAAAACAACATTTAAAAAAACGAAAACAATTGTTTATCATCATCATTATCATACCCTTTGAAAAAGAAAAAAATTTTTTTTTAATAATTTTCATCATATCCTTTAATAAAAAGAAAAAATTTTAAATAATTTTTATCATAAAAAGTGAAAAATTAAAAATTTAATTAATGAAGCAACAATTTAAGTGAACACAAAAAAAATAAAATTAAAAACAACTTGTGAATTGGTTACAGTGTTTGTGAACAGAACAAATAATAAAAAAAAGAAAGAAATTATAAACGATTATAACTAAAATAACTATTAAAAAGAAAAAAAAAAAAAAAACCTGTGAACTATTGTGGACAAACAACAACAAAATAATCAGCAAAAGGACAACAACAAGCAACAAACAGCAACAAAAATAATCAGCAAAAGGACAACAACCAAAAAAATCAAAAATAACAAACAACAGCAGGTACTAAACAACGAGCTATCGAAAGTGACATAATTTAATTTAATTAGTAATTTATTCATTAATTTATTAAATAATAAAGGCTTATTGTACGCCTTCTCGAAGAATTTTTTTTTTATTTAGACATACATATGTATTAGAAAAATATTTTATCAACACTTGTGCTGAACAGATGTGTTCAAAATTGTGCTCCGCTAAATTGTGAATTTATGTTCATTTTTTACTTAATTTATATTACTTTTGTTTTATGAATTAATGTTGTGAATTTTTTATTCAAATCAAATTAATTTCTAATGTTATCAAACAACTAATTTTTCTTTAAAATCTAATAAGCAAACATAATCAAAGAAAATAAAATCAAAAAAAAAAACAAAAAAAAAAAAACACACACAAACAACAATCTCAGAAATATAATCGATCAAAACAACTTACAGTGTACAACAACAATTTAAAATTCTTAAATTTTAAATGCCACCAAAAATCTACCTAAAGTTAAACAGTTAAAATACACTAACAAGTTCTACACCCAACAAGGAATTATTCTTTCGAAAACAAGAATACATATTTCAAATAAACGAAAATTATAAACTGTAAACAAACAAAAACAATATACAACAACAAAACTTTCTTGTGAGATAAATATACACTAAAATAAACACAAATAAGCTATACTTCGGTGACATTGCTTATCTTATAAATACACAACAACATTATACCATACAAAACAATAAACAACAAAACATAAAACGAGAGTAAACAAATTAAGACTTATCAGCTGTTTTGATTACAAATACAGCTATTAAAAGTGCTGCCAAGTTTTTCCATTTATTAATTGAGTGTTGGCAGTTAATTTTGAACTTGATTTTAAACACGAAATTATTATTCCGATGTACAACTTGCGAAAAGATAAAAAAATCGGCAAAAACAATACTAACAAATCAAAAACTAAAAATAACATTAATAAAATTAAAATGCAAGCAGTTGATAATACCGAAAACCGATCATCAACCCGAGCTGAAATGAATAATACCCCTGTCAATAGACGCCTAACCTGATGCAGGGGGCAAGCTCTTCTCGGTCTTCACTACTGGACTCACCTTTCAAACTTCTGAACTGTATGGACAGTAGGTTTGAAAAATTTACAGAGCAAATTCTACGCTCTATTGATCTTAAATTTAATGAGTTTAAAGAGGAGTTAATCAGTGATCTGCGCGAAAAATACAACATAATTGAAAATAAACTGTCAAATATTGCGGAAAGAGTAACCACTCTTGAGAACAAAGTTGCGGAATTTGATAAGATGCGGGAGGACATAAGTGACCTCAAAATGAATCTACGGCAACAGGAGAATCACCCGGTTTCATCTGAGCTCAGGATTAATGAAATCCCGTACTCACAGGACGAAAACCTGCAGGAAATATTCAATAAAATCTGCAATACCATCAATACACCGGTACCGAACATCCAATCAATCTATCGCCTAAGGAATTACAACAACAAACGTAGGGAGAACTCTAAAGATGCCGCCATTATTGTGAAACTGTGGTCTGCATATGATAGGAACTTTTTCTTCAAATCTATGGCAAACTACAGGAAACTACACAATGGTTTTGTCTTCCGCCTTAGGAATATTGGTCTAACCTCTGAAGAAAAGTTCTATGTTAATGAGAACTTAACTCAGACCAATTTTAAATTACTGAGTGCGGCAATTCGTCTAAAAAAGAACAAAATGTTATCTTCCGCGTTCACCATGCGGGGTTCTGTATTCGTAAAAAAGGATACGAACGATGACCTCTTACTCATAGATGATATGAACTGCCTTAATGAGTTATTTCCTGGCCATGTTGCTTGAACACCTAAGTTATTTCCTGACTCTTATAAACCTCACCATTTTCAACATCAAGTTAAATGATATGTACTCCAACTATACTTCTCAGAAACGTATGTATAACTTCTATTTATTTGAACGCTTAATTATTATAACCTCTGATTTACACCTAATTCTTGAAAGCATTGCCAAAACTTTCTTACGATCTAATGACTTCTAGTGGTTATAATTCCAGAGACAGTGTGAATAACATGGTGAGAATTCTTGCTAGGCAAAGAGTAGGTCTTAACATTGTCCACATAAATGCTCAGAGCTTGAATAATAAGATTGATGAATTTAGGTATTTATTTACGTCCTCGGGTATTGATGTTATTTGTGTCTCCGAAACTTGGTTTCCCTTAGATATTCCAAATTCAGTTTTTAATTTACAGGGCTTTAAGCTTTTCAGGTCGGATAGGAGAATTATAGTTAATGGAATTGAGACCAGAGCTAGGGGTGGTGGAGTTGCGATTTATGTTCGTAACGGTGTGCTATGCAAGGAGAAATTGTTAACTCACATTGGGAGTGAAATTGAATATTTATTTCTGGATATTTCAATTGGCGATGGACGGAAGCTTCTTCTAGGTAGTGTATATAGACCGAATTGTAGTTTGAATTTTGAACCCTTTATTTCATTCTTGAGGATATTACCATCCAATATGATGACATAGTTCTCGTAGGTGATTTCAATAACAACCTTTTGCATGATAATCCGCTAATAGGACCAATGCTATCGCTTCATCTGAGTCCTGTGAATGTCTCGACTCCTACCCACTTCCATTCAACGTCAAGTAGCTTAATTGACCTGGTATTTGTGAATCATAATGAAAGAGTTCTGTTATATGACCAAATTTCTGCCTCGGGTTTCTCTAACCATGATCTTCTCTTCCTGAATTATAATATGTCTGTAACTTGTACTGTCGACAGATATGTCACTTATCGTGAAATTAAGAATATTGATTATATAACTTTGAATACTGAATTGGGTAACATATATTGGGACCAGGTATATACACTGGGTAATGCTAATGACCAATTATCGTTTATTCAGGAAAATGTACGTCTGCTTTATGACAGATGCGTTCCTGTCAAAACCAGGCTTATCAAACCCAAACAGAATCCATGGTTTACTCCTGAGATAAAAGCACTAATGGAGAAGAGGGATAGTGCCTACAGGCGGTGGAAGAAGTTCAGGACTGATGACTTGAAGGCTCTTCATAAATCCGCACGGTCGGAAGTTACTAGGCACATACGGATTGCAAAAACATTGTATTATGGTAGAAAGTTTTCCAATGCGATGGACAATAAATCGAAATGGAATGTGATTCGCGAAATAGGAATCGGTGGAAAATGTACTAAAACCGATTTTGATGTAGATGTGAATAAACTTAATGACCAGTTTGTACATTCAGGTGTTCCGACGGCAATCGGTGATATGTATGATGACCTCTGTTGTGTCCCTCCACAATACTCTTTTAGTTTTCGTTGCGTGGATCAGTTCGAAGTTTTGGAATGTATTTCAGCGGTGAAATCGAACGCAATCGGTTCTGATGATATAGATCCTTTGTTTTTGAAAGTTTTGACACCTAGACTTTTGCCGTATTATACCCACTTATTCAATACAGTGCTGACTAAGTCTACTTTTCCTGATGAGTGGAAATTAGCTAAAATCCTTCCCATTCCAAAATCGAACAATGAGTTTAGGCCAATTGCTATTCTTCCTTTTTTGTCGAAGGTAATGGAGAACATTATAGCTAGACAGATTAATGGTTATCTGGAATGTCACAATTATTTAACAGTTAATCAGTCGGGCTTCATGAAAGGTAGGAGTTGTACTACCGCTCTATTAAATGTAGTTGAGGATCTTAGGTTGGAGCTAGATGTAAATAGTGTAGCGGTTTTAGTTCTTCTCGATCACACCAAGGCTTTCGATACAGTCAATCGTAAAATATTACTGAATAAGCTCCGGAAACTGTTTAATTTTCCTAATTCTGCCGCTAGTCTAATTTTTTCTTACTTGTTGGACAGATGTCAGAAGGTTCATCTGAATGGTAATATTTCAAATTCGCGTAATATTAGTAGAGGTGTTCCCCAGGGATCAATTCTGGGGCCTCTGTTGTTCTGTATGTATATTAATTATCTACCGGATGTTTTGGTTGACTGCCGTGTTCATATGTATGCTGATGATGTGCAGATTTATACCAGTACTCGTAAGGAGAATATTGTTTCTTGTTTACACTCTGTTAACCGTGATTTGGATAGGATTGACAGTTGGGCTTCGGCAAATGGACTATGCATTAATCCCTCAAAGTCCAAATGTATAGTGCTTTCGAAAGCCAACATTTCGGTTGCCATACCGGGCTTGAGTATCAGGGGAAATAAAATTGACTATGTCAAGTCTGCTACCAATCTGGGTATTGTATTTAATGACAGATTATCGTGGTCTGGCCATATAAGCGTTGTTGTTGGCAGAATATACAGCATGCTACGGAACTTATGGGCGGTCATTGATTCAACTCCTTTTGCAATTCGTATGCAACTTGCTAAAACTTATTTAATTCCTGTGCTATTGTATGGGTGCGAAATCTTCGCAAATTGCGATAGTAATGACAACCGCAAACTAAACTTGGCATACAACAATATAGCAAGATACGTGTTTCTTAAAGGTCGCCGTGATCATATTTCTCATTTAGCGTACCAGATATCTGGTGTGAAATTTGATAATCTTCTGAAAATTAAATGCCTCATTCTATTCCATAAGATTATTAATACGGGACAGCCGGAATATTTATTGGGCAGAGTCAAGTTTGCTAGGTCTTTCCGGGGCATGAAGATTATTCAACAACGGTACAGGACTCTTCTGTCACAGCGTCAGTTTTTTATACACACCACAAGTCTCTGGAATTCCCTACCGAATTACATATAAAAGTTAGGCAATGCAAATGCGTTCAAAAAGGAGTTATTTAAATTATTCTCTTAATGAAAAGTATGTTACTTCCTTAGTATGGTTACTATATCGGTTAAATATTTATCCTTACTTTCTTACTCTGATTTTTGTAAATATTTCTTTTTTATATTTTAATAATTCTTAATTTTTCTTTTTTTTAACTTTTTTAGTTATTTCTGTTTGTTTTCTAAATTGCTTGAAATTATTTATATATATTTCTACTTAAATTTAATATTTTTATTAATTTGTTTCTTATATTAATTTGCTATTTTTTTTTTTGCTTAATTTCTTATACTTTACAATTATTTTTATTTTTTTTTATGTTTTATATCTTATTGATCCTAAGCATAGCACTATAACTTATAAGATTAAAATCTTGTTGTGTTATGTTAATTATAATAAATAAATAAAATAAATAAATAAATATTAATGTTTTGTTTAGAAAATTAATACAAAAATATTAAGAAACACTAATTAAATCTTAGATAACAAAAGAATTAAATCGAAATTTATTAATCACACAAGCAAACGAAATATAAGAAGACAAAATAATAAAAAAGAGAATAAATATAATAAATTAACAAATTTCAACATAAATAAATTTTAACCTTGTCCTTTTTCCTCATAAACAAGAATATTATATAAAAATGGTAGACGCACCACAAATACAGTTAGACCCAATTAAATATCTTAACAATATCCCTTTGTTCGAAGGGAACATGAATGATTTAATTACATTTACTGGACTAGGGGTTCACCCTATCCTTGCTTCCTAAAATGAACTGTCTCAATTGTTATTCTCCGATATAATTAGAAGTAGAATAGTAGGCAGAGCAAAAGAGGTAATAGACATAAACAGATCATGGGCATAGATAAAAAATAACTTCCGTGAAAAGAAAAGTAGTGACCAACTATATGATGAACTGAGAGCTGTAACCTTTCAGACCAATCTTATTGACTTTTTTAACGACATCAAACATACACTAAGGCGTCTGAATAATAAAACAATGACTACGTTGGGAGAAGGCGAAGCATCAAATCAAGTCTCTCTTAACAATCAAAGAACTGCACTTCACATTTTTAAAAATAAGATGCCCGAGCCAATGAAAACAATACTGGCTTGTGGGAATCCAGCATCATTGGAAGGGGCAATGGATATATTATTTGAAAACGGATACGATAAAATGGGTAAGGACGGTCGATTCCATCCAGGACGAACAAAACAAAGTTTAGTTGGAAATAAGAAAAATGCGTATACAAATGGTCCGATGAATAAAGATAGGAACTTTCGACAAAACTCTTTTAACACACAAGAGAATAGACGGCTGAACAACCAACAACACTACCAAGTACAACATCATAACTTCCGCGGACATAATGGACAAGAATCGAGATGGCGTAATGATCAAGAACCAAGGTATAATCAACCACAGCCACAAAGATTTTATAACAGTAACATACAGGAACAAGGATGGCGTAACAATAATCAAAATAATCAACAACGGCCAGAACCAATAGAAATAAATTCATTAGAAAATTTTCAACAAGTAGCCTCCACGGCGAATTACCGTATATAACCGTTAAAACAAAATTAGGCTTTCTTAATTTTATGATAGATACTGGAGCGACACATTCTATTATAAATCCTGGAATGTGTCACCCGAAATGGAAAATAAATTGTAAACCCATTAATTTGAAAACACTTCAACATATAATAACTATAAAAGAAATGGTATCCATCCCTCTCTTTGAAGAACTGGGCGATATCCAAAACAAAATAGATTTTTTAGTTTGTAAATTTCACAAAAAATACGACGGTTTGATAGGAAATAATATTCTGAAGAAACTTAAAGCAATTATTAATTTTAAAGATGACGTATTAGAAATTGAAAATAGGAAAATACCAATGAAATATACTATGAGGAACTTAGAATACCTGTTTCAGACGGACGGTGTGTATAAGGTGGAATTTAACGTTGATCAGAAAGAAGGATTAATTTATACACCTAAAACGATATTAAATAATAAAAATGTTGAAATATTAGAAGGTGTATATGAAGCAGAAAACCTCAAAAGAAATGCCGAAGTGGAAGTATATGGAAAAACTCCAAGAATAGTCGAATTTGACACTCAAGAAATAAATAGGGTAACAAACGAAAATTTCTGTGTAAATGATATTGACGATAAAAGTCAAAAAGCTCCTGTCTTGGAACAAATAAGAATAAGCCATCTAAATTTTGAAGAAAAACAAAAATTTTTCAAATTATAAATAGATTTAAGAAAATTTTTTATACACTCAAACCTCGTTTTATGCGAATTCAAATTTGTGCGATTCTGAATTTTTTTTTTGCACGCTTTTTTTGTGCACGCTTTTGTATGCACAAATTTTTTTAGGGGAAATCCCTTTTAATCAACAAGTTAATGGCATGTTTTCATACCACAAGTGACTCAAAATATCTGTTCATTTGAGAACATTTGGTTTTTATAACACATGTGGCAATCTCTTTTGAGTAGAAACGTAAGAATTTACTTTTTTTTTGTTTTCCTATGGCAATTCCACTTGTTAGAAATGTCAAAACTAGACAATCAAAAAAAAGCGGTTGTGTATAGACTTTTGTTTTGAAATTGTGTAAAATAATTTTTATTAATGGATTTTAGCAATAAAAATTTGTAAGTATATAACATATGTTATGTAAATAAAGAAGTATAATTAAAATTATGACATTTTAGCTTAAAGAAAACGAACGCCTCTCAGTTCCAAAAGTTGGTGGAACTAATGGAACACTACCCACATCTAGCAACGGGTAGCCCTGTGTTCGGAAGCAGCAAACTATCGACAGAGGAAACATGGAACAGCATCGCGACACAGATCAACGCTTTGGGGCCTCCAACAAGAAGTGGATTGGAGTGAAAAAAGGGTATTATTTGAATTTAAAATTTGAAAATAATATATTCATACGTACAATAATATATTCATACGTACATGTTTTAGATATGGCAAGATCAAAAGTGCCGATTAAAGAAAAAATATCAGAAAACAACACTGGAGGTGGTCCATGTACCGTTATTAATCCAACGGGACTGGAGCAAAAGATTGACAGAATATGCTACTTGACATCCGCAGCAGCCCCTAGTGATACTGTTTTAGGTCTGTCAAAAAGATCGCCACCTCTATGTGATACCCAAAACAACCAAAATTTGGAACCACCACTCATAGATTTGGAACCACAAAGCGTACGACAGTTACACTCACAAATACCCACCCACAATACACCATCAACTCTGAAAGAAAAAAAAAACAACCACTTCACCAAAACAAAAAAAGAAAACATAATGAAAACAACACAGACAGACAGACATTTGTACGCGAATGGTAATGGCCAAACAAGCTGAAGCAGCAGAAGAACAGGCAAAAGCTCTAAAAGAAATTGCGAATTCAACGGCTGCTATAGGGAAATCCGAATGTCTCCACTATCACTTTCTGTATCAGTATTGAAATATAATTCTACTGATGGAAACATTGTACTTTTTTTTTATTTATATATTTATTACATATTTATTTATTATACTTCACCTTTGGAATAACAAAAATTTGTAAACAAATGGTAAACAAACAGAAAAAATGTAATAATAATAAACAAAATACAGGGTTGCCTTGCATTTATTATTTATATTGTTACGTTTTTACCTTTTAAAAACGTTAAAAATATGAGTTCGTAGATTGCAAATAAAATAAAAATAAATATGTGTTTATCTTTAAGTCAATTCTTTATTTTCTGCACAACTTTCGTGCCACTGTTCGACTTATTCTACGCATACAATGATAACTTCCACAATATGTGCTTGTAGGTGATGTTTCTCCGCTTATAACCTTTTCTTATAAGCAACAACAACACTTGTTAGTTATTCTTCTTTGCTCACAACCTTTTTATAAGCACCACACTAACAACTGTGTTCTCAAACGCAACTTGTCTGCACACAAGTCTGACTGAATTAAAGCTCGATCTCGTCACTTCGCACACCACTGGTTGAATTCTCACTCAATTCAACGCGACGTCGTCACACGACTAACTTCACTCGTACTCCGAGAATAACGTGTCTTCATACACGACTGACTGAATTCTAACTGAATCATCGTTGCTCGCTTCATCTTGCCTTTTATATCACTCGATCAACAGTGCGATGAATGCCCTTGAAGGATGATGACGACCTTCGGAACAATCCAAAAATGTAAACAACTTCTTTCCATTTTTGTTGTTCGTGTATCTTATTTACTTTCGTCCAGGCAGAGTTGTTGTTGTTTTGTTTCTTTGTCTTTCTGCTATATTTCTTTTATACGCAGTCGTTGTTGCTATATTTGTTTATTCATCGATTTTTAAACAAACCCTTTTGTTTTTGTTGCTATATGCTTACTCATTCGTTGATCACGTGAACAACTGCATTGTTTTGTTTTTGGAGCTTTTGTTTTTATGCGTGATCAACTCCATTGTGTTGTTTTTGGAGCTTTTGCTTATTATTTTAACAACACCATTTCCATTTTCGTAACAATATTTTATTATACTTTAACAAAGAAAAAAACTCAATGGTATAATAAAAATATGTCTTGGCAACAATGTAACTTGACAAGACGTAATAATAACGTAAGTCAGGCAATTATGTTATAAAAACTCATTTTCTTACGTACTTGCCTGTGTAGCGATTGCCTGCCTGTCAACAAGCTTGTGTTATGAAAACATCATATAAATATAATAGTTTATTGTGGTGTTTGTTTTCACGTCTTAGTGAATATTACTCGTATAAAAAATTGAGATTAATTTATCGTAAAAGTGATTAAAGTGAGAACTTATAAAGTTTTGTTATTTTAAAGTTTCTGTGCTCAAAAATATTTATGTATGTATTTGTTTATTTTCAGATTACAGTATGGATAAAAATAAGAAAAAACGACAAACAATATCCCTAGAGACAAATATTAAAATTCTCGAACTCTTAGAAAATGGTGCAAAGTATACATCTCTTGGAAAGGAGTTCAACTTAGCTGAATCAACTATACGATCGATTAAAAAAAATGAAGATTCCATAATAAAATCCGTAATTTCGGGCACAGTAATGAGTTCAAAGTATTCGTCTTATACAAGAGACATACTGATTGAAAAAATGGAAAAATCTCTTAATTTGTGGATTGAGGATTTAACTAAAAAGAGGATTCCCATAAGCGGATATATGATACAAGAAAAAGCCCTAATATTTTATGATAGAATAAAGCAAAATCAGCCATCAACTTCTGAACCAAAGGAAAAAGAATTTTTAGCTAGCAATGGGTGGCTTGAACGGTTTTTAAAAAGAAATAATATTCACAGCAGAGAACAGAAAGAGATCATTCACATTTGCTGACCATTCGCAAATTCATTGCTTTTACTCGACAATAATAAAAATGTGCATTGCTGTTTATCTACTCACTCCTTATTACTGTTTGCTATTTTACATTCTCTTTTTGTTATGTCGTTATACATCAAGCAACGAAATAATTCAATGCCACATGGAAAAACTCAAAACATTCACACCATTCGTCCAGTATTCGTTGCTTTGAGTGAATGAATCGATATAGTTTCATTTCTACAACAATAAAACACATATTCTTACCAGTGTTCGAAACAATACATTTTACATTTTTTCGGTGGATTCCTCTCAGCAGATTTCGAGCAAAAACTCTGAGAGCTAATTCTGAGAGCGAAACAAAGTACAGTATTTCCCGGATATAAGAACTTTCAAAAATGCTTAGAAGACGGTGCTTATAAGCGGGTGAATCTTATATCGAAATCTCGCATAGCGGACATCAAATGCATTAATACAAATCTGTGTTAAAATTCCATTTTATTATTTTTTATTAAACAAAAGCAAAAAACAACTCATTTATAAAACAATATAAAAAAAAAAAAACAAAACAAAAAATCTGTTGACAAAAAACATTACATATGTTTATAAATCGTCGTTGAAAATCCAAAAGTACATAACATCAGTTTTTAAAACTTTATAGGAGAAAAAAAAAAACACGATACGTTATTATTATTATTGATAAGTTATTTTGAATAATGGATATAAAAACGTAATTTTTTACAAAGAGTTCTAAAATTTTTTAGAGGTATGTAGTTTTGTCTAACAAATCAGAATCAATAAAAGCCACGATTACGATTTTTTGATGGTACGTACTTTTGGGGTTTCAACGACGATATGTAGATATACTTAAGTCTAAGGAACTGAGATCGATTACATACATACATGTACCGATTATATTTTTAAGAAAGTGTTGCCATAACAAATTTTAATGCCGCTGAATAATTTTATTGCCATTCAAAATAATTGTGACCGGGTGCATATAAACGAATTTTTTTTAGAGAAAATTTAAATTATGAGGTAAAATTATTTGTGTTTATAAGCGGGGAGTGCTTATAAGCGGGATGCATATATCGAAATATTTTCAGTATATTGTTAAACAAAAATCAAGTTTGCATAAGTTTTGGTGCTATTAAGCGGGGAGTTCTTATATCCGGGGTGCTTATATCCGGGGAATACTGTATCTTATAATGTAACCCTTTGAAGTATCAGTGGTACCTGAAATGTCTAATGATGACTCATACTACAAATCTAAAAGAACTTCGGAAAAAAAAATATCAACGTCGTTCGTTTGAAAAAGGGATAAAAGTCGCGGCGACTTGACGAATGAGTCATCATTAGACATAGATTGTTGCCTATTTTAGATGCTTGCAAAAAACTCGTTAAATATTTCAAAAAGAGTAATTTGCAGCACATGTTAGCAACATCCCTAAAAAATTATTGCACTCGATGGTATTCTTATCTTAGTTTATTTAAATCAATTTTGAACAACTGGGTTTCGATTCAAGAAATTCTTGCAAAGAATGGGGAAATGCAGAGAACGGAGGAAATTAATTTTTCTATACTAATATCGTTAGTAGAACTTTTTGAAAACTTCGACAAAATTAGCAAAAAATTGCAAGGTGTGGATTATGTGACCAGTAACTATATTTTCTTGTCAAACAATAGTCTAAAAAATATATGTGCAACTGTAACCTCTGATTCTTCAACTATGGCAAAACTAAAGAAAAACATTTTAGTCGAGATTGATTGAAAATGGGTTCCTAATATTGGAATCTACCAATACGCTGCTTGTTTTTTATATCCACAAATAAATCGTATCTTACCAGAAGAGGAACTAAACAGAGTAAAAAACTTTTGTGTTTCACAAATTTTAAATAGTCCAGACAGTTTACCTTCTTCAACCTGTCAATACAAAGTCAAATTTCTGATAACCCAGCTCAAAGTGATTTTGAATTATTTTTTTCGGATATAATAAACAACACAAGTCTTACTGTAGAAGAAAGCATTACTGATGAAGTCAATCGATATTCCTTTTGTCATGTAAATATTGATGTACACTACAACGTTTTGGAATGGTGGGATCATCACATTACAGAATACCCAAGATTGTCGAAGATAGCAAAAAAAAAAATTTTGCGTATTCCTGCCAGTAGTGCTGAGTCCGAAAGAGTTTTTTCAATGGCGGGTAATATTATTACCGAAAAGAGAAATCGATTGGGTCCTAAGTCAGTAAATAATATATTATTTTTAAATTCTATTTATGAATTAGAGTTTAGCTAGTTAATTAATCTCTTATCTGTCACATTGTTACAAAGATCTCATGAAATTAATTTCTTGTTTTTTTTTTAGTAAATTTAAGTCTAATAGATTTTTTTTTTTGTTTTTTTTTTATGAAAAATATATGTTTAAGTTTCATTAATTTGTGTTATTTTACATAATTGAAATATTTTTTTTAATAATTGAAATATGAAAATAAAATTTAATTTATTAAAATTAAATTGTTTTATTATTAATAATGTAATAAATATTTACTTAGTTGGTTAGGTTAAAAAAACCATCTAAAACAAACAAAAGCTTTTTTCTTTGTGTAATGCCATGGTTTATGTTTTTTCAAAATATTTTAATTATTATAAAAAAAGAAAAATTTTCATTTAATGGTATATTCCAACCATAAAAACAGCGAAAATGTGTTGAGTTAACTTTTTGTTTGTAGGTACAAGCTATGCAATCAGCATTGAAACCATTCATACCAAACGTTAACCATTCGTACCACTCGTTAAGTATTCGTTGCTTTTGGGAGTATTTGTTTACATTTGTAGAAGACATGCAATGCAAGCATCATTTTTCGTTACACTCCGTTTTGTGAATGATGACATGTATTGCTTTACGGAATTGATGTATATTGTCAACATGAGATTCGTTTTTTGTGATTGTATTCAAAATCTGAAATTAACCAATCAAACCGTTCTCTGATTCACAGCATCCAAATCAGAGGTGAGTCAGCATCTGCAAATGAAGATGCTTCTATAAATTATCCTGAAAAATTAAAAAAAATAATAGAAGAAGAACAGTATTGCCCAGATAAAATATTCAATGCGGATGAGACCGGATTATTTTGGAAAAAATTGCTAAATAAAACCAACATTGCTAAAACAGAAAAAAGAGCCAATGGATTTAAACCTAGGAAAGAAATATTAACGGTTTTACTATGCAGCAACGCTTCAGGAGATAAAATGTTAAAACCATTAGTCGTAAATAAGTTTTTAAAACCACGGGTCCTTAAAGGAAAAGACTTAAAACGTTGGCTAGTTCACTGGATGGCAAACACTAAAGCTTGGGTAACCTCTGCATTATTTAGTGAATGGTTTTACAAATGTTTTGTACTAGAAGTTGAATCCTATATGAAGGAAAAAGGTCTTGAATTTAAAATTTTACTTGTTATAGATAATGCTCCTGGACACCCACATTTGCAACATTCAAACATTAAGATTGAATTTTTGCCACCAAATACAACCAGTATTCTTCAACCACTAGATCAAGGAATAATCTCCACTTTTAAGAAATATTATATAAAAAGCACATATGTACCAATTTATTTTAAATAAAATTGAAAATGTAGAATTAACATTGACCGCGGCGTGGAAAAAATTTAATATTTTCGACTGCATATTTTTGGTTGCATCTGCAGTATCCAGTATACGACCAAAAACATTAAATGGATGCTGGAAAGCTGTATGGCCAGGTTGTGTTCGGAGTAATACTGCTGATAAAATATCTGTATTATCTGAAGAAATTTTAATGCTGGCTCAACAAATTGAAAGCGATTGATTTGATTCTTTGAACCATAATGATATAGAAGAGCTTCTCGTAGATGTTCCGTTATCTGATGACGACATTGTTAGTCTAACTGCTGATAATATGGAAGATAATAATTCCGAAAGTGATTGTGAAGAACTTGTAGAGCCCCTTACTTTAAAAAAGATTGATAAAATTCTTAAAACAGTTAAAGACTTACAGAGCGAAATTCTTAATGTGGATCCCAATACGGAACGGGCACTAAAAATTCAGCATGGGCTTAACAACACATTTTCGGCATATCGAGAGTTAAAAAAAATCGACAACACAAAAACTTATGACAAATTATTTTCAACAAGTACCTAAGGAGAAAGAACTGACTGAAAACTTTGATGTTCCTTGCAGCCAAAGTGAGAACATTTGTAGTGATAAAAATAGTAATCTACCCATAGATGTGTTTGTTTCCTCTAGCGATGAAAGCGATATAGAGCCAATTCAGAAACTCGGCACACGCCATATTAGTGGTTCTGATTATGAGATATAATTTATTTCTTCAATGTAAATATTTTTTTCTTTGTTAAGTACGTAGTGAATTGATGTTTATTTGTTTTTTTTAATAAATGAATTACTTTTTTGTTGACTTTTTTATGCGATTTTGTTTGAGTTTTAATGCTTTACTTTGAATTTATGCGTTTTTTCAAAATTCAGGGACGAATCATTAATTTTAGTATGGAGCTAGTGTATCGTTTTATGCGATTTTCTCTGGAACGGATCAATCGCATAAAACGAGGTTTGAGTGTACAGAGAATAGCGACTTTACGTTTACTAATGCAATTAAACACGAAATTAGAACAGAAAACAACATTCCAATTCTTGCTAAAACATGCAGGTACCCTTATATCCATAAGGAGGAGGTACGTAAACAAATTAAGGAAATGTTTGATAAAAATATAATAAGACCCAGCCACTCACCATATTCAGCACCGGTTTGGATAGTACCAAAAAAATTAGATGCTAGTGGAAAGAAAAAATGGAGATTGGTGGTGGATTACCGTAAGCTGAATCAAATTACTATCAATGATAAATACCCAATCCCTAACATCGACGAGATACTGGAGAAATTAGGAATATGTCAATACTTCACAACTCTTGACCTCGCAAAGGGTTTTATCAGATAAAAATACACGAAAAAGACATACCCAAAACCGCATTTAGTGTAGAAGGCGGCCATTACGAATTCCTTCGTATTCCGTTTGGGCTAAAAACAGCACCAGCCACTTTTCAAAGGCTGATGAATAATGTCTTAGGGGATTTAATAAATAAAATTTGCCTCGTTTATCTCGATGATATTATAATATTTTCGACTTCCTTACAAGAACATTTAGAATCCCTTACAAAAGTGTTCAATCGGCTAAAAGAAGTAAATTTGAAAATACAACTTGATAAAAGTGAATTTTTGAAACGGGAAACAAATTTTTTGGGGCACATAGTGACCGAGTCAGGTATTAAACCAAATCCTGATAAAATTGCGAGCGTCCAGAAGTTCCCGTTACCAACCACACCAAAACAAATTAAACAATTTCTAGGACTAGCGGGCTATTACCGAAAATTTATTAGGGACTATTCAAAGATTGCGAGACCAATGACTAAATATTTAAAAAAAGACAAGCAAATAGATATTAATGACGAGAAATATAAAGAAAGTTTTGTCACATTAAAAAAATTATTAACTAATTCTCCTGTCCTGGCATACCCAGATTTTAATAAAAAGTTCGTCTTGCAAACGGATGCAAGCAATTTTGCAATCGGGGCAGTACTTTCGCAGGATAGACACCCAATATGTTATGCCAGCAGAAAACTTAACATAGAAACGGATCATAGACCATTAACATGGTTATTTTCTGTAAAGGAACCAAATTCCAAATTAATTAGATGGAGACTTCGTTTGCAGGAGTACGATTACGAAATAAAAAAGACGTATTGAACGGTAATGCTGATACTCTCTCAAGAAATACCATCACGGAAACAAACAATCCTTTAAATTTTTATAGGCGACAGATAATTTTTAAAAAAGTAGCATCAGGATCCTTAAAAATAAGATATGAAAACATTTTTAGATGTAAAAGGAAAACCATTACAGCTAAGACATTTGATGAACAAACTCTTATTACAATAATAAAAAATCATTTCGATCAAGCAAAAATTAATGCCGCGTTATTTAAGGACGAATCTATATACGATTGCTTTAAAAAATATAATAATAAACAAATATTTTAGTGAAAACAGGGAATTTAAGATTACTGTGTGTAAGAAGCTATTGGAAGATGTTACAGACGAAAATATTTTATCAGAAAAAATAGAAAAAGAACACAAAAGAAATAATCATAGAGGAGTAAATGAAAATTTCGCAGAATTGAAAATACAAATTTACCACCTTCAACTTAAAACCCGAATAACTCAGTTTATTAATAACTGCGATATTTGCAATAAAAAAAATATGATAGACATCCAATCAAACAGGAGTATAAAACTACAGAAACCCCTGATAAACCCGGAGAGATAATTCACGCTGACGTTTTTTATAGTTTTGAAAAAACATTGTTCCTAACATTTATAGATAAATTCTCTAAATATGCACAAGCTATTAAGATAAAGAACCGATCTTGGATAGAATTTGAACTAGCCTTAACACGGTATTTATCAATTGTGGGAAATATAAAGAAACTGGTTGTAGACAATGAATTAGGTTTTAAAGCCTTACCTCTCCAAGAGTTTTTCAGAGAGCAGGAAATTGAGATACACTACACTTCCAATAATAACCATACATCAAATTCAGATGTAGAAAGACTCCACAATACAATTAATGAACACATCAGAATATTGAAGCACGACCCTAACAAAGATAAGGAAAGTACTGAGGAGAAGATTTACAAAATCATGATGTTTTATAATAATACAATTCATTCCTCAACGGGAAGAAAACCTATTGATTTTAAAAACGGAACAATAGGAGCCTTGACAGATGTAGTGGAGAATCTAAGAACTGATCTTGATAATAATATGATTTGTATTTTAGTTTTACTTGATCACAGTAAAGCTTTCGATACAGTTGATCACTCCATATTATTGAAAAAACTGGAAAAACCTTTCTACTTCTCGGGAACAGCTTGTAGATTATTACGTTCATACCTCACATGTCGATCTCAGATTGTATCTTATAATGGAACATATTCTGAAAGCATTGATGTTAATAGAGGTGTCCCACAGGGCTCAGTGCTTGGACCCCTATTATTCTGCTTATATATTAATGATTTACCGGATACTTTAGAACATTGTAAAATACATATGTATGCGGATGATGTCCAAATATACAACAGCGGTTCTTTAAATGGAATTAACGCATGTGTCAATACTGTAAACTCTGATTTGCAGAAAATAGATATCTGGGTGAAAAACAATGGACTTTGCATCAATCCCACAAAATCAAAGTGTATTTTAATAGATAGAAGTAACAGAAAGATTACTGACGATATTCAAATTGTAATAAATAGTAATGCAATAGAATTTGTGAGCTGTTCGAAAAACTTAGGAGTAATTTTTAATAATAAACTGACCTGGTCCAATCACATTGCTTCTGCAGTAGGTAAAATTTATGGTATGTTGAGAAATCTTTGGGCTGTAAAATGTTCAACACCTTTTAAAATACGAATGCTGCTTGCTAAAACTTATCTGATACCAGTCCTTTTATATGGATGCGAAATTTATGCGAATTGTGATGCAAATGATTTGCGGAAATTGAAAGTTGCCTATAATAATATTGCAAGATATATCTTCAATCGAGGAATACGTGATTCCATATCTGTATTTTCATACCAAATCTGCAATATGTGTTTTGAAAATCTTTTGAAGTTTAAGAGTTTGATATTTTTACATAAAATAATTCACACTGCACAACCGACTTATCTGTATGGAACAATAAGTTTCGGCAGATCGGCTAGAGGACTGGTATTGATTCAACGAAAATATAAAACTGCCTTTTCAGAACGTCAATTCTTTATTTATTGCACTCGACTTTGGAACCAATTACCGAAGAGAATTCAAATAATTAGCAACGCAAACAGATTTAAAATTGAACTAATGAGATATTTTCGTTAATAACTAGTTGAAGTATTGTATAAAATCAAACTAATCCTTTAAATTATTTGTAATTTTTTTTATCTTTTTTTTTCCTTAAATTAACTTGTATTTACTTTTAACTATTACATTATGCTTAAATTTATTGTCTGTATATAATCATTAGCACTTTAATTTATAAGATTTCGATCTTGTTGTGCTAAATTTGAAAATAAAATAAATAAATAAAATAAATAGGAGCCGATGAATATCCGCTAATAAAAGACTTCATCATAAGAAACAAAGAGAAAACAATTAATAAACTAAACAAGACACGAGAAAATGTAGACATTCAAATTGGTCCTATTTATTTAAAGGACGAACGTGGAGGAAAAAATCATTCAAAATTCCGAAAAGTTAATGCCACTACCTTGGACGATGATCACATTATTACAGATCGAGGTCACAAATACTACAAGTCTCACATTAGGAGAAAGAAGAGGTTCCAAGATTAAAATAATTTTTTTTTTTCTTTTTAGATGACCCCACTTCAAACTATATTACTTATAACCGCGATCATCGCTATACCAGAGATAATATCACTAAAACTATATACCCAGACATTAAGAAATAATAATACATCCCAATAAAGGAAAAGGATATAACATTAGTTGATCCTTATAGTAGAATTATCCACATGATTAATTTAACTAACTACCATCATTCAATCGAAATAATAGAAAAAAATATAGAATTGTTGAACGGAGTTGAAATTCAGTAGAACGCAACTTTATTCTACTGAAGGCGATAGTAGACAATTTATCACCGCATTTCAGAAATAAAGGAGGATTGGTTAACGTACTTGGAAAGGGAATCAAATATATAACCGGAAACATGGATAACGACGATGAAAAAGAGATTACGAACGCACTTAATGTTCTTACGACAAATCAAAAAGAAGAATCTATAAAATTAGATTCATTCCTTCAAATAAGCAACACGCTCTCATCTCAAATTGAGAATATTACAGCTCACATTAACGCACAACAAACTACTATTGCAGGATATATAAAAAGATTCCGAAATGAAATACAGAACAAAATTCAGAATTTAGAAGATGAAATTATGTTTTTAAGACATATATATCAAATCGATAACGATATTACTATCCTAAGAAATCATGTAAGCGATGTTGGTCAGGTAATACATATTTACAGGTATACTTGATATACTTGACAAAAGCGAACTTCAAGTAATAGGCGATTTTGAAACATATACTAATATTAAGATTGAGTTATATACTTACAGGAAAATATTTTAAATAGTATTATCAATACCCAAATATTCCTCTAAGTTATTTACTGAAATCCTTTTTGAGCCAATTCCGGATAAAGAAAACTAATCCTTGTATTTGACAGAAAACCGAATTTTAGTTGACGAACAGATTAATTTATACCATGCCAATCTTACTACCAAATATGTTAAAAACTTAGAACCATTTAACGACCAATGTATAAAAAACATTATAGAAAATAGAAATCCTGAATGTACATTTAAAAATTTTGATACGTACGAGGTAAAGGAAATAAAACAAGGTTTTCTATTATTTAAAAATTACTATAAAAATTTGTCTTTTGATTGCGTACGGGAAAACGATGAAGAATTGTTCGGTACTTTCATATTAAAATTTCAAAATTGTAAAGTAATAGTAGAAAATAAAATCTACCATAATGATGAAATTAAATTTAAAGAAAATATTATTATGTCTCATTTAATAACTGAAATAAACCAAAACAAAACTTATGTCGATGTGAAACTTGAAGATCTATATTTAAAACAAATAAATTACGAAAAGAATGTTAAAAAGATAAATTATGATAACAAAAAAGATAAAATTGTTAATATTACTCTTAACAGCCTAAATGTCACTGTATTCATAATAATTACAATTATTATAATTTTAATACATAAAAAAGAACTCATATTTATAGTATTTCGTCGGAGCCTCAATCTAACGTAGGGGGAGTTACGATATCATCCCCACATAGAGTAATAATATAAACAAATATATTTATTTCTAAGTACATTTTACTAAAGTACCACTCGAGTACTTTAAATTTAAAACCTTTTTTTTCATTTTTTTATTATTACTTTTGTTTATGATTAAAGTGCATAAAATTAAAACACTTAAAGACAAAATTTAAATAAACAAACACACATACATATGTGTGTACATACAAACATACATATGTGTGCACTTGAAATTGATACTTTTTTGCTTTCTTTTTGTAATAATATAAATGTTTGTATACAAAACTATATACAAACATTCATATATTTTAAATGCACTTTTATTCTTTTTGTTTACGGAAATTATGGATTTCTCAAAATTCATAACTATACAAAATTTCATTCGGTCAACAAACCCATGTCAATCACCAAAATTGTGTAATAATTAAATTTGGCCAATGAACCTAAAATAAACAATAAAATTACAAAACTCTGACCTATCACTATTTCGAAAGAGTTCTTAGGAATTTTGTAAGAATTAATAAGCAATTTTCATTTCTTGTATTTAATATTAAGATATTGTAAAATCTAACTTAGTCGTATTTTTCGATCCAATAAAGTCACATTTAAAAAGAAACGAAAAGAATTGTTTTTTTTAAGGATAAAACCAAAACTCTTAAACTCTATATTTTAAAACTCTAATTTTTTGTAATTTTGAATTTTACATTAAAATAAAACTTAAATTTTTGAATAAACAACTCTACAATATTTATCACAACCATCTTTGGTATAGTCATCATCGGAATGAAAGTATACAAATACATATTACTGTACAGAAGCCGACGGGCAGAGCAATCTTTTAGAATTCATTACTAACAACAAGAAAAAAAATTTATCAGAGATCGGGACGCTTTCGTTTAAGCCAGGAGAGAGTTAACGCCACAAATATGAGAAATAATTCTTTGTTTAGAATAATCAGGAAAATATTTTCTTTATTCTCTTTTCTTTATAACAGATAAGTATTATTTTATCATAAACATATCATAGATAAGTATTCTTTAGTTTGTAAACACATTTGGGTAACATACATATGTTAAGATAACAAACAAGATCATAAAACTTTAAGAACTAATGCAGACTTAATGAATATTTGTTATCTATAAATAAATAATAAATATTACCTGCAAGCAAACATATTGCTCATCATTAATAAGGATAACCTAGTATATAAGCAACGGCTTTAATAGGATTAAGTTCGTTAAGAACAATACTACATAAGAAGACGTAGTGTTTAAGAACTGAAGAATAATATTAATAAAGGAAAACGCATATACGTTCAAAAAATATTTTTTTAATCTTTATCAAATCAAAACCTTTAATTCACGCGATGCTATTGTTTACAGGAACAATGTGTCGTTATCCCACTTTTGACCATCAGCAAATACAAACAATTCAACATTAAACCTTACAAAAAATAAAATAAACGACATCCAAAATTCTTTGTCAAGTGTTTTAAAATTGTTTACATTAAAAAATATTCTTATAGAACTAATTCATCTACATTTGTGGGACTTCTAGCGAATATCATATACGTTAAGTGCTATTCTGTTAACCTCTACCGAAGAATACGTATCCGCTTTGTGTGTACTTATACGATTCCAAAAGGATAGAGTTAAAATCATTTTCTATTGTTTCACAATAAAGTTTACCTTTAACTTACTGCTTCTCTTCCATCGAAATGCTCTATTAATCGTCTCTTTAGGTCTACCCAGTTCGAAACAGAAGCATTAATCGCGTCTGTTGTTTTCTCAACGAATTTATTTTGTATGAAATTTAACATAATAGGTACGTAAGTGTCTTTAAATTGTATCACATCAATTTGCTGAATAAAATCTGGTAATCTATTTGAGTCTGATCTCTTAAAGCTTTCAATATCTGTGATAAATGTCAACAATATTAAATGATGAAAGTGAATTTTCAATAAACATCATTAATATTATTGTTAACTTTCTCTAAAATATAAGTTTTATTCCTGTTGTCCTTTACCTCGCTTAGCCCTAATGATAATACCCAGAGTGGGTATTCGTTACAATAGAATTTCGAAAGAAGTGTAATATTAAAATAAACCGATTCATACAAAAAAAAAAAAAAAATTACAAAGCAACATGAGAAGAAGAAATAATTAATAATTATTATGGTATGTAATGAAACTCTTTATGTTGGTATTCTATATATTGTATTAGAAATTTTGTAGAAATATTTGTTAGTTATTATAAAAATATAATTATGCATTTTCTAAAGGTTTTTTTCTTATATAATAAATTATTATATTAAAAACTATATATACTATATTTTTAATAAATATATATAAATCATAATTTAAATATAATATATATATATATATTATTAATAATTCTCCTTACTCCTCGAACGTGATTCCAAATAAGTGGCTTCGACCTGGCACTCGCTGATTTCTCGATACGTCTCTATTGCATATACCGCTTCTGTTTGTTTTCTTTAACTTGTTTTTCTTTCATAAATGTTTTTACATTTGTTATTTATTTTTAATTTCACGGTTTTGTTTTTTACATTCTGATAACACTTTTACAGTTCATTTTTTCTTTTCCAAGCTCGATTTAATAACACCTTTTTATTTTACAACTGTGCCTATTTCAATCAGGCTTTTAAAAAGAAAGTTTTACAAAAATTTCTTGTGTTTTTTTTCCTTTAATACCTCCGTTTTTTATTTTATTTTTGTATAATTGCACTTTTTATTTTCTCCATCACTCGACTTTTCTTCTTTTCATTCCAACCGCACCTTAACAATTTCTCTTCCTTTGCAAAACTGCAGTTCTTTTTTTTAAAGCTATTTAACAAAAAAAATTTATTTCGTTCTGAAGATTTTTGGTCTCGTCTTTGATTTATCTTCCCAGTATTGCAGTTGTTGTAATAATCACTGTTCTTTGTGTTACTAAACTTTCTGTGTGTTTCTATTTTTCTGGCTATATTTTCCTCTTTCTCACACGTATAGACTGAGAAGAGTTTAAAGAATATCAAAATACTTTCGATTTTCGCTACCTGCATTCCATAAATCCTATGTTCTTTCCTTCTGCACAACAATACAATGCAGTTTGAAGGTTCAATTTTGATGTGTGATGCTGTGCTAAACAAAACAAATATTACCAACACATTAGCAAATTTTTTCAGTTAAATTTCCTTGATAGACTCGGGTCGCACATTACCATTGTATTTCATTGTCATTTCATTCTATTTATTTTTTATTTTTTTTAATAATAAAACTCAAATACTTTATTGTCACTTGTATCTTATTTCTTTGTCCAGTGTTTATTTGGTTTTCATTTTCTTTTCACATTAACAAATATTCTGTTTTGATTTTAAAATTATAGTTTTTTTTTTTAAATAAACTTGTCTTTCCTTTAATTTTTAGTTCTTTTTTCTATTTTATTTTTGTATACATACATGGTTTTAGAGTAAATTGCTGGTATTTTCTTCTTTCTTATTATTCTTTTCACGTTCTGCTCAAAACACTTGGCGCGATGTTAATTCCTCGAGATCACAAATGCAATTGATTGTTTACTCCAATGAAAAGTAAGAAACTAAAATACAAAAATCATAACCGTATTGAGTTTTCGTTACCACAAAAAAAAAACCACAAACAAAAAATAAATCCCTATGTAGACAAAGTAGTTCCTTTGCATTATTTACTCATAACCTGACGTCGGCACAAAGGGAACATAACAAAAATGTGAGTGTATTTGTAAAGGATGGCAATATTTCACCAGGCATTTCTTTTTTACACAATTTTTTTTTTTATAAGACTGTTTTACTTTTTGATTTTAATCACTTTTTATTCCCTTTAAAGTTTTTTTGAATCCGAAAAGGCTCCTCGCTGTCAATTTTAATAAATTAAGTTTTTAAAACGTGGAAGACTCTCTTTCTTTTAATTTTAATAATTTTTACCCTGTTGCGTGCACGTCTATATAGTTCGGATGTGACTCGTAAACTGTGTTCACATTTCACTCTTATGGCGCATGCCGACGTAATACATTTAAATCATTGTTTACCATTTCATGGCACAATTGTGCTGAGAGAACTCACACGCATTCTTGTGTTTTTTGATTTAGTTGTCGATCAGACTGCGACAAGAACACATGTGCGGCGGATGCTTTACCATTTTTTTCAGAATGACACTCAAAAAATATTGTATGTTAAAAGATGCTTTTGAGCTTATGGGCGTATTTCAATTTTTTTTTATTTTGTCGCATAGTATAATTTTTTTAAATGCTTTGGAATGCTTGTTTTTTTCTCTATAAAAAATTTTTTTTTTTTATTTTTATTTATCTAAAAACATGGTCTAATTTTTAAGCCAAAGATGGATACCTTTACGATCTTTTAATAAAAAATGGATTTTTTTATTTTATTTTTATTTATTTAAAATTATTAAGCCAAAGATAGATAGCTTTACATATGTACGAGTATGTTGATAAAATGAAAATCAAAATAACGTATATTACTAATACTTTTCTATGGCTGTAAATAAATAAATTCTCTCAACATATTTTCTCTCTCTTACTCACTAATACATAACCAAAAAATTTTTGGTAAACCCTGATTTAAATGATCAAATTTTGCATATGTGTTGGTAATATTTGTTTTGCTTAGCAAACACATCAAAATTGAACCTTCAAACTGCGTTGTATTGTTGTTGCGAAGAAGAAAAGAACATATGGTTTATGAAACACAGGCAGCAAAAATCAAAAGTATTTTGATATTCTTCAAACTCTTCTCAGTCTGTACGTATGAGGACAGTTTTCTGTGCGTGTGAGGACAATCACAAAAATGGCAGATTGATCGTGGCTATGCTACTTATGCAGACCCGCCACGATCAAACTGATTGGATCAAATTGCCATTTTTGTGATTGTATTGGTAAAACTGTACTCACACGTACAGAAAACTGACCTCACACGTACAGGCTGAGAAGAGTTTTTTACCAACACATATGCAAAATTTGATCCAATCTGTTTGATCGTGGCCGAGGCACTTTAAAGTACCGTGGCCACGATCAAACTAAACTGATCAAATTTTGCATATGTGTTGGTAATATTTGTTTGGCTTAGCACAGCAACACATCAAAGTTAATGTGCCTCGGCCACGATCAAACAGATTGGATCAAATTTTGCATATGTGTTGGTAATTTTTGTTTGACTTAGCACAGCAATGCATCAAATTTAAGCCTTCAAATTTCATTTAAAACATGTCGTGAAGAAGAAAACATCATATGGTTTTCATCGGAAAAAATTCTTTTATGGCTTTCTGTCTTTTTTAGAAAATATTTTTTTAGGTTTTCTCAAAGAACATGGTTTTTGGTTGGTATTTTCCTTTGTTTTTGTTTTTTTAGTGTCGAGTTTTTTTCTTTTAATATGGCAACTGAGTATTTCATAGCCATTGCCCAGGCGCAGGCAATAAAAAAAAAAACAAAAAAAAAGGAAACTGCGAAGCGTCTTTGGGTGAAAGAGTGGTTGAAGAAAAGGGATGAATAAACAAGATTTTATAATATAATATAAAGGCAATTAAAACAAATTATTAATGGACTTAATTTTTTCGGCTTATAATTAAAATCATTTTTGTTAAACAAAACAAAGTTCATAAAACTAAAATAAATAAAAAATATCAAAATATCTTTCTTTTACAATTTTTTTGCTACACACTTTCAAAAAACCCGCGAAACAAAGAGTGATGTTACTCATACGAAATCTAGAGAAAAATGAAATTTGAAGTGAATGCCCGCACACACATCAAATTTGCTTCAATTTTCTGCGGAGCAGGTTGCGAAAATCAAAATATTTTGATATTCTTCAAACTCTTCTCAGCCTGTACGTGTGAGGTCAGTTTTCTGTACGTGTGAGTACAGTTTTACCAATACAATACACAAAAATGGCAATTTGATCCAATCTGTTTGATCGTGGCTATGCTACTTAAGCCTTCAAATTTCATTTCAAAAATGTCATGAAGAAGAAAACATCATATGGTGTTCATCGGAAAATATTCTTTTATTGTTTTTTTTTCCAGAAAATATTTTGTTAGATTTTCTCAAAGAACATATGGTTTTTGGTTGACAGATTCCTTTGTTTTTGTTTTTCTTTTAATATGGCAAATGATTGTTTCATACCTATTGCCCTGGCGCATGCAATTACAAAAAAGGAAAGTGCGAAGCGTCTTTGGATGAAAGAGTGGTTGAAGAAAAGGGATGAATTTACGCACGAAAATCTTCTCAATGAACTCAAATTGAGTTCTCCAAATGATTTTCGAAACTTTTTACGGATGGATGAATGCACATATGTGGAACTCTTAAATTTGGCCCGAAAATTCAAAAACGCCATCTCTCCGAATCAATGTCTGTCTATAATATTCCGTTTTCTTGCTACAGGCAATTTCTTCTCAATGAACGCATTGTTATGGAAACTTGTGGAGGCAATTAAAACAAATTATTAATGGGCTTAATTTTTTCGGCTAATAATTAAAATCTTTAATAATTTTGTTAAACAAAACAAACTTCATAAAAATAAAATAAATAAACAATATCATAAAATTCATACATAAAAACAAAACTAAATAAAAAAATATCAAAATATCTACTTTTTTTATAATTTTTTTGCTACACACTTTCAAAAAACCCGCGAAACAAAGAGTGATGTTACTCCTACGAAATCTAGAGAAAAATGAAAGTTGAAGTGATTGCCCGCACACACATCAAATTTGCTTCAATTTTCTGCGGAGCAGGTAGCGAAAATCAAAACTATTTTGATATTCTTCAAACTCTTCTCAGCCTGTACGTGTGAGGACAGTTTTCTGTACGTGTGAGTACAGTTTTACCAATACAATCACAAAAATGGCGGATTGATTAGTTTAGTTTGATCGTGGCTATGCTACTTAACACTTCAGTATATAAAAATAAGGAGTTGCTATTTTTGTTCTAGAAAATTTTTAATTTTTATTGCGATGATTTTGGTTTCATTTTTGCAAATTATCACGAAAACTTTATGTTTTTTGTTCCTGAATATAAGCAGGTGAAAGTATTCAGATTACTATGGTATGAATGCAACTCTTGAAGTACGAGTGATTATTATGGATATTTATAATTCAATTTAAGAGATGTCTGCATCGACAAAGCTTGGAAAAATTTATTTCTGAATGCGCAATTGAAGATGAATAGTAATTTTAACAATAATATAAGGTCACCATAAACTTGGTTCACACAGTAGGATTTTCTGGTTCAGAAAATTTTGACGAATAAAATTCAGAGCGCCTAGAATTGAATAGCCTATCAAATTGAAATGGAAATGAAATCATCAGATATAGAGACTTGAAGTGATATTTAATAGATTCCATTTTGATAATTTTTATTTATTTTGTTTTATTTGAATTATATGACAATTCACTTCTTCTTAAATTGAAAGCTACACAGATAATAATCTACATAATTTTCAATAGACCTTTATAGAGCAACCTATCAATAATATCATGCATGTTGTATCAGGGTTACCATATGCCATGGATGTTGTTTTAAAAAAAATATGTTAAATTCATTCATTAATTCCTTTTAAATTCATTAATTGCAAGAAATTATAATGTTTAATCTTTGGCAAGTTTTTTGTCATCACATCTGCTATCATGTCTATAGTTGGATAATATTCCAGCTTCACCTCTTTGTTCTGTACCAGTTGCCGTATATGATGAAACCTTATAACTACATATGTGTTTGTTTCTTTTATGATGTATGAGATTTTCGGTCAATATTTGAGCCCCTTGGTTATCAACTCGAATAACCACCGGTCCATCCTCTACTGCACAAATTTCATGCAAGAAACATTTCAAATAAATGGCCTCCTTTAACGCATCAGAAACCGCCATATATTCTGCTTCAGTGCTACTAAGAGCAACTGATGATGTTTCCTTCATTCTCATGTTATCAAGCGGACATTTTGGAAAATAAATACTTTTTAGGACTTACGTGCGGTAAAATTTTGGACAAATAGCGGACGCAAAAAAAAAAATAGAGGACAGGAGGTTAAAATAGTGGACGGATGGTCACCGTGAGAAGCTAGGTTGTAATTTAACTTAATTTTTGTGGTACAACATCTGAGGAAATTGATAATATTTTATCGAATTTGGAAATAAATAAAAGTTCAGGCCATGATGGAATTGCTCCAAAACTTCTTCACTATTGTAAAAATGAACTGACACTTTGCTTAGTAAATATATTTAATAATATGATAAATTTCGGAATATATCCAGACGTCTTAAAAATTCACAAGATTACTCCCATTCCTAAGGTTAGTAATGCTACATTAACAAACATGTTTCGTCCAATTGCTGTATTATCAGTTATTGATAATGTATTTGGACGAATTTTGTATAATCAAATTTTTAACTATTTGGTAAACAACAAACTACTCCACGAGTATCAGTATGGATATAGAAAAGGTTGTGGCACAGAGGAAGCTGTGGTAAATGTCATTAACTTTATTTGTAAAGGATTGGATCAAGGACATAAAGGCATAGCTAGTATTTTTTTCGATTTTACTAAAGCTTTTGATATTGTTGATCACCACATTTTACTGCAAAAGCTAAAGTTACATGGAAGAGCTATTTAACTAATAGGAAACAATTTGTCCAAATAAATAAAGAAAGAGTGGAGCATGGTGTCCCTTAGAACAGTGTGCTGAGGCCGCTGTTATTTTCCATGTATCTTAATGATATCAAAAACCTTGATCTCTATGGTAAACTTTTTATTTATGCTGATGATACATATTTGCCATTAAAGCTTGAGGTAGCAGTTAAAGCGTATATGGAATGAGATGCGGTATTAATTGTAGAATTCGCAAAAATAAATAAGCTCGTCATAAATGCTAACAAAACGCAGTTAATTCGTTTTCAACCTCATAGTCCTTCAAATAACATATTTGGCGTTTTTTCGATGGTGCAGAAGTCTGTGAAGTTAGATATTTAGGCATAAGTTTGCAAAGCAACCTAGTCCGGGACCTACATATTCAATACCTTAAGTCAAAAATATGCTCAGCAATTGGAATATTGTACAAGTTTTGAAAACAAATTCGATGTAAATACGAAATTTTTGATCTATAATGCACTAGCTCAAAGTCACTTAAATTATTTAGCAATCATATATGGTTGTAAAAATAACTACTGAACTAAAAACACTGCAACGCATGCAAAATAAAGCCCTGAAACTCGTAAATGATCTTCCTATAACGTATTCTACTATATCTTTATATGAAAACGTATGTTAATCGGTGCTACCAATTTATGGCACATATAAACTTCAACTTTTAGTTTATGTCTTCAAATGCCTGTACAATATAGGACATCAGACAGTAAAATTTTCACGGAATCAAAATATAATCCACACTAGAAACAACATCAATTTAGAAGTAGCACGCTGTAGGCTGGAAACAACAAAGCAGCGTATAAAATACATGGGTAGTCGAGTATTTAATAACTTGCCTGATAGTTTAAAATCTGTCAATAGAATCTCGATGTTTAAATCTAATTTAAAAAAATGTTTAATAGAAATTTGGAAGAACTTTTATCTTAATATTTGAAAGACTTTCATTTCCCTATGTACTTTTAATGTATATTTTATTATAATTAATAGCAATTTGTTAATTTTTGCCAGCTCGCCTCTTTAATGCCAATAAGGCGCTGAGGCCCTATTATGTACTTTTTGAAATATATCTGAATTTAATAAAAAAAAAAATTCTGACTAAAGAGTTGCAGTGACCAATTAAGTACGAAATAATAATAACCAAATTTCTATTTATTGTGATGAAATTATGAGAACCAACATATAAATTCTTAGATACAAAAGTATTTCAAATACAACAAACCATATACGCATTGACTTACCATGTAAACTATCCAATAATATGAAACAGTATATACATATACTAGCTAATACCCGGTGTGGTTCGCTACCCTCATCGAAATTAAATACATAATAATTAAGAAATTAATTTATTTAGTAATTATTAATTAATAAGAATATAAAAATTTTTGTAATTAATTCACGTGAGAGGCACCACCTTAGTATAATACAAAATTGGGGACTCTAGCTGTTATAGTTTTCTAGATATAGAGATTTTAATAATTAGTTCATATGGAGTTTACCACGCCCCTAATGCTTGATGGCCCATTTTTTACAAAAATATTGATATTGAACCTTTAGATATTCGTATAAAATTTGAGCAGTCTAACTGTTCTGGTGTTCTAGATATTCAGATTTTAGTATTTACTTCATATGGGAGACGCCACGCCCGCTTTTGTTGAACTCCATATTTTTGTCCAAAATATTTATATTTAAACAAAAGTTACTTGTAAAAAATTTGGGGACTCCAACTGTTAAAGTTTTCGAGTTATGCAGATTTTAGTATTTACTTTATATGGCACCTTGCCCCCTAATGATAGGTCGCTCATTTTTGTACAAAAAAAAACATATTGAACCTAAAGATATTCATACAGAATTTGAGTAGTTTAACTGTACTGGTGTTCTAGATATGCAGATTTTATAATTTACTTTTATAGGGGGAGTCACGATCACTTTTGCTAGATCGCCTATTTTTGTCAAAAATATTTCTATTTAAACTAAAGTTACTTGTACAAAAATTGGGGACTTTAGCTGTTACAGTTTATCAGATATACAGATTTTCGTATTTACTTTATATGGGCAGTGCCACACCCACTATTGCTAGTTCGCCCATTTTTGTCCAAAATATTTTTTATTGAAACTGTAGTTACTTCTACAAAATTTGAGGTATCTTGCTGTTATAGTTTTTCCAATATACCCATTTTGTTATTAGCTTACAATAGTAGGCAATGTAGTATATGTGGGTGTGGCACCTCGCACATTTGAAATTTCAACATAAAAAGTATCCTATAACTCCTTCCAGACATACAGGAAGATGCTGTGAAAATTTCAAGCAAATCGGTTCAGCCGTTTAGTCGTCTATAAAGTTCAAACATACAAACAAACACACATTAATTTTTATATATATAGATGTACTTACATATAGATGCGCGGAAAAGGCGTGCTGAGTGATGAAATTATGCAAATAAAAATACATCTTTATAGTTTGAATGTTATTTGGAAAGTATTTTCTTTTTATTCAATTTTTTTTCTCATATTCTTAAAATATAAATAAAGTTACAGATTGTACAGTTCTTAGGGGGATAACTTAGTATAACATAGAAATGTAGTATAGAAGCTAATGTAGTATAATTCTATAAACACAATAAACGCAACGCAGCAAACACAGCAATCTCTCAAAAATAGAATACATGGCTGCATTTGGAAATGATTATTTTAAAGGCAATGCGACAACAAGTAAATAAAATAAAATAAAACTTGCCTTGTTTGATGTGTTGCACTTATAATGTTTATATGATAATAATAAATGTAATAGTTTTAATATATAGTATAATAGTTAATATGGTAAGTAAGTAAAGTATTATAAGCAGAGTACATTAACCATTAATGTAATCATAGAGTAACTAAGATCTAAGCGTTGGTATATCATATTAACTTCTATTTAAAAATTAACAGTCCATGTTTATTCAAAATAAATTTATTATGAATATGTATAATGTAACATTTTCTTTCATCAAAAATTCATATATTGTAATTATTCAAATATTTTCATTTGTATTCTTATTTCAATTTATCATTTTAACACAAATAATTTAATCGATTTTAATAGTTTAATTACAATTTATAATATTTAATTTATTACTAATTTAATAATGTTTAAATTTGATAGATGTTATTTGATATTTAGTATTTTATAGATCTTATTTGATCGCATTCTCTTTTCATTTTCATTTTCTGACTTTGATTTGTTTTGTTTTCTTAAAAGCTGTTTGATTAGTTTGTTTGGTAACATATTTTAAACTATTTTTGAAATTAAGAATTTCTTCTCCCTTGTGCTTTATAAATTTTAGAAAATAAAAAAGAAACGTTAAAAATGAAAAAAGTGATTTTTCCTTATTTAAAAATTTCTTATTCTTTTATATTAATTATATTAAGGACATATCCATACGTAGCACAAATGAATTTTTAAAATGTTTGTGAATGGCTATAAAATTCGATGAGAGAATAATGTTGGAAAGTTCTTTTACAAACGACTTGAACATTTAATACAATCTGACCAAATTAACCACTAGTTGCTTAAATGCATCAATAGTTGAACGACTTAATAGAAGCTTGAAGGTGTCAATGTGGAAATAGTTTAGTAGAAAGAGTAATGAAGTTTAACGCATTAAGTTTCTTTATTTTATTAGGAATTCTGTCTGTTAATTCATTACATATGCATGTCTACTAACAGAGCCCCCTAAAAATATGAAAGAAATTGGTTTTTAAATATTTAGATTTGTGGTCTTTTGTTTGCAATATATTTGTGAATAGCTTGTTTGACTTCAGTAGTATGTTTGTCTATGTTCTGCATCACTTTTTCCATACAAAATTTGGCTTATGTCTACGCTACAATCGGTAATGTTCGGTTAGTCGATAGGTTTGTAACATGTAGTGTGCAAAGGTGATTGTTAGTTTGTGAAGTCTATGGGGCACTACACTGTTGTGATAGTCGATATGTTTGTTATGTGAATAGGTCGGTGTCGAATCTGAGTTCATAGTACCGCGGATGTCTGACCCTAGGTTTGTATGATCTTTGTCCCGAGTATTTCTGGCCCGATGTTGCGAGTATCAGTGAGCGCCTGATGTAGGATACCGTAAACTCATGGATCTCTGGCGCGAGGATGTTTATGTTGGCTGGCTCGTCAGTATGCTGAATTATCACGCTTTGCCAGGTGTGATTAATGTTGAAATAAAAAAATGTTTAATTTGTTTTATTTTTTATAAAAGTGCATTTATTAAAAATTAAGTATTTTTGTATGTGCGTTGTGAAAAGGTAATGCTTTTTAATGTGTGTGTTAAGATTTGAGAGCATGCATAGCTGGGAGTTATGAATTGAATTGTAAAATTAATTGTGTACGATCGGTAACATGTATTGTGAAATTACAATGTTTTTTTAATGTATGTTGTTTTTGTTTTTTTGTGCTATAAGAATATTTAATTTTAAAGTGATAAGAATGGTTTCCTCATCAAGAGATAAGCTCATCAACAACACCATCACCACCACCAAAAATTGTTATTCGAAATGTTGATAATGCAGAGGAAAAAATGTGTAAAACTCGACATAGTACTCTATTGCCAAATTCAATACGAGCATTAATTGTGGGACCATCAAATTGCGGTAAGACTAATGTAATGATTAGTCTCATAGAGAGTCCTAATGGTCTTTGCTTTAAAAACATATACATATATTCAAAATCTCTATATCAACCGAAAAACTGTTATTAAAGAAATTAATCGACCCAATTAAGGGGATCAGTTTCTATACGTTTTCAGAAAATGAACAAATTCTAAGTCCGGCTGAAGCAAAACAACATTCAATAATGATTTTCGATGATGTGATTTGTGGAAAACAAAATTCGATAAGAGATTACTTTTGCATGGGTAGACATAAATATATAGACTGTTTTTACTTGTGTCAAACATATACGAAAATTCCTAAACATTTGATACGTGACAATGCAAATATGATTGTTGTATTTTTGTGCTATAAGAATATTTAATTTTAAAGTGATAAGAATGGTTTCCTCATCAAGAGATTAGCTCATCAACAACACCATCACCACCATCAGCACCTTCAACATCATCATCTTCAACACTATTATAAATGGAAGAAGGAATGATTTGATTATCTTTCTTTTTTTAATATATTTTTATTATTTATTTTTTATACCGTTAAGTTTATATCGGATTTCATCAAAGAGATAACGCATACAGTTGTTAAGAAGTTTTAGCAAACAATTTGATGAGAAAATAATTTTGCTAAATCAGCGTTTACATGCTCGCGCATGTTGGTGAAACGTGACATTTACACCTGCATCGGCTCCAATTCTAACAATTTGATTATCCTGGAATGCAATGAACTAAAAAATGAATTGCAACGACGTGAATTGCTAGTTGAAACTCAGGTCGCAGTTTCAGCTTTGGATGGACGAGGCCTTTGAAGAAGAACTTCTGAGGGCGTCAACGTTGTTCGCGACGAAGAAATCAAGCAAGAACTTCAAACCGTTGTTTGAAATACTTGTAAAGGAATATTTAACAAAGAATTCACACAGACTAGAATGGAGAGGAGATCGTTGGATTGACGTCTTCCTCGATGACGATGTAACGTGTTGTGGAACGGTTACAATCGAGAAGGACGGGGTCCTCTTCAATGATGAGAAATATTTCATCTTATATAAAAACTTTACACAATCAGATATTGAATAAAAAGAATAAAAAATAATAAAGGACAAATAAACATAAACTTAAATGTGCTGAGAAACCAGACAATGGTTTGGATGTTGATGGTGTTAAATGCATAAAATCATCGTTTAATAACAGAATTATCACATATTTAGTTGAAATCAACAACAAAAATAATTTAATACCTGAAAACTTTTTAACGGAAATCAGAGACAAAATAATTAAATTATTAAGTTATGCGATTAAAAAATATGAAAGCATAAAATTCAACATGGAACTGTTTTGTGAATATATGTTAATAAAGGATGATGAAGATAATTGTATGATTGAAGTAAAGTCTCATCAGACTAAAATGAATATTCTTAGTATATATTCAACAAGAGATGACATTTTTAATACTTACAACGAGCAATGTGATGTTATAATTAAAAAGATGCGTGAATTTCAGGAGCGTGACAGCGGTTGGGCATTAATTGAAATATCACGTCTTGAGATAAACATTAATCAATATAAATGTATAAAAGGTTCCCAATACATCGCCCTACCACCGGAAATACAGAGAAAGTTTGTATGCATTAATGTTCAAAATAATGATGAGCATTGTTTCAAATGGGCAATAATATCAGCATTATATCCAATTGAAGACCATTCATATAGAACAACGTCCTATAATGTTGTTAATATTGAAGATGAAATCATAAGACTGGAGAATAATATTGAATTAAATTTTATGAACTTGAACTTTCCGCTTCCAGTTAATCAGATAAAAGTATTTGAGACCAACAATCCTGATATGAGTGTTAATGTGTTTGCATTAGATAATGAGAATAATATAGTCGGTCCATATTATTTTTCCCAAAAGGAAAAATCTAAACACATAAACTTGCTGCTATTGGAAGATGATGAAAAACTCCACTATGTATGGATTAAAAATATATCAAGGTAAATATAAAGAAAGAAATATATATGTATAGTCACTTTAAAAACTTGTACTAATTAATTTTTTCCTTTATATTTACAGATTAATCAAAAGTCAACTAACAAAACACTGCCGAAGTATTTATATATGTAATACATGTTTAATACATTTCCATAATGAGTCATCTTTGGAGAATCATAAAAAACAATGCAATAAGATGGTAACTAAAATGCCTAGTATAGAAAACAATATGCTTAGTTATAAAAATTTTAAAAAACAATTGGATGTGCCTTTTGTTGTATAAGTTAAAGAAAAATATATTTAAAATAATTATTTAAAAACATAAAAGTTCCCAAGCTGACGTTGCATATTGCAGAATCAACAACTTTGCTGGTTCCTATTTCAACATTAGCGGAACGATGGGAAAATGCTGACACCATGTCTACAAACAACACGAGCGACGCAGCAAAGGTATGTGATCAAAGCAGCGACGTTTAGGTGTAGTTAGGGTAGTTTTAATAAAATTTTACTGTTGTTTTGACTTTTAATAAATAAAGACGTGTTGAGTGTTCTAAAAAAACACACAACACAAAATAATTTTTTTAAATAAAAATAATTTAAAATTATTTAATTGGCGCCCGAGCAGGGACCTCCTTTTTTTCAAGGAAGGTCCTCGGAAACCGGTCGAACTCAGTCAAGCCTTGGCAGGCTCCTTAGTAGAGTCTTCAAAACGGGTTTGTGCGTAAAGCCATTGCCTGTCAAGCTCGCGCTCGCAGAACGTGAAAACTTAGTGTATAAAATAAAATAAAGTGCTTTAAGAATAAAAAAAAGTGAAATAAAAAAATAAATTAAAATTTTACAGATCAAAAAGGACAAAAAAAAAGAAATTAAATCAAAATAAATTAAAAATTAGTTAAACTGAGAAATTAAGTGAAAGTTAAATAATAAACAAAAAATTTTGTCTCAAAGACAAAAAGTGTTAACTGAATGAAAACTAAATTAAGAGAAAGTTAAATAAATTAAAAATTAGATAAGCTGAGAATCTAAGTGAAAGTGAAATAATAAACAAAAAATTCTTTGTCTCAAGGACAAAAAGTGTTAAATGAGTAAAAACTAGATTAAGAGAAAGTTAAATTAAGATAAAGAAAAAAGAGCTAGATTTTAGCCAACCGAAAAATTAAGAATAAAAAATTGTTTAAAGTGTTTAAAGTGATTAAAACAAAAGAACAAAAAAACTGGATTTTAATAAACAAAAAGTTTAGGTAATAAATAAAAATTTGATTTAAAGACAGAAAAAGTGTTCAAACTGAAAAAGGAAAATTATATAAAAAAACTAGAGAGAATTAAATTGCATCAGAGGCGGAAAAACGCCATATCAACGAATCATCGTATCAACAAAGACAACATCAACGAATCATCGTATCAACAAAGACAACATCAACGAATCATTGTATCAACAAAAACAACATCAACGAATCATCGTATCAATAAGGACAACATGCTTCTATTAATGTAAGATTATCCTACTAAATTTTTTTTAAGTATTTTTCTATATAATTGTTAAAGAATTAAACTAAATTTTAAAATTTTCTAAAAAAAATTTTTTTCTTAAAATAAACAAAGAAAGTATTAAATAAGAAAGCTAATTATTAAAAAATTTAAAATTTTTGAATATTTTTGTCTGAGAAATAGAGAAAATAGTGAATTGAATAAGGAAATTAATCACTAAAGAAGACTTTAAATTTGAATAAAAGGACTATACTAATTCAATGCCGGACGAATCTATTGACAAATTGATGACTTAGATGAGGGTTTAGATCAACCGATATCGTCAAATCCTTGAGAGAGTTCTCAGGGGTCGCGGGTGAATTCAGTTCATGGAAAAAATCCGTGGATAGGATATTAGAGTTGTATGACTCTATAAAAGGATCGGGTAAATATTACGCGATCTTACATACGATTCGGACGAAAATTACGGGTAATGCTGATACCGCGTTGGAGTCATATAGAACTCCCTTGGAATGGGGGAGAATAAAAAAATGTTTGAGTATGCATTACTCCGATAAACGGGATATTGGTACTTTAGAGTACCAGATGACCGTACTATGTCAGGGCCAAAGATCAATTTCGGACTTCTATCAGGATGTTTATAGACACTTGTCATTGATATTGGACAAACTTTCTTGTCTAGATCTGAATGAGAGTAGTCTTAGCGCTATGACAAATACGTATAGAGAAAAAGCACTTAATAGCTTTGTTAGGGGAGACCTTCCGAGATTGCTAAGTATAAGAAAACCAAGTTCTCTGGCACAGGCTCTTCATATATGTCTCAAATTGGACAATATGAATTTTAGAAAAAATTACGCTCAATCTCAATTAAATAAAAGGGACAGGGTAGGAGTGAGTGCAATCACTAACAAAAATTTTTACCCAGAATTGGCACACATCGGCGGGGCTACAGCAACCAGATACAAGACATTCCCAACTTACAATAATTCTGGTTTCCCAAGTTATCAATACCCGAATCTACGTCCCAACAACCCTCAACATTTTTGGAACAATCAGACATATCAGAATAGATTTTTAAATCAGGGGCAACGAAACAACCCATTTGTTCAAAAACAGCCAAGCAACATCCCACAAATTAAGCCGGAACCAATGGAGGTGGATAAATCGGTTCAAATGACAAATTCGAATAGACAACCAACTCAGCAGATGTTCAAAAGATCAGCTGGTACTTCATTCCAAGGACCAGTGAACAAACATCAAAGAAATTTCCATTTGGGAAATGTACCGGACGAACCTTATTACTGGGAAGCTCCATATTCAGGAGACAATGAAGCTGATCCTGTCGGAGCAATGACACCCTACTATGTTGATGATTACTTCCAACAAATTCCAGCAGATTGCAATGACGAGCAATCTGAGGAAAACCCAGACATTATAGAAGCTGCTGTGCATTTTTTAGACTAAATTGTTCCTCATTACCTTATTTCGAGGCAAAAATGAGGAACGGTAAAGTTTTAAGATTTCTATTAGACACTGGTAGCAATAAGAATTACATTAACTCTGACTTAGTAAAAAACCCTAAACCTAACGAGAATATTTTTATCACAAAAACGGCCAATGGTAATATAAAAATAACCCATCATACATTTGTCCAATTATTCGGAGTTGAGGACACACCCATTAAATTTTTCCTTTTACCAGGATTTAATTCTTTTGATGGAATCCTGGGAAATGACAGCCTAAAAACATTATCAGCTGTAATTTATACTGCCGAAAACTATTTTACCATAAATGGAGGAAGAAAAATTCAAATCAAACAATGTACGTCACAGAGCGTTAATAATCTCGAACTTAGAACTCAACATTTGTCTAAGCAACAACAGGAATCATTGGAAAATATTGTAAAGCAACACGGTCCATTATTTTCAGATCCTGATGAAAGATTAACATATACCACCGTGGTGGAAGGAGAGATCCGAACGGAAAACAACAATCCAATATATTCTAAAAGTTACCCTTATCCCATGGCATTGAAGGACGTAGTGGAGGAAGAAATTAACCGTCTTCTACGTGATGGAATCATACGACCATCACGATCGCCATACAATTCTCCCATTTGGGTGGTACCAAAAAAGGAGGATCACTCTGTAAAACGGAAGTTTAGGTTGGTTGTGGACTTTCGAAAATTGAACGCGGTAACGGTGGCAGACAGATATCCGATTCCTGAAATAAATGAAGTTTTAGCGAACTTGGGGGGAAATAAATATTTCACGGTGCTTGACTTGAAGAGTGGATTCCACCAAATTCCGTTAAGAGGCGAGGATATGCCGAAAACTGCTTTTTCCGTCAATAATGGCAAGTACGAATTCACTAGATTGCCATTTGGATTAAAAAATGCGCCTTCTATCTTCCAGAGGACTCTGGATGATATATTGGGGAACCACATAGGAAAGATTTGCCACGTTTACGTTGATGACATTATAATTTTCAGTAAAGATGAAAAATCACATTTACAGAACGTGAAAAAAATATTTGCAACCCTTGAATCGGCCAACATGAAGATTCAATTGGATAAATGCGAATTCTTCAAAACCGAGGTAGAATTTTTGGGGTTTATTGTGTCAGAGGAGGGAATAAAACCCAATCCAAAGAAGGTTGAATCAATTTTAAAACTCCCGTATCCTAGGACTCTAAAGGAACTTCGATCTTTCCTGGGACTTTCTGGATATTACAGACGATTTATAAAAGGTTATGCTGACATAGCAAAGCCACTAACAACGCTACTAAGAGGAGAAGAAGGACGAGTGTCAAAATCAAGATCAAGTCAGATGAAAATAAATCTTGACGATGCCGTAAAAAAGCATTCGAAGCACTTAAAAATGCTTTAGTATCGCAAGAGGTAATATTGTCGCACCCAGATTTCGATAAAGATTTTCAGCTTACAACTGATGCATCCAATTTTGCCCTTGGAGCCGTCCTCAGCCAAGAGGATAAACCAATTGCATTTATCTCTAGAACTTTGAGTGCGACAGAAGAACATTACGCTACGAATGAGCGAGAATTATTGGCTATAATTTGGGCTCTCAATAACCTAAGAAATTATGTTTACGGCTCAAGAAAGGTAATTATTTATACCGACCACCAACCGTTGACGTATGCTCTAAGTAGCAACAATCATAATTCAAAGATAAAAAGATGGAAATGCGCTCTAGAAGAATATAATTACGAATTGAGGTACAAACCGGGTAAGGCAAATGTAGTGGCCGATGCCTTGTCAAGGAACATTACAGAAACGAATGTTCTTCAGGAACAGGGGGATTCTTCTACTGAAACCCAACATAGTGCAGAGAGTTCATCCGAGAATCTAATTCCAAGCGTAGAGACACCGATTAATGTATTTAAGAACCAAATATTCCTTAGCATTAGCGAAACATCCTCATACCAGTTTAAGATTGTTTTTCCAGGAATTCATCGACACCTAGTAACTGAACCCCAATATAACGAGGTTAATCTTCTAAATATAATGAAGAGATATTTAAATCCATCCGTCATCAATGGAATAAAGACTCCTGAACCCATTATGGGAAAAATTCAGACATTATACCCAATCCATTTTTCCAATTATAAGTGTAGGTTTACACAGCTATTTGTTTCCGATGTGTCTTCAGAAGGGGACCAAGAGAACATAATTGTAGAAGAACATAACAGGGCCCATCGCAACGAAAAAGAGAACAGGGCACAAATATTGGAAAAATATTATTTTCCAGGAATGGCTGGAAAAATAAAGCGAATTATTAAACTATGTGCAACATGTAAGAAAAACAAATATGAAAGACACCCAAATATGACTGAACTAAAACAAACACCTATACCAACTTTTCCCGGACATACAATTCATCTTGACACTTTTTCAACAGATCGCAAACTAATACTAACGTCCATTGATAAATTTTCGAAGTATGCCAAAGTCAAACTGCTGAATGGAAGATCCATAGAAGACGTAAGGAAACCTTTGAGGGAACTTATATTTTCTTATGGAGTACCAAAAAATATTGTAATGGATAATGAGCCTTCGTTAAATTCGGCATCAATTATGTTTATGTTGAAGGATGACCTGAAAATCAATGTTTTTACAACTCCTGCATACAGAAGCGAGGCAAATGGTCAAGTGGAACGCTTCCATTCCACTTTAGCAGAAATTATGAGATGTCTTAATGGCGACGGGATATCTAGAAATTTTGAGGAATTGCCTGAGAAATCAGTTAATGAATATAACCATTCAATCCATTCCACCACCAACAGAAAACCTGTCGACCTGTATTTCGGAAGGACTGTCGATTTCTCTCCACAAGATCTGGAAATAACTAGGCTATCTAACATCGAAAGGCTCAGTCAAAAGCAAGAAAAGGATTTAGCCTACCACAACAAGAAAAGGAAACCGATAAAAGATTATGTGCCAGGGCAACTGGTGTATGTTAGGACTAATAAAAGACTGGGCACCAAATTAAGCAATCGATTTAAACAAGAAATAGTTAGAGAGAATCGTAATACGACAATAGTGACTGAAAGTGGACGTGTTATTCACAAAAGCCATATTAGAAATTGAAATTTTTTGAAAAATTACGTAGAAGGGGAAGAGTTTTTTTAAAATAGTTTCGTTTCTTTCAGATTTTTTATTGGTGCCGTATCGGCGGAATTTAACATACTTGACTACTCTACCGCAAGACTAATAACTATTTAGAACGGTATCGCTAGACGACAGGAGGGTGCATTTAAAGTAATACATTCAATCGACCTCAAACAGTACCAAACCTTATCAGAAGACATCGAATCAATTTTAGACTCAAACATTACGTACGCTCATCCGCTCCGTCCGTTTCTATTACAACAAGTCCTGAACATAAAAGGACTCCTTAAACGACTCAGTCCCGGTAGGAAAAAAAGATCCATAGATTTCATCGGTAGTGCATGGAAATGGATCGCCGGAACTCCAGACGGACACGACTTTGAAATTCTCGATGAAAAAATCAGAAACGTACTTGAAAATAATAACAGACAAATGATTATAAATGAACTAACTACAAATAGATTGCAAGAAATTTCCAATATTACAAACGAAATTTTGAAGGTGAAGAAAGAAAATTGGAATAATGAATTGCTTGTTAAATTAGAACATAAACTCATTGTAATAGAAAAAGAATTACAAAATATCGAATATGCCATTCAGTGGGCAAAAGTCAATATTGTAAATGCATTTATTCTGTCAAAAACCGAAATAGAAATTCTAAATGATGTTCTTGAAAATTATAATATCCCAACTTTTAGTGTAGACGAATTGTTATCTTTTGGCAGTGTAAAAATAGTAGCAAATAATAAAGAAATTTTGTATATTTTAAGTATTCCAATTGTCCGAGAAGACACATGTAAAAGATTTTTGGTTAAACCTGTAAAAAACAAATATTTAATTGATAAAATCGAATTTGATAAAATTTTAGATTGCAATAAAGACTTATTCGCTATTAAAGAAAATTGTAAAACTTATAATGATCTAACTATTTGTGGTAGAGATAAACTTATAGAATTAACCGACAAATATTGTATTACTAGTTTGTTTAAGAACAAGATAGGGAATTGTACCCAAATAAACAATGATCACATACCAACTATGGAGGAAATTGGAGGTGACCTCTTACTATTAAATCAATATGCTGGAAAAATAGAGGTAGAAAACGAAGAAATATCACTAAACGGAACTTACCTGATAAAATATTTTAACGTAACAATAAAGATCAATGGCAGAAGATTTTACTCAAAGGAAATAACTAGCAGTAAACCTCTCCCCGCATTTCTACAACCAAGAGGAATGAATATGCAAACCGAAGAAGTGCTATCATTAGAAAGACTGCAGAAAATTAATCTGGGCAATATAAAGAGATTAGATAACCTGGATATCAAGAACAATGCACTTTTAACAACAAGCAGCATTTTGTTAATTTTTGTTGTCTTCATTATCACGTGGATGTCCATAAAAAAATTGGTTAACAAGAAGAAAAATAACATAGAAAAGGAAGATACAAGTCTGAATAACCCAATAACAGAGGAAGATGCTAAGGTAAACAAGACATCAAGCAAGAAATCTTCAAGCATCTTTGACATTCATGTATTCTAAAACAATCGGGACGATTGTATTTAAGGAGGGAGGAGTTAAAGAAAAATATATTTAAAATAATTATTTAAAAACATAAAAGTTCCCAAGCTGACGTTGCATATTACATAATCAACAACTTTGCTGGTTCCTATTTCAACATTAGCGGAACGATGGGAAAATGCTGACACCATGTCTACAAACAACACGAGCGACGCAGCAAAGGTATGTGATCAAAGCAGCGACGTTTAGGTGTAGTTAGGGTAGTTTTAATAAAATTTTACTGTTGTTTTGACTTTTAATAAATAAAGACGTGTTGAGTGTTCTAAAAAAACACACAACACAAAATAATTTTTTTAAATAAAAATAATTTAAAATTATTTAATTTATATATATATATACATATATATATAAGATATGTTGAATAATTAGACTTTATTAGTAATCAACATGCGTTTAATTAAACAAGCAAAAAAAATTGTTATTCGAAATGTTGATAATGCAGAGGAAAAAATGTGTAAAACTCGACATAGTACTCTATTGCCAAATTCAATACGAGCATTAATTGTGGGACCATCAAATTGCGGTAAGACTAATGTAATGATTAGTCTCATAGAGAGTCCTAATGGTCTTTGCTTTAAAAACATATACATATATTCAAAATCTCTATATCAACCGAAAAACTGTTATTAAAGAAATTAATCGACCCAATTAAGGGGATCAGTTTCTATACGTTTTCAGAAAATGAACAAATTCTAAGTCCGGCTGAAGCAAAACAACATTCAATAATGATTTTCGATGATGTGATTTGTGGAAAACAAAATTCGATAAGAGATTACTTTTGCATGGGTAGACATAAATATATAGACTGTTTTTACTTGTGTCAAACATATACGAAAATTCCTAAACATTTGATACGTGACAATGCAAATATGATTGTTGTATTTTTGTGCTATAAGAATATTTAATTTTAAAGTGATAAGAATGGTTTCCTCATCAAGAGATTAGCTCATCAACAACACCATCACCACCATCAGCACCTTCAACATCATCATCTTCAACACTATTATAAATGGAAGAAGGAATGATTTGATTATCTTTCTTTTTTTAATATATTTTTATTATTTATTTTTTATACCGTTAAGTTTATATCGGATTTCATCAAAGAGATAACGCATACAGTTGTTAAGAAGTTTTAGCAAACAATTTGATGAGAAAATAATTTTGCTAAATCAGCGTTTACATGCTCGCGCATGTTGGTGAAACGTGACATTTACACCTGCATCGGCTCCAATTCTAACAATTTGATTATCCTGGAATGCAATGAACTAAAAAATGAATTGCAACGACGTGAATTGCTAGTTGAAACTCAGGTCGCAGTTTCAGCTTTGGATGGACGAGGCCTTTGAAGAAGAACTTCTGAGGGCGTCAACGTTGTTCGCGACGAAGAAATCAAGCAAGAACTTCAAACCGTTGTTTGAAATACTTGTAAAGGAATATTTAACAAAGAATTCACACAGACTAGAATGGAGAGGAGATCGTTGGATTGACGTCTTCCTCGATGACGATGTAACGTGTTGTGGAACGGTTACAATCGAGAAGGACGGGGTCCTCTTCAATGATGAGAAATATTTCATCTTATATAAAAACTTTACACAATCAGATATTGAATAAAAAGAATAAAAAATAATAAAGGACAAATAAACATAAACTTAAATGTGCTGAGAAACCAGACAATGGTTTGGATGTTGATGGTGTTAAATGCATAAAATCATCGTTTAATAACAGAATTATCACATATTTAGTTGAAATCAACAACAAAAATAATTTAATACCTGAAAACTTTTTAACGGAAATCAGAGACAAAATAATTAAATTATTAAGTTATGCGATTAAAAAATATGAAAGCATAAAATTCAACATGGAACTGTTTTGTGAATATATGTTAATAAAGGATGATGAAGATAATTGTATGATTGAAGTAAAGTCTCATCAGACTAAAATGAATATTCTTAGTATATATTCAACAAGAGATGACATTTTTAATACTTACAACGAGCAATGTGATGTTATAATTAAAAAGATGCGTGAATTTCAGGAGCGTGACAGCGGTTGGGCATTAATTGAAATATCACGTCTTGAGATAAACATTAATCAATATAAATGTATAAAAGGTTCCCAATACATCGCCCTACCACCGGAAATACAGAGAAAGTTTGTATGCATTAATGTTCAAAATAATGATGAGCATTGTTTCAAATGGGCAATAATATCAGCATTATATCCAATTGAAGACCATTCATATAGAACAACGTCCTATAATGTTGTTAATATTGAAGATGAAATCATAAGACTGGAGAATAATATTGAATTAAATTTTATGAACTTGAACTTTCCGCTTCCAGTTAATCAGATAAAAGTATTTGAGACCAACAATCCTGATATGAGTGTTAATGTGTTTGCATTAGATAATGAGAATAATATAGTCGGTCCATATTATTTTTCCCAAAAGGAAAAATCTAAACACATAAACTTGCTGCTATTGGAAGATGATGAAAAACTCCACTATGTATGGATTAAAAATATATCAAGGTAAATATAAAGAAAGAAATATATATGTATAGTCACTTTAAAAACTTGTACTAATTAATTTTTTCCTTTATATTTACAGATTAATCAAAAGTCAACTAACAAAACACTGCCGAAGTATTTATATATGTAATACATGTTTAATACATTTCCATAATGAGTCATCTTTGGAGAATCATAAAAAACAATGCAATAAGATGGTAACTAAAATGCCTAGTATAGAAAACAATATGCTTAGTTATAAAAATTTTAAAAAACAATTGGATGTGCCTTTTGTTGTATAAGTTAAAGAAAAATATATTTAAAATAATTATTTAAAAACATAAAAGTTCCCAAGCTGACGTTGCATATTGCAGAATCAACAACTTTGCTGGTTCCTATTTCAACATTAGCGGAACGATGGGAAAATGCTGACACCATGTCTACAAACAACACGAGCGACGCAGCAAAGGTATGTGATCAAAGCAGCGACGTTTAGGTGTAGTTAGGGTAGTTTTAATAAAATTTTACTGTTGTTTTGACTTTTAATAAATAAAGACGTGTTGAGTGTTCTAAAAAAACACACAACACAAAATAATTTTTTTAAATAAAAATAATTTAAAATTATTTAATTTATATATATATATACATATATATATAAGATATGTTGAATAATTAGACTTTATTAGTAATCAACATGCGTTTAATTAAACAAGCAAAAAAAATTGTTATTCGAAATGTTGATAATGCAGAGGAAAAAATGTGTAAAACTCGACATAGTACTCTATTGCCAAATTCAATACGAGCATTAATTGTGGGACCATCAAATTGCGGTAAGACTAATGTAATGATTAGTCTCATAGAGAGTCCTAATGGTCTTTGCTTTAAAAACATATACATATATTCAAAATCTCTATATCAACCGAAAAACTGTTATTAAAGAAATTAATCGACCCAATTAAGGGGATCAGTTTCTATACGTTTTCAGAAAATGAACAAATTCTAAGTCCGGCTGAAGCAAAACAACATTCAATAATGATTTTCGATGATGTGATTTGTGGAAAACAAAATTCGATAAGAGATTACTTTTGCATGGGTAGACATAAATATATAGACTGTTTTTACTTGTGTCAAACATATACGAAAATTCCTAAACATTTGATACGTGACAATGCAAATATGATTGTTGTATTTTTGTGCTATAAGAATATTTAATTTTAAAGTGATAAGAATGGTTTCCTCATCAAGAGATTAGCTCATCAACAACACCATCACCACCATCAGCACCTTCAACATCATCATCTTCAACACTATTATAAATGGAAGAAGGAATGATTTGATTATCTTTCTTTTTTTAATATATTTTTATTATTTATTTTTTATACCGTTAAGTTTATATCGGATTTCATCAAAGAGATAACGCATACAGTTGTTAAGAAGTTTTAGCAAACAATTTGATGAGAAAATAATTTTGCTAAATCAGCGTTTACATGCTCGCGCATGTTGGTGAAACGTGACATTTACACCTGCATCGGCTCCAATTCTAACAATTTGATTATCCTGGAATGCAATGTTGAAAACAACTATTCTTTTTATCAAATGTAAGAATTGTTGAAAATTAGTATAAAAAGGGAGTATGTAAACCTATAGAAATTAATAACAAACTAAAAAATGAATTGCAACGACGTGAATTGCTAGTTGAAACTCAGGTCGCAGTTTCAGCTTTGGATGGACGAGGCCTTTGAAGAAGAACTTCTGAGGGCGTCAACGTTGTTCGCGACGAAGAAATCAAGCAAGAACTTCAAACCGTTGTTTGAAATACTTGTAAAGGAATATTTAACAAAGAATTCACACAGACTAGAATGGAGAGGAGATCGTTGGATTGACGTCTTCCTCGATGACGATGTAACGTGTTGTGGAACGGTTACAATCGAGAAGGACGGGGTCCTCTTCAATGATGAGAAATATTTCATCTTATATAAAAACTTTACACAATCAGATATTGAATAAAAAGAATAAAAAATAATAAAGGACAAATAAACATAAACTTAAATGTGCTGAGAAACCAGACAATGGTTTGGATGTTGATGATGTTAAATGCATAAAATCATCGTTTAATAATAGAATTATCACATTTTTAGTTGAAATCAACAACAAAAATAATTTAATACCTGAAAACTTTTTAACGGAAATCAGAGACAAAATAATTAAATTATTAAGTTATGCGATTAAAAAATATGAAAGCATAAAATTCAACATGGAACTGTTTTGTGAATATATGTTAATAAAGGATGATGAAGATAATTGTATGATTGAAGTAAAGTCTCATCAGACTAAAATGAATATTCTTAGTATATATTCAACAAGAGATGACATTTTTAATACTTACAACGAGCAATGTGATGTTATAATTAAAAAGATGCGTGAATTTCAGGAGCGTGACAGCGGTTGGGCATTAATTGAAATATCACGTCTTGAGATAAACATTAATCAATATAAATGTATAAAAGGTTCCCAATACATCGCCCTACCACCGGAAATACAGAGAAAGTTTGTATGCATTAATGTTCAAAATAATGATGAGCATTGTTTCAAATGGGCAATAATATCAGCATTATATCCAATTGAAGACCATTCATATAGAACAACGTCCTATAATGTTGTTAATATTGAAGATGAAATCATAAGACTGGAGAATAATATTGAATTAAATTTTATGAACTTGAACTTTCCGCTTCCAGTTAATCAGATAAAAGTATTTGAGACCAATGTAGAGTGTTTGACTAATCTAAGTTGTCATACCTTTTGTATGCAACTTAATATCAACACATTCTTGTTGATATTGTCCACACTGCATAAATGTTGGGACGACGTGTATTATGTCGTCTCAGCATATTCCCACACTCATGGAGTGTTAGAATGTAAGGTATTTAGCATAAGTTTAGTTTTAAGTAATTAAGTAGATTTAGTAATAAATAAACAATAAAAATGAACAGTCGCACAAGCGGCTGTTCTTAAACAAATTAATGACAAATAAAGACTTTTAATTTTTATTGATATTACACCAACAATCCTGATATGAGTGTTAATGTGTTTGCATTAGATAATGAGAATAATATAGTCGGTCCATATTATTTTTCCCAAAAGGAAAAATCTAAACACATAAACTTGCTGCTATTGGAAGATGATGAAAAACTCCACTATGTATGGATTAAAAATATATCAAGGTAAATATAAAGAAAGAAATATATATGTATAGTCACTTTAAAAACTTGTACTAATTAATTTTTTCCTTTATATTTACAGATTAATCAAAAGTCAACTAACAAAACACTGCCGAAGTATTTATATATGTAATACATGTTTAATACATTTCCATAATGAGTCATCTTTGGAGAATCATAAAAAACAATGCAATAAGATGGTAACTAAAATGCCTAGTATAGAAAACAATATGCTTAGTTATAAAAATTTTAAAAAACAATTGGATGTGCCTTTTGTTGTATATGCTGATTTTGAATGTATTCTAGAATCAATTAATGTACAAAATTCAACAAATGTTAAATCAGTACAAAAGCATATTCCATTTGCTTATAGTTATTATATTAAATGCTCATATAATTCAGATTTAAATATTTTTAAAATTTACAATGGTAATAATGCACCACAACATTTTTTTAAAAGCTTAGTTAACGATATTTTAGATATTTACACTGAACATCTAAGTGTTATTAAACCTATGAATTCCTTAACTCCACTTCAACAGATACAACATTATGAAAGCAAGACTTGTCATATTTGCAAAAAAAAAATTATTAAATAAAGACAAGGTAGCTGACCATTGTCATCTAACCGGTGAATATAGAGGTGCTGCTCATAACAAGTGTAATTTAGAATACCAAATTGCGAATTTCATTCCAATATTTTTTCATAATCTTTCAGCATATAATTGTCACTTGTTTGTTAGAGAGCTTTCATCTATTGAAGGTGATATACATAAATATTATACCTTTAAATAAGGAACTTTATGTATCCATATCAAAAAGAATTACTGTAAATGAAAAACAAACTTTTGAGTTACGTTTTCTCGATTCATTTAGATTTATGCCATCTAGTTTAGAGAAATTAGCAACTTATTTATCCGACAACGATTTAACAATAGTAAAATCAAACTATTCAAATGATGAAGAATTCAATTTAATGAAACGTAAAGGTGTCTTTCTGTACGACTACTTAGATTCTGAAAATCGTCTCAATGAAACTCAATTACCTCCCATTGCAGTTTTCTTTAATAAATTAACTAACGAGTCGTGTAGTGTAGAGGATTATGAACATGCACAAAAAGTATGGAAGACATTTAAATGTATAACATTAAAGGATTATTTACTTTTATATTTAAAGGTAGACGTTCTTTTACTCTGTGACATATTTGAAAATTTTCGACAAGTATGCAAAAACATTTATAATTTAGATCCCTCTCAATATTATACTACTCCTGGTCTATCCTGGGATGCAATGTTGAAAACAACTGAAATAGAATTAGAGTTGTTAACTGATATTAATATATATAATTTTGTTCTTCGTGGTATCAGGGGAGGTATTGTTCAATGTTCTAACAGATATTCAATAGCTAATAATAAATATATTAGTGATTATGATTCTAACAAGGAATCAAATTATATAATATATTTAGATGTAAATAATTTATATGGTTATGCAATGTCAAAATACCTTCCATATAAAAATTTTAAATGGGTTGAAAATTTTGAAAATTTTAATGTTAATAGTATAGAAGAGGATTCTCCATTGGGTTATATATTAGAAGTAGATCTAGAATATCCATCGACATTACACGACTATCATAATGATTTACCATTTTGTGCGGAGAATAAGAAAATTGAAAACATGAAACAGCGCAAATTAATAACAGATCTGAATGATAAGAAAAACTATATTATACATTATAGAAATCTACAACAATGCTTACAACATGGTTTGATTTTGAAAAAAATCCATAGAATTCTCGAGTTTAGTCAGTCTGATTGGTTAAAGAATTATATTGATTTGAATAATCATTATAGGACACTAGCTAAAAATTCATTTGAACAAAACTTTTTTAAATTGTTAAATAATGCTGTATATGGAAAAACTATGGAAAATGTTGATAAGAGGAAAGACATTAAAATAGTATGTGAATGGGAGAGTAGAGGTAAAAAATTAGGTGCTAGAGCTCTTATTGCTAAACCTAATTTCCATAGTTCACTTAAGATTCATGAAAATATGCATGCCATCCAAATGAATAGGACTAAAACTGAATATAATAAACCAATTTATATTGGTTTTTCAGTTTTAGAAATATCCAAATGGAAAATGTATAGTTTTCATTATGATTATATAAAACCTAAATATTGTGAAAACCTTCAACTCAATTACATGGATACTGATTCTTTTATTTACGACATTAAAACAGATGATCTACTTATATTAGATCTCCTTTTGCCTTTGAAATTAGTATGAACAGCTTTCTTTGCAATTTTATCAGCATCATTTATATTATCGGGATTCTCCTTTTTCAAAAGGTTAAGTGTATTCTTAACGGTGTTTAGAAATGATTTCTTATTACACACCTTTCGTCTGTTTCTTTTTGCATTATTCTTCTTTGATTTACGTTTTCTAGTTTTTAGTGTTCGTTTCATACCTAATCCAAATTTAACTTTTGCCTTCATTGCATTCGTAACAAACCAAGCATTTGCACGTTCTTTAATATCACTATCTTTAGCTTTTACTCTTTGCCAAGCTTTTTCAGCTAATATTTGATCTGCTTGATGTCTTTTATTTATGTCGTGTGATTGTGAATATGCAATATCGTGTTCTTTACAAGCAGCGTCTAATAAGTTTATACCCTTGTCTCCTCTCGCTAGACGTTCATTAAGTTTTGTACCAGGTCCGCAAAATTGATATCCAGGTAAATGTAATTCAAAAGGCAATTTGTTAATTAATGTGTTTACCAAACCACTTCCAGTCGTAGACTGATAACTATTTTTGTTTTTATAGTAATTTATGGCCATTCTTCCTCCACAAATGTTATTCGATTAAGATATAAGTAAAGGCTAAAAAGCAACATTTGAATATGAAAACAAGACGCCTATTTTGGCTACTAGGTCCAAAATCTCGATTAAATTTGCGGAACAAGGTTATGATTTATAAAACAATTTTAAAACCAGTCTGGACATATGGAATACAACTTTGGGGAACAGCCAGCAACTCAAATATTGAAATACTGCAAAGGTATCAATCAAAAACGCTGAGATCTATTGTCAACGCTCCATGGTTTGTTTCAAATTTTTCAATCCACAATGATCTATTCATTCCAAAGGTTGCTGACGAAATAAGAAGGCTAAGTGAGAACTATTTAAAAAGATTACTTTACCACAATAATCCATTAGCCATTGCTCTTCTAGATGACACCAATGAAGTAAACCGATTAAAAAGATATCACATTTTGGATTTGCCATTCCGAAATTAATTAATTATTTATTTCTATTACTTGTATATATTTGCCGTTCATGAATTATTTATTTTAGTAACTTTGAATTGTACATATAACAACTTTTATATTATATTATAATATTATCAGTATACAAATTGTATTAGTATATTGTTGTTCTCAGTGGAGGATAACAAACAATATTATCTTATTATATCAAATTTACTTATTATCCTTAAATGGATAGATTGTAAATAAAAATTATATAAAAAAAAAAAAAAAAAAAAGATATAAGTAAAAATGTTTATCTATATATATATATATATATATATATATAAGATATGTTGAATAATTAGACTTTATTAGTAATCAACATGCGTTTAATTAAACAAGCAAAAAAAATTGTTATTCGAAATGTTGATAATGCAGAGGAAAAAATGTGTAAAACTCGACATAGTACTCTATTGCCAAATTCAATACGAGCATTAATTGTGGGACCATCAAATTGCGGTAAGACTAATGTACTGATTAGTCTCATAGAGAGTCCTAATGGTCTTTGCTTTAAAAACATATACATGTATTCAAAATCTCTATATCAACCGAAATACTGTTATTTAAGGAAATTAATCGACCCAATTAAGGGGATCAGTCTCTATACGTTTTCAGAAAATGAACAAATTCTAAGTCCGGCTGAAGCAAAACAACATTCAATAATGATTTTCGATGATGTGATTTGTGGAAAACAAAATTCGATAAGAGATTACTTTTGCATGGGTAGACATAAATATATAGACTGTTTTTACTTGTGTCAAACATATACGGAAATTCCTAAACATTTGATACGTGACAATGCAAATATGATTGTTGTATTTAAGCAAGATGAAATGAATTTACGTCACATCTATAATGATCATGTTATTGGTGATATGTCATTTAATAATTTAATTTGTAGATAAATGTAATAGATGTTGGAAAGATAAATATGGATTTCTTGTTGTTAGTAAAGACGATGAATTGAATAAAGGAAGATGTCGTAAGGGATTTGATAATTTTATACAGTTATAAGATAGGTTTTAAATAAAAGACAAAATGAATCATAAGCAGATCGTGATCAGATATAAAGCTGATCGTTACCAGATCGTGAGCAGATCAGAAGCAGATAGTAACCAGATCGTGAGCAGATCATAAGCAGATAGTGACCAGATCGTAAGCTGATCGTGACCAGATCCTGAGCAGATTGTAAACAGATATAAAGCAGATTGTTACCAGATTTTAAGCAGATCATAAACAGATTGTAAGCAGGTCATTACAAACAAATCAATATGAATAATAATAATAATAACTTATTAAAGGATATTGTAAAAACTAGAACAATATTAAAAGAAAAATTAAAAAATATTAAATTAAATAATATAGATAGGGTAAATATATTAGAAGATACATTTCAACCTATAACAAAACCTCTAAATCATATAATTGAAAAACTTGAAAGCAGCAATAAGAATAAATTAAATAAGTATTCACTAATAAATGATGATCATATAGACGAATCATTTCAAGATGATAATATGAGTTTTGAGACTATTAACAATTCAGCTAAAACAATAAAGAGCGATAATCATATCATTCCTTCTGACAATTATAATAGAGTTGAAGATGATATCAATTACATGTCAACGTCTGATATACCTTATTCTGAATATGAAAATGCTATAGAAAGAGCTAGTACACCGTTTAATGAAAATAAAAGTGCTGTAAAAAGACCCAGCTCAACCTGTTATGAAAATAAAAAAAAAATTAAAAGTGACAATATTTTTAAAAAAATTATAAAGGATAAGATTAGTGGTCAAATAAGAAAGAAAAAATTTTATAATAAACAAACTGTAAACAGTAAATCACATTTACTTAATAACGTTTTATCACCGCATGAAGCAAATGTAAATGTTCAAGATAACTATAACAACGACAACAACAACGAAGTTGAGCAGTATGTACAAGCTAATACACTCAAACGAAAAAGTAAAACTATACTGAATAATGATAGAAAAAGAAATAAAACAACACATTTGATTGAAAGAAATTTAAAGCGAAAGAATACATCTACATTAGATGATAATTATGATCAATATAAAAAACGTAAAAAAACAACACACTTATTTTCAAAAAGAAAAAACAGTTGTGATATAAACAATGATAGAAAACGTATAAAATTCACAAGCAGTAATTTTGATAAATCATCAACATTACTTAAAAATGTTCAACTTCTTATGAATAATAAAACTTTAGCCAAACCAAACCAAATTATATATATTGGGATAATCCTAATGAGTTAGTCAATAGACTAAGACTTCTTCTATCCTCTGAAAGTGTTGGACATAACAATCATAAAAACGAAATAATATCTATAGTTGAAGAACTGAAAGAAGCTAATATAATTTATTAGAAAATGAGTTCTATAAATAAATTTGGAGAAAGCTTAAAAAGTCATAGCAAGGTTGAATCTAAAGATGCAGTTACGAAAGCATATCTTAATAACAGAACTGATTTCCTTACAAATAAAATTGACGAGGTTGATAAAAAATTTAAAAACTCATTAGAATTATTACAACAAGACATAAATAATTCGCTTAAAAACATTAATACATCAATATTGAAGAATATAAAAAAAAATTGAAAATATACAAACAAATAGTACCATATCGAATCGATATATTATCGATATCGAAAGAAATACAAAATATAAAAATTGATGTGACAACTCTTAAAGATAATACTTTGCTATTTACTAATAATCAAATAAAGGAAAATGAAAATATTAAAAACGATTTAAATGCAATAAAGAGAATTAATTGCATTTGAAAATGAAAAGAAATTTAAGAACATTGACAAGAAATCTGAAACAAGTCTAACAAATGATATTAAAAAACAGGCTTGAAATTGTTAAAAAAAAAACTAATAAAATAGAAATGTTTACAGTAATTAATTCTCATATAGAATTTTACAATTGAATAGGAATATGGATGTGAATAAAAGAGATATAGTAAATGAACTACATAAACAAGCACGAAAAAATTTTGAGAGAAGACGAGTTATAGTTAAAGGAATTGATGATTTATGGTAAGCGGATTTAGTTGAAATAATTGCATATGAATCGTATAATAGAGGTTATCGATATCTATTAACTGTCATAGACACGTTTTCTAAAAAAGCTTGGGCTGAAACAGTAAAAAATAAAACTGCTTTAAGTGTAACAGAAGCAATGAAAAATATTTTTAATAAAAGCAAACGAAAACCGAAAAATTTACAAACAGATGACGGAAAAGAATTTTTTAATACACATTTTAGTCAACTAATGCAATCTCATCAAATTAATCATTATTCCACATATAGTGTTTTGAAAGCATCAATAGTTTAACGATTTAATAGAGTATTAAAGAAAATGATGTGGAAAGAGTTTAGTTATCAAGGTACATACAAATGGATTAATATATATCAAGATCTTGTTGATAGATACAACAACACACTTCACAGAACAATAAAAATGACACCAAACGAAGTGAATTCTACAAACGAAAAACATTTACTCGATACTGTCTTTAACAATTTAAAGATTTTTAGAAAACCTAAATTCAAAGTCGGCGATAATGTTCGTATTAGCAAATATAAAAATATATTTGAAAAGGGTTATACGCCAAATTGGACAACTGAAATTTTTAAAATTAAACGTGTAAGAAATACTAATCCAAAAACATACATTTTAGAAGACTATCAAGGTCATGATATAAAGGGTGGTTTTTATGAATTTGAATTAATGAAAACTAAATATCCACAAACATATTTAGTTGAAAAGGTTTTAAAGAAAAAGAGTAATATGTTATATGCTAAATGGTTAGGATTTTCATCAGAACACAATTCTTGGATTAATGCTAATGATCTACTATAAAAGATGGTTAATTAATTTAAAATCGTATTATTCAACAACTATACGCTAAGATGTCGATAACGTTAACATTAAACGGAAACACTTCTGTACTTGTTGCAAACTATTTTCCGCCAATTCAACTTAAGGAACCTTATCTTTGTGGATTAATTAATTTCGATACATATCACTCTATTCCAAATGTTGATGTTGAAAATAATATATTTCATATTGGTGATTATAAAATTGAAGTTCCTATTGGATCGTATGAAATATCGGACATTTCAGATTTGATTACTAGTAAATATTATAGTCTTAATCCTAAAGGTCAACTGAGAATTGAAGCTAATTACAATACTTTACAGACATTCATAAAAAGTTCATTATATACGATTTATTTCGATAGAGAACGGTCAATTGGATCATTGCTTAGTTTTAGCAATAGAGTACTTAAAAATGGTGAAGAGCACTATTGTAATATTGTAAGTGGATCATATATAAACAGTACATCTGCGCATACCCTACATCAGTTTTCATTGAACGTTAGTCCAGGCTATAAAATAACAGAAGCACCAGCTAATGTTATATATTTACCACTTAATACAAGAACAACAAATACATTAGTTTTGAAATTGTCGATCTGGACGGAAATTTAATAAATTTTCGAGGTGAGAAGATATCAATACGTTTACATTTGAAACCAGCACGATAAAAGGATCTTGAATGCGGAAACAACATTCATTCCGCCATCAACACTCACTACGCAGCAAACAAGTGATTAATTATCTTCTTCTTTTAAAGAACATATAAAATTGAAAAAAAGACAAGAGGAAAACGAACCGAAAAATCTAAGTAAAAGTTTTTACAAATTTTAGGATTTCAATTAAAGTTAACAGAAGAAAAAGAAAATGAGTAATATAATAAACGTATTACAAAAACCACAATTTGATATTTCAATCATTAAAAAGGAATATCATAGTTATATATCATATCAACAATCTAATAAAAATAATGATGAAATTCGAATATCAATTCAAAACCAGGATTTATATGTTTTACCAAGTGAAAGCTTTCTCTATATTGAAGGGCAAGCAACAAAGGAAGATTTAACACCCGCCATCTCTCTAAAACTTCTTAACAACTGTATGGTTTATCTCTTTGATGAAATCCGATATGAACTGAACGGTATAGAAATTGATCGTACACGACATTTGGGAATAACTACAGAAATGAAAAACTATGTATCACTAAATGAACTTGAAAGCAATTCGTTAATAAATACAGGATGGGTACCAAATAATGCTGAAGATCTTACACTAGCTTCCGGTTATTTCAATTTTTGTGTTCCATTAAAAATGATTCTTGGATTTGCTGAAGATTTTAATAAAGTAATACTCAATTCTAAACATGAACTAATTCTCCTACGCTCTAAAGATGATTCTCAAGTACTCAAACCTATTATTGCTAATGAAAAATTTAAGTTATCTACCCTGAACATTACATGGAAAGTACCACATTTTCAGTACCTGATCTAACAAACTTTTTAAATAACCTCGATTTCCTGTTCCTCAACCTCGACAGTCTAGCCGAATTCCACGGAGGACCAGAACGCTCCAAACGACTATTCACAATTGGAACACACTTTCTAAAACATTTAAATAATACCTCATAAAAGCCATCCAAGATCCTGTCAAGTGAAAGAGAGTCATATGGAGGTGAAATAAGTACAGACGACCAATCTACAGAGGATAGTAGTGTATTTAAACGACTAAAATCCGTACGATGGAAATTAAAACGCCCCTCAACACCAGATGAGCGATCAATTACAGGAGGTAAACAAACATCAACTTCAATAGAAAGTAACAACGTAGGATGATAACTATCCTCAGGAAAAGATATAGGATCAATGCGAAATAAGGAAGAAATACTTGGATCCTCTAAAAATATAAGATCCAAAATTCTACCCATTGAATTCAATAAACCATTAACCTGGAAAAGACCAAGATCACACATAGCGGACCGAATTTCATCATAGGATGGAATTGAAGAACATGGCACCAATGACCCAGTCTCAGGTGAAAAATTCCAGGATGTATGCGGAAGATTAAAATCACCAAGGACTACTATAATCCCCTCTTGCCCCATTAAATCAATTACTTCAGAAATCAAAACGAAATGAGCACTATAGATATGAATGTCAGAACAGGGGGGAATATATGAGCAAGTAATGTATATAGACTTTCCACGATTACAGACCCTAACGCAAATAAACTCAATATCCTCAGAGGAACACAAGTCAACCAATTCAGATTTGTATTTAGAGCAAATGGAAATAAGAACACCACCACCATTTTTAGACTTCCTATCGCGTCTATAAATATTAAAATTACTAGACATAATTTCAGAATCAAAAATATTACAATTCAGCCAAGTTTCAGTAAGAACAAGTGCATCAAATTCAAAATCAAAGCTACTATTATATAGCGAAGAAAGTTTAGACCTAAGTCCGCGAACATTCTGATAAGCAATTCTGAAATTAAAAGACGATTTCGAAGTTAGTTTTTTTGAGAAATAGGACCAGGCAAATTAGCACCATTCCTACGATGGCCCTGCCTGACTACGAATTCCCGTACCAATACACCCTGTGGCCAAAACGAAGGATTAACAATTTCACCAAATTTCTCATCGGCAACATATAATTTAAATGAAGAAATACTGCCATCCAAAGATGGCCTCATCTTATAGCAACCAAACTCAAAAGGCTCACTAATCTTCGATTTAACGAAATATTTCACATCATCGACTGAAGTATCACATGCAAGACGAGACACAAAAATAGTCCTTTTAGGTTTAACAACAACCAATTCCCTTGGAGCAGAAGTATTTAAACCAGCGGACACTACAGATGAATATGTAACAGAAGACGGTTTCGAAGATGCCTGGGAGGTGACATCACCCAGAGGTAAAGGTAAAGGAGATAGAGTAGACTTTGGACTCAGTTCAACTAGATTCGCAGACCTCGGTATAGGAATGCTAGCTGGGTTATCAGCAATAGATGGACAAATGTCAACAATAGGAGTAACAGTGGACAATGTATTGATTGTCGCAATTTCCCCTGGCACAGAAACCTGCACCACATGCCCAGAAGCCCCAGAAGGAAGAGGGCCTAGAACTTTCTCCGATTCGAGCAATTCATTCAAAAGGCCATACTTCGAAAATAATTCCCCGAACCGACGAAATTTAGAAAAAAGAGATGCGAATTCAGTGTGCATCTCAGTAAACTCACGACGAGTCTCCATAAAAAATTTATAAAATTGGATGTCAACCACCTTACATTTAGGACAACACCAACGTAGACCCAAGGAACTATCCACTAATTGGTCCGTGGTGCGAGGAAGCAAACCAACACACTTAATATGAAACAATTTATCACATAACCAGCAAGAAATCTGGCGTTCACCCTCTTTCTTTACAATACATTTTGATGCCATACAATTATCCATTTTAATAAACTCAATATATAAATAAACAAACAGTGAAAATTATAAGCAAAACAATATACAAAAAACAGTAACAAAATAAAAAGAAAAATAATAATAAAAAGAGGAATATGTACTGATAGAAAGATAAATAAAAAAAAAACAGTAATAAGCGTACAAAAACAAAAAATTATCAAAACAAGAAGCAATTTTTGTTTTTGTTTTGTTAAAATGAAACAATTAGTATCAAAATTAAACAAATAAAACTTACAATTTTAAATAAAATTTATATCCAAATAAGGGAAAATAATAAGACAACTTTTAAACACTTATTTTTAAAAATACTAAGCTTAATACAGACTTAAAAATCAAAATAATAAAATTTGTAGACGAGCACTTCACAAAACTACACACTGTCACAACAGAGTTGCCGATTAAAAAAAAAAACGATTAAATCAATTGGCTGATGATTACAAGTTGGAAATATTTAAAACAATAGTAGCCGACCGCTAAATATTGCCTTCAGAAGTTGGGATACATATTATTATCCTTTACTTCCACAAAGCACAGCTGTTCTATGGAATGTTAAGCTAGCGAGTGAAAATGAGAGACCACGATTCCTTCTTTTAGCATTTCGCAATAATCAAAATAAATTTGTTCATTGTGATTTAACTGATGTAAAAGTACATTTGAATTCTGATGTATACCCATATGATGACTTAAATCTAAAATTCGATCGAAATCGTTTTGCTGTATTGTATGATATGTATTTAAAATTTCAACAAAGCTATTATTTACGTGACTCACAACCATTATTAACAAGGGAAAAATTCAAGACAACAGCGCCAATAATTGTAATAGATGTTAGCCATCAGAATGAAGCAATTAAAACTGGACCAATAGATATCCGTATAGAAATACAAACCTTAACAAATATACCTGCAAATACGTCTGCATATTGTACAATTATACACGATAGAATGTTTGAATATATTCCTCTTACCAATGAGATAAAAAGCTTTTGTAAATATATAAATATAAAATATATAAAAATATAAATAAAAAAATTAATAGTGTTTTAATCATCACAACTTCAATCTTTGTTAACTAAACAACAACAACAGAAATTGATTAGGCGTTATGATGAAATAGTATAAATATGAGAACAATTAATGTTAAACATTATTTGCAAACATTGCATATGAACATACAGTAACTAGATATATAAAATGTTCCTCACAGAATTATTCCATTTTTTAAAATCATTTACACACATTATTTCCGATGAAGATAGGAAAAAACTGATTGATATAAAACAGTGAAGGGCACATTTGAAATTTCGTATCACATGTGATAGGCAAAGAAATTTCTGCTGACGCTGCGTTGATACACATACACTATAATGGTGAAGGGCCAATGTAAGCGGCATGCGGTCGCGAGCGACTACGATATTACCAAAGCATTAAATATTAGTTTCTTTATAAAAGTTCTCATATAAAAATTTTACAACATTGGGTTTTTTTAGATTTGGCAATGCTTTTAAAAGCGGCCATGCGGCTTAGTTAAATTTATTCTACTTTTTTCGTTTACCGCGTCTATTTGTCAAAAGTTTGTTTAAAAAAAAATACAAAATAAAAACATGGAAAAAATAGATGATGAAAAATTAATTTTTGAAGAAAAAAAATATAAAAATTTGTACGAAAAGGGTTCACTTGGATACCGAAATAAATTTAAAAGAGCAAAGGCTTGGGCTGAAATAGGTGCAGCAATGAATATAAATGGTGAGTTGATTTATTTATGGAAATTTATGTTTTTGTGTACCATATTGTTCACATTTTTAGAAAGCCTTTGCCAGTCTAGATGGAAAAATATAAGAGACCGGTACGTAAAGCTGCATCAAAAGAAGCTTTTATCAGGTAGCGAGGGCTGTGTACCAGAGTCCTCTTGGAGTTTATTTAGCCAATTAGAATTTCTAAGTGATCATATTCAACCAAGACGGTAAGAACATTTTTGTAACATTACATTCTACATATATAAATTCATTTGTTTGAACATAATAATTATAGCACAGCATCAAGTGTTGCTGCAGTGGATTGCTCACCTACGGAAGAGTCATCTTCGTTCTCTCCATTGGAGGAAAGTTCTCAATCAGTGGATGCATTAATTTATTTTGAACCAGAAGAAGATTTATCAAGTACACCGTCCACAAGCAAAAAAAGAAAGAGTGTTGGAGAACGTGATGACCCACTGGCAAAAAAAATGTGTGAACTGGTTACTCAATTTACAAAGTTTACTGAAAGTCGACAATCGGAAGTAAATAGTTCCGCACCTTTTTTTAAAATGTTAGAACAGAAGTTCCAAGTTATTCCTGAGCAACACCTTGATCAAATAAAGTTAAATATACTTAACTACGTTTTTAAATATGCTACAAGAGTGGCAAACAATGAAAGTGTTGACGACCTTGCATTGTCCTAAGCCAATTTGTTGAAAAATAAATAATAATAAAATAATAATAATAATAAATAAATAAAAACAATACAGTTGAAAAATTCAATTAAATAAAAATATATACTCCTCTATTTCAAAACCATTTAAATTTTTTAGTTTAGAAAACTTCAAATACATTTTTATTTAAAATTGTCACAACAAAAATGTTTATTTGCCGCGTCTATTTGCCTATCAAAAAAAGTTTAAGCGGCAATCCGAACAGCTGATTGCCGCGCGCGACCGCATGCCGCTTACATTGGCCCTTCACCATAAGCTTGCTTGTGTGGTTTCTTATGATGATCGTGTGTTTGTTGCTTTGTGTGTTTTGCGTTGATCTCAGAGAACGAAATCAATTCAGTTGACGTTTAGCACTTGATGAAGCGAGATCTCGCTACGCAACTTTTTTGAATAATTTTTTGTTTTTTGCAAATACACGCAGCAAAATGTTTGATGAAAATTGGGAATATGATTTTTTTGTATAGAGAATATGGATGGTAATGCACAATGTATTGTGTGTTATCGCACTTTATGTCGTAATTCTTTTTTTTTTTATAAAAAGACATTTTTTTTATTTTCCCAGTGTACGATTCTCAAAAATTACGTTGAATTTTGTTCTCCGCTGCTTTACCAACACAACCAAAACTATGATAGTATGTGTTTGCCCTACACTGATATAAAATCACTTGTTGAACATATTGATAATTTAAAAACAAAACAAACTAAACATGGAGAACATTTCGAAGATTGCGTTTGGTCTAATGAAGACGCAACATGCGGTCCAGACACCTGTCATTGCAGTTATTATAAGAATAAAAAGAATCAAGTAGAAGAAGAAGCAAGAAAAATAATAAATTTCTATTATGTATTGAATTGTAAAAACTGTACCTTTAATAAAATTTAATTATAATTATAAGAAATGTATTTAGTATAAGTTTTAGAATAATATTTTTTTTATTTTTCTCTAATAAAAATATTAATATAAAAAATAAAACAAATTAAACATTTTTTAATTTCAACATTAATCACACCTGGCAAAGCGTGAGAATTCAGCAGATCAAATATCGCAATGAAAAATATATGAAATATTTTTTTGGTTTACACGCGCCAGTCAGTATGTAACTCGATATGCGTTTTGCATTGAATAAACTGTGGTAATATGTTTTTTAATTTTTAATAAATGCACTTTTATAACAAAAAAAAAACCAATTAAACACTTTTTTATTTCAACATTAATCACGCCCCGAACATACATACAAAAAACTACGAGCGTGATCCCAAATTTGTATGGAAAAAGTGGCCCCGAACATACATAAACATACTACTGCGAGGCTCCGATTATGAGCGTGAGTTACACATAAAAGTAAAACAGAAATAATTGGTAACTTTTTAAATATAATAGGTAAATGAAATTTATTTTTCTTAAGAATATAAAAAATTAACTTCCCACGTTTCTATTTTTCCAAAGAAATTCTTTTGCAATACTTGAATTTGTTAAACTACGACTTGCATTTCCGTTCACTTGCATTTCCTTTAAATGACCTTCTTTTATTTTAAAAACTGAAAAGTTCATTTACTTTAAAAATGTTAAAAAATCAGCAATTAATAAGAAATTAATAATTTTAGAAGTAAAAGCAAATATGTCAAATCAGCATATAATAACAATATAAATAAAAATAAATCAAAGTCTTAATTTCTTCCACATCACGTAAAATAAAAAGTTGTTACATATTGTAATAAAGAAACCTTGATTACAGAATGAGTGTGTGTAACATTTTTAAAGTGGGTGGTTGTTATCCATGATGATTTTCTTAAGTAGGTAGGTAGGTATTGTTGAAGAAATAGAAATATAGTTGTAGGTGTTGTTGTTGTTGTGTTTTTGTGCTATAAAGATCTTTAATTTTAAAATATCCAACTATATTGCACGGTCATGGTCAAATGTGGGATAACGACACATTGGCGTTATAAACATCATAAACAATAACAGCGCGAGTCCTTATCATTTTTGTATTCCTAAAAATTAGTAGATGTGGTTTTGTTTATTTTTAATTCTTGTACGATTTATTGTTGAAGAAATATAAATATAGTGCACTTTTTCTTGTTGTTGTGTTTTTGTGCTATTAGGATTTTTAACATTTTAGTATAAATAGAGTGCAAAACAAACTTAAAATGAATAACTTCATGCTTTTCGATGACAATGAAGAAACTCAATGGTTTCTACCAAACGCACAACATCCGTTAGATAGTTTCCAAAGGGATAGACAACTCCCAACGTCACCCTTTCGGTGAGAATGACTCACCGAGGTCTCCATCGCCGGAGACGATAACACCACCACCCCCACCACCAAGGATTCGTTTGAGGGATAATAACATCCCTGAAGATCTCAAAAGACTTTGGGATTTGTACACAGAGGTGTGCGGCAAAAGGTTTTAAAAACATATAAAAAATATTTACTAGATAATAAGGTTGAAAAAAAATTACTAACAATAACCCTTTAGAACATTTATTTAATAATAAATACAAATGCAATGTTTGCCTAGCAAACAAAAAGAAGAAAGCATTGAATTGTCATATACTAAATTTATTATTATATTTCATTGTAAACTAAATGTGGCAATAAATAGAATAAGACCACACAAGAAATAGTAAAATGATTTTTTTACAATTATTTTCTTTTCCATAACATTTTCTTTTCCAAGCATTGTTTATATTTTTTTAAGTGTCGCAACATGCGAAATTAGGCCATACAAGTGAAAGCAAAATTATATTGCATTGTAATGACTTTCTTTCTTTCTTTCTTGTAATATCCGTACATTGTTTGAAAATAAAATTTTTATTTCTAAAATAGCACTCACTAAACCAGCGTGTTTTAATTTAACTGGTGCCCAACGAAAAAATACAAATGACCCCTAAGCGGTGACCCCTAAATAAAGAATTATAAAATTAGTAAAATAAAAGGAGAACCTTAAAAAATTAAACAAAACATAATTAATTAAATTAGTGAAATAAACGAAGAACTTTACGAATTAAACAGAAAAAATGCCAAAAGTGATGAAAACAACAACCGTAACTCTATATCAACAACTTTAATCGCACCCTCTAAACAGCCACAACGAAAGAAGAAGATAACAATCACAATATCAAAAGCTTTAACCGCACTCCACCACAGTAAAAATGAGAATAATTGGCCGACTTCCTAAACGCAAGTTGCAATACATAATTTTAAAAAATGCGTATGCAATGCAAAACATACCTTAAATGCAACCTTGCATTGCATACATTTTTTTTGCATTTTATCGTCATTTAGGAACGTCGCTATGCAACTCATCCATAAATTTCCATTGCACTTCAAGTGTTTGCATACAAAATAAAATTGATGCGCGATTTTGACTGCTGATACTCATTAAAATGCGTTGCCAAACGATTAGGAACATTAGACGTTGCCAATAACTTTACAAATGCGTTTACGAAGTGTATGCATTGTAAATATGCATTGCAACTTGCGTTTAGGAAGTCGGCCATTCTTTTTATGTAAGTCATAATAAACAATTATAGCCTTCTGCAATATTTTAATACAAATTAAGTTATTCAAATATAAGAAAAAAATATGAAAGAAAAATTTGTTCTTTGAAAATCAGATTGACTTAAAAACTATTATAACGCGTAGTATAGCTATTTTGAAACAAAAAATTGAAATATTTATTTGTAATGATCTCAGAGACAGTACTTAGGTACTGTGCGATCTGGCAACACCCACCCCAAAACTGCAGCCAACTTAATTGAACAAAACTGCAGCTAAATTAAGATATAAGAGACATTTCCGGCATTCTAAAATAAAAGCGTGACAACGTTACAATTCAGGTGTGGGGTGCTACTCAAATAAATCGCTAAAAAAAATAGAATCCTAAATCGTGTTTATTGTAGAAAGCAAAATATCAAAATATGGATTTGCGCCCAACCCGACAAACATTAATATCGAAATTAACTGCTGCAGGGATAGAATATCCCGAGTCGGCTTCCTTGAGTCAGTTAAAAATTCTATATGGATCGGTGGCACAACGTTCAGTGGTGATGACCACTTAGACATCGTCAAGTGGTTCATCCAGTTTGAGGATTATGCGGAGATGTGTCAGTATACAGATAGAGAAAAGTGTATGGCCATTCGTCGCAGACTCGTGGGCACGGCGAAGAATTATGCCACGAACCTCGGGCTGTTAGATTACGTACACTTTAAGGTAAGCCTTATGAAGATGTTTAAACGTACTATGTCTCGGCAAGACGTTTATCGCCAGCTTCGTGCCCGACGGGTCATGCATCAGCTACGTGGTATCGATGCAATCGATAGCTACCCAGGCGGACATCGATGAAAGGGAGCTAGTCGACTTCATCATCGATGGCATGACCGACAACAATCTGGCTACAGCACTGCTATACGGAGCTGACACCATAGACGACCTAGTAAAACGACTTGATCGTTACGAACAGCGGCGCCATATGATGCGACCCAAAACCGTGAGAACTGGCGGAACTGCGATAGCAAATAAAACAAAATCAGTTATCTCCGACGTAAATGACAATCAAAAAACGCCTGATGCTGAGGTAAGCTGCTTCAACTGTTCGCAATATGGACGTTACCAGGACCGCTGCCCGACGCCGAAGCGGCCCGCAAATTCTTGTTTTGTCTGTGCCGAAGTGGGCCACTTCCATAAAGACTGCCCGAAGAAAAACAGAACCGCAGCCGCAATAACTGAGAGAATTGACGAGTACCTAGGAGCATATCAGATGGTAAGTGTTGCCTTCCTAGATAAATATAAGCGCACTGCAGTAACAAAAATTTATTCTCTATTTGATACCGGTAGCCCTATTAGTTGTGTTAGAAAATCGATCATTCCTTTTTTTTATCAAAAAAAACGAAGAATTTGTCCTCATACCGCGGAGTAGGTAATCATAAATTAAGTATGTTCGGTTCTATAGATTGTGAATTTTATTTTGGAAAAGAAAAAGTAATCCATACAGTTTTTATTTTACCAGATGAAGAATCAGTGGTACCACTCCTAATAGGACGAGACCTTTTGAAGAAATTAAATATTCACTTATGCCAAAGGAGAAAATATTTAAGTTATAGTAAAAACGCATTATTGAAAATGAATTTGAATAATAATAAACCAAATGAACAACTTATCAGTGCGCTTATGTTTTTTAACCTATACAGAGGTCCACAGAATATATATCCATCCGCTGTTAGTAATGAAGATTTATCGAGTACAGAATCACTTAGACCTAATGATGTTAACAATAAGCACTTAAATTTAAGGAATGATGTAAACACAGTTGTTTCCGAGGTAGATGTCACCACTGATGTGTCGTCTTTAGAAATAGTTGAAGAAAATGAGGGATGTAAAGAGTTAATGCAAGAGATTTGTACGATTGAGACGAGTCCTGTACTAGAAATGAATAGTGGTTTGAGCACGGAAGATCATTTACTTCTCGAATCTGTTATAAGGACAAATTATTTCGACAACGCGTGTACTCCTGTTATACCGACAGACTGCGCTATGAGGATCAGATTGACTAATCACGTACCAATATATAGTGGACCAAGACGACTTTCGTATCGCTAGCGCTCCGAGGTGAAACTCAAACTTGAGGAACTTTTGAGGAAGGGAATAATTCGACCCAGTCAATTCCCTTATGCCTCGCCAATCGTACTGGTGAAGAGAAAGAATGTTGACCTTAGAATGTGCGTGGACTACAGATCCCTGAATAGAATCACCTTGAGGGATAACTACCCCTTACCGATTATAGAGGACTGTCTGGACTACCTAGGGAATAAGAAATTTTTCTCGGACTTGGTCAGCCACCTTAAGCCAACTTAGAATATTATATTCCGAAATATCTAAGGCAGAAGAAAATCCTGCAGAAAATGCGAAAAGTATAGATGAGGTAACGAATAATGGTCACACACCCAACATAGTAAATGTGTCTAAAGGTAGATTCGGTGACAATTCACTGAATATAACCTCGCACGCGTCCGGCTTTACAGAAGTCAATACAGAGACTGAGACCCCGTCGGCCATAGAAGGGTTATCCAACAAAACAACGGTTGATCAAATGTGAAATTAGTGCCGAAGATGCAAACCCACCTGAAGCCATTAAACCTGCTGCCCAACTGACGTTCAAGCACTTTAAGCCCGAACGAAACATGTTTGAGCTATTTAGTCGCCATGCAGTCAATCGCCTCACGAGCAGATATTTCGGAGGAAGAACTAGTGAATATAGTGATTGATGGCATACCTGACAACAGCAATGCTGTTTCATATTTATATGGGGCCAGAACGATGGATGAATTAATAGCGCGAATGGATCGATATGAACATCCACGTAAGCAAGTTCGTTCAACGAAAATTTCAACCACAGCTTCGGCTAATAAACAGAAGACAACCGCTGTAAATGAAATTGCCGTGAATAGATTACCTGATGCCGAAGTAAGATGTTATAATTGCTTCCAATTTGGGCATTACCAGTCCCAATGCCAGAGACCAAGACGTCCACCAAACTCTTGTTTTATTTGTGCCGAGGTCGGACACTTTCATCAAAATTGTCCAAAAAAGAAGACTACATCTGCTGCAATGACGGAAGCTGAAAGAAGTGAGGCCATGGACGTTTTTCATAGGGTAAGTGTTGCCTTTGTTAAACAAGATAAGCGCACTGATTTAATAGAAGTAATTTCTTTATTCGATTCCGGTAGTCCCATTAGTTGTGTCCGGGAATCGCTCGTCCCATTTAAAACCATGAATTCCAAAATAATGACGCCATAACGCGGTATGGGGAACAAGAATATAAACATATTAGGTCGTGTCCAATGCGATGTTATTTTTTCTAATAAATTGATTACCCATGAATTTTTAATTTTGCCGGATGAAGAAGCTGTAATCCCTTTGCTAATTGGACGAGATTTTATGTCTAAAATTAATATTAGTTTATGTAAACTCAAAATAAAATATAATAAAAATGAAATTTTGAATTTGAAAAATATTAATAACAAACCAAGTGACAAAACAGTCAGTGCGCTTATGTCGTTTAAATTATATAGAGTTTCATGGTGTGAGAATGAAATTCCAACTGATGAAAATAATTGTATGGTAGATTATGTAGAGTCTGCCTTTCACAACATTGATAAAACATCAAATACCAACACAACATAATCAGCCTCCAATCAATCAGAAACAATATAGACTACCCCATGTACATAAGGAAGAAATCAATCAACAGGTATCGGAGCTCTTAAAAGAGGGCGTGATAGCCCCTAGCATATCGCCTTGGAACTCACCACTACTACTGGTTCCCAAAAAATCACAGGACGGCCAGAAAAAATTCAGAATGGTAATAGACTTTCGAAAACTAAATGATGTCACAATCAAACAAGTATTCCCTATTCCCCGAATCGACGAGATTTTGGATCAATTGGGGAATAGCAGATATTTCACCACGCTTGATCTGGCCAGTGGATACCATCAAGTGCTACTGGACAGGAACGATAAGGAAAAAACTGCATTTAGCACAGATAAGGGACATTTCGAGTTTAACAGAATGCCGTTTGGCTCAACGGGAGCCCCGGCAACTTTCCAGAGGCTCATGAATACAATACTAACGGGCCTACAAGGTTTGGACTGTTTCGTGTACCTCGACGATATTGTCATTTACGGCAGAACTGTGGCCGATCATGAGAAGAAAATAACAAACGTTTTGTCCCGACTGCGTGAGAGCGGCCTCAAGCTGAATACGAAGAAATGCCAATTTCTGAGTAAAGAAATAGTATATTTGGGCACCCGGACGCTCCCGGACCCAGCTAAAGTAGAAAGTGTAAGGAATCTGAAGCCACCCAGGAGTGTAAAGCAAGTACAAGCTCTACTAGGGCTAATAAATTACTATAGAAAATTTGTGAAAGGAATGGCGGGGCTGGCCGCCCCAATAACACGCCTACTAAAAAAGAACTGCAAGCTCGTATGGACGGAGGAGTGTCAAGCGGCCCTTGATAAGGTCAAGGCAGGGATTACCAACCCACCCATCCTAATCTATCCGAACTTCTCTGATCCTTTCCGGGTAACAACGGATGCTAGTAATATCGCGCTGGGAGCAGTATTATCACAGGAGAGGGATGGAAAGGACCACCCCATAGCATTTGCAAGCCGAACACTGAGCGAAACGGAGCAGAGATACTCTACAATAGAGAAGGAAATGCTGGCCATAGTCTGGGCAACACACACCTTCCGCGCCTACTTGCTAGGACGACATTTCACCGTTTTTACGGATCATCAGCCCTTGAAGGGCATAGCAAACCTGAAGGATCAGACGTCAAGGCTTGCCCGTTTTAGGCACAAATTATCGGAGTATGATTTCCAAATTTTATACAAGCCGGGCAAGGCGAATTTAAATGCAGATGCACTAAGCCGTTTACCTCTGGAAGAAGACAAGATACAAGTGGTGACTAGGGCGCAAATCTTGGATAATAAAACGGATACAACAAACAATCAGGGCCATGAAGATTCCGCAGAAGAGGGGATACAATCTAACAACACGAATGATAAAAGCAAAAAGGACAGGGCCGAATGGATAGTAGACAAAAAGGATATAAGTGAGATCCTGAGGAGCTTTCATGACGCTCCTCTTGGCGGGCACCAGGGGGCAAAAAGGACATATGCACGAATACGTAAACAATATAAATGGCAATGGATGCTGCGTGAAATCAGAGATTACATCAAACAATGCCCAAAATGCCAGAGAAACAAAAGTGGGCCCCTCAATAAGGAGCCCATGGTCCTGACTGACACAGCAAGCAGGCCTTTTGAAAAAGTATACATGGACATGGTAGGCCCTCTACCCACTACCACGCTGGGCAACAAATACATCCTGACTTTTCAGGATGACCTATCCAAATTTTTTATATGAGCACCAATGTCCGATGCAGAGGCGGAAACAGTAGCGAAGGTATTTTACACCGAAATTGTAACTAAGTATGGAATTCCAACCAAATTAATAACGGATAACGGTACAAACTTCACATCCAAGTTGTTCGGGAGTGTGTGCAAACTTTTGAGGATAAAAAAGCAGCATATCACTCCCTACCATCCGCAGGCGAACGGGTCGCTCGAAAGAAGCCACAGACCCCTCGCAGAGTATTTGCGGAGTTTCGCAATGGGTCAAACTGGGACCAGTGGTTGGCTCCTGCTATGCATGTGCATAATCACACGGAGCACACATCCACCAAACAAACTCCATTTAAAGTACTATATGGATTTGACGTGCTTTTACCGTCAAATCTTAAAATACGTACTCCCCTCTACAACCCTGACGACTACTCAAAGGTACTTAAGCACCAAATCCAACGCGCATATGAATTGGCACGCATGCATCAGAACGAGGCCAAAATCTCGGCAAAGAAAAGGTATGACATAAAAATGAAGTCTCAAAATATAGAGATAGGGGACAAAGTCCTGGTGAAGAATCAGACCAGGAAAAATAAAGTCTCACCCCTATGGGAAGGCCCCTATGAAGTGAAAGGGTTCCCCACATCGGTAAACGTGCAACTACGAATTAAAGGGAAACTTAAAACCCTACATCGAAACTTGGTAAAGCTGTATGCCGAGAAAATAACAAATTAGGAGTTTAAAACTGAATTCAAGCAAACGCCCATAAGAAAAACCTATACAAAAATGAAAACGTACAAGAAAATTTTTAACAAGAGAGATGCGAACAAGGAGATTTTGGGAACCATGTATAAAAAAAAATTGACTAACCCTACCAGTTTAATATAAAGAAAGAATAACGTAAGTCTCACCATCTATTGGACACATCAGATCGTACCCACCAACAATTCTGAAATTTATAATAAATACAACATTAACCAATGGACAAGGCTAGATACAGTAAACAATACCATGAACGATACAGAAGCTTACCGAACATCGGTACCTCTGAGGTCATCAAGCATACGGTCCAGCTCTGGAGATAAACAAAACAATATTATATTTGTCTCAATAAGGATTGAGATGGAACAATACTTACCGATGCTTTGGACGATCCAAACAGTAAAGTAGTGGGTGGTAAACATTTAATGATGGGCTTTAGCGCCCACATTCTGGACGATATCCCCAACTGCAATCACTCAGGCAGTTCATAGATTAAGATGGTGCATTATTCTTAATCAGCCAAACTGACATGATGAAGCTAACCCTGACGTTATCAGCGGCATATTCACAGTTAGCCCCACCAGGAACTCCTAATTATAGGGGTTCTCATGTGATGACGGAAGAACGGGAAACATATTCTCCGAGAATAAATACAAAAACAAATAAATATACATGTTTTTCAATAATTACTTCAATTTATGACAGAACAGACAATTATCTACACAGTAGTAGGTGGTCAGAAAACAACACTAACAAAACAAACAATAGTTATGCGTTATAGGCTTAATACTGCTGACAGCAATGGCGGAGAAAAGCCTATATATCGAGAGGCTGCAAACGGATGAAGGATATATCGAGGTCAACGTGGGCAGGGCAAAGGTAGTGTGCAGATACAACTACATTATACACACGATCAACTTGAAGGAACTAGATGAGCTGGTGCAAGCAGCCAAGGAAATGGTTGAGCAATTAAATGACACAGACTACTCGCGAATCGCCAGGGACGACGTTTCGGAAATGCAGAAAGTCCTGCGAATGCTCAGACCTCGACGCCCGAGGAGGGGCCTACTGAACGTCGGGGGGTCATTACTGAAGTTTGTTTGGGGCACCATGGATGACGAAGACCAAACAATGACGAAGAAGAAAACAATCACCGGCTCATAAAAGGTCTAAACCAGCAGATATTAATTAACGACGCATTCAACAAATCCCTAACGAACCTGAAAAATGCAATATTGGCGGATAGAGATGTACTGATGGACCGGACGAGCGAAATAGGAGCACTGCAGAAGGAGCTTATGGACAACGGATTAGTCGTAACACAGCTGTTCAGGATACAGCTCTTAAAAGGAAAGATCAGGGATTTGGCGGAGAACATAGCCAACGCAAAAATTGGTATGATTTTACCGACGATAATTACGGCCGAAGAAATCGAAGAATTCGGCATCGACCTCGAGACGCTGGAGGGCATCCGGACATCGCTGGTCGAATGGATGAACGACAATTTGAGTATTGTCATATTAGTACCGGCCGATACGATAGAGACAAACAAACGACTACTAACGCCAATACCCAATAATGAAGGAATGCAGATCAAAGAAGAACCGGACACGATCGTCCATATTAATAATAGGACCTACTCGTACATGGAGCGAAAATCAATTTTTGAGTTGAAACCAGCAACGAGTTGCACTCTAACGGGCCACTGTACGGTAATAGAATATACCGAAACTCGAATCATAGAAGTTAGCAGCAGCATGGTGATGTTGATCAACATGGGCAATAAGTCATTCTCCAGCAACTGTGATGAGAGAAGGTTCAATCTGATGGGACATTACTTCCTGCATTTCAACAATTGCACCATAAGCGTGGACAAACAGCAGTATAGCAATAAAATTCTGGAGATTATACAAACCTTCTCCCTCCCCTGTCATCAGAAAAATTTCTCCACAGACAGACCACTCACTTTCCGGGACATCATGCTAGAACACCAAACTATCGTGGAGACGATAGAAGAGCTAAGGTTCCACGGAAAAGTGGGGGTAGCCGTGGGCGGTTTCACATTGACCATCATCGTGGCACTAAGTATCGTTATAGCATGTTTATGCAAAAAACAGGGAAATGTGCATTTCAAAATAAAGGAGCACCGAATCAGCAGACAGGCGCTAAGGGGGTCACAGATTAAGAAAGCCCTGGCGGAAAGCAAAAGTCCGGGGTCTACTCAAACTTAAAAACCCCACTGCTGCACTGACACCGCAAATGCGCGTCTCATCGATGACGACAAACATGAATCATTGCGGGCGCCATATGGAAAAAGGGGCAGAAAAATAAAACAAGAACAGCATTTTTTTTTTTTTAACAACGGAGAAAAAACCAAATGAAAGGTTTTAAATCAATTCAACCACATATCGCAAAAGGGAATTTTGCAATATCAACGAAGACAAATAAGGGGCCAACAACCACAAACATCAGCAATAAAAACTAAAAAGAGATTGCATAAAGCAAAGTCAATCAAGAAGTAAAAGAAAAAAATAATATATTTGCACAAACAATAAAAAGTGCTAGTCAACGCAGTAGAATCAAACGGACACGGATACAAAATAATTACGTGAAGCGCGGGATAAAATTAACAAAAGTAATTTAACATTTTAGAAAAATAACTAATTCAAATTACAAATACAAGTGCTAGCATAAAGTGAGACATGTCGGAAAAATATGGCAACTACAGGATAGGAAAGAGATCAAGGGTCATCACCTTCAGAGATGTGGCTGCACTTGAAGGGGAAGGTTGGCTGAATGGCAACCACATGGACATCTTCATTAATTGGGTAGCGAAGACGGCGCTCAACAACAACAACAGGTACCAGGTACACATATTCAGTGCACTATTTTACATCGCACTAAAGCAGTTTGCTGAAAATCCCGAGTCCCACGCCTGTCAAACCAGAAGGGGCACTGAAGGGGGTAGATCTCACGCTAAAGGAGCTGGTCCTAATACCAATAATAGAGGGGCACCACTGGACGCTGGCCTCAGTAACAAAACAAGTAATAACAATATATGACTCCCTGAAGCCCCACGACATGCAGGCCGCAGCAGAATACATACGGATCCTCTACCAGAAGTTCTGCCCAGGCGAATTCGCCGTAACTAAGTCCCCGCTAGCATATGCGGAATGTGACCAGCAGTTGAACATGGTGGATTGCGGGTTACATTATTATAAAAAAAAGAGAATAAGAAAAACAAAAAATTTTTTTGGATAATTTATAAAAGAAACAGAAGTGAAGTGAAAAACAAATTATTGTAAAGAAACATAAAAAATAAAATTAAAATTTTAATAGTAATTAAAAAAAAGTGAACATTAAAAATATTCTAAAATAATTAAATATCCTCATAAGAAAGGATTAAAGAAAGTGAACATTAAAAATATTCTAAAAAAATTAAATATCCTCATAAGAAAGGATTAATAAAAAAAAAATGAAAAGCCAAACTTGAACAGTTCCTGCAAAATTATAGAAATAAAGGATTTTAATTGACAAGAACAAAATTAAAAAAAAAATATATTTTATAAATAAATTTCGAGATTAATATTTAGTGAAAATAAAAAAATTTTTTGAATAAAATTCGGTGGAAAATATGCTTTCTGAAAAAATCAATGTAACTGAAATAAAGTAACAAGCAAAATTATTAGTGAAAAAAAATTTTTTTTCAAAAACTCAAAACGAAAAGTGACTTAAAATATTGGAAGTCGGAAAAATCTCCCATCTATCAAGAAGAGAAGGAAGACATAATGGCCACTAAAATCATCGCAATAGTATTTATCGTCTCAATGTGCAAGGCGGAGTTTCAAATAATAGACTATACGACAGCACATATGATAACAATCAATAACGGACGAAGTAAGATTCGAGATGGAACCTTCAGAATAGTCCATCCAATTGACTTGAAACTGTATGACAACTTCATGACAGATACACAGATTTACGTTGAAAAAAATATTCCCAAAACCAATACCTTCCATCCCATCCTTACTGAAGAAATCCTGCAAACTTTGGAATTAATTCAAAGTGTAATTCCCCTAAACCATGATAACATAAATGACAGTGTTGTTGATAAAGGATTGTATAATAATAATAACTTGAGAATAAAAAGATCTTTTAACGTAATTGGTACTGCATGGAAGTACATCGCTGGAACTCCAGACCACGATGACTTCGAAATGTTAGCATTTAATATGAATGAACTAAATAATAATAATAATAAGCAACTAATAATCAATCAACTAATAAACGATAGGTTAAATAATGTAACAAAGCTAATAAATGATATGTCAAATGCCATAGGCAAGGACAAATATTTGAATAATGAAATAGCTGTAATTTTGCAAAACAGAATAAGACTCATTAAAGAGCAATTGATAAACATTAATTACGCCATACAATGGGCGAAAACAGGAGTAATTAACTCCGTAATTTTGAATAAATTAGAAATAAAATTAGCGCTAGAAAAATTGAAGGAAGAAAAGATGCCATTTGCATCAATTGAAGAGGCGGTCGAATACGCCAAAGTAAATGTAATGTATAATAATTCAATGATTTTGTATATCATAAAAATTCCATTAACAAATGAAAAAATTTATGAAAATGTTTTATTATATCCAGTAAAGAAAAATAAAAAGATTGTAAAGTTATCATTTAACGAAATAATAAAAAATTTTAATGAAATTTATGGCATAAAAAATGATTGTTTGAAATATAATTCTAAAAAAGATTTGTAATAATAATGAATTAATGGATTTAAGTAATGATACATGTATACCTAATATTATAAAAGGCTTAATATCATCCTGCACCTATAGCAACAGTCATCATGTTCCATTGATTGAAGAGGTTACCCCTGGTGTTCTTTTGCTTAATGAATATAACAATACTTTGCTGATCGACAATGTTGAATACAGCCTGTTTGGCACATTCTTAATAAAGTTTTCAAATTCCACAATTGCTACACGCAATAAAATCTTCCGAAGTCTGGAAGCTCCTCAAATTGAAATTATGCCTGCCATGTTGCAACCGACTCCGCTAGAGGATAATTTTGAACATCTGCTAACAATCGAAAGTCTAAACGAGCTTCATCTCAATAACACAAGGGAGATCACGACAATAAAATATGGGTCAATTGTAAACGGAGCAGCTAATATATTTTTGATCCTTGCCCTTATCATTGTTGTGCTTTTGATGTTCAAGGCGTTAAACAAGGGCAGACCTCCTAACACTTTTCTGGTAGAATCGCACTTACCTTTATCTTCACCTTCACCCTTGATCCTGACAAATATTCAACCTGCAAATAGCATATCTACGTCAAACGTACGCTTGAATGATATTCCATATTTTTAAACAAAGCGAAGAATAAGGAGAATAAACAATTGTGGGCAATTGTTCTTAAGAGGGGAGGAGTTAATACCCGAAATGTTGAATATCACTATGCGGGTGCATTTTTACTTTTTTGCTGACGACATGTCTACAAAACATCGTGGGAGCTTCCGCCGTTTTCAACATAATTCTTGGAATTACATCAGGTGATGTTGAGCCAGCGTAATAATTAGGTTTTAATATAAAAATTTGTTAGTTTTAAGTTCAGTTATATTTTGTAACTCAATAAATAAAAAAGGGGCATAGCTCCCAATAAACTTTTTTAAAAAAACAAAATACTAAATTTTGTTTTAAGTTACACATCCCCATGCATACAATACGTACACATGTATATGCATGTGCAAGTATGTACATTCGAACACACAATTAGTCTTGGGCAATAGCATGCATTCGCACATGCATTAAAAATACATATGTATATGCAAATGTTTATGCGAACGACGGCATAGAATAATTTCAAGGCCAAGAACAGAACTAGAAGTTTTGTTAATGTAGGTCGGGGAATAGGAATAATAAATAATTATACGAATTGTTAAACAAATTTTGGAGAAATGAGGGAAGGGTATAATAATGAAATTACATTGATTAAATTGTAATACAGAATTAACAGGATTTAAATTAGGAAAATAAAATTTTAAATCATTAATTAAACTATTATTAAGTAGATAAAGTAAACTTTTAAAACATTGATTGAAAGTAAGATTTTAAAGGCTAAATCTCCATTAAGTTAAGACATTAGTGAAAGTAAAAATCTCCAAATAAGAAAAATTTACATTATAAGAATATGTATTAAAACTAAGGAGGTTCTAAACTAATTTAAGTAAAGAAACATATTGAAACATTTATATGAAAAAAAAAAAAATTGAGATAAATCGCTAAGTTAAGAATATCATCCTGACGGAATCAGAGCAACCCTACAATTGATTCATCGGCAACAACCACAATAGCAGCAAACGTAAAATCACCCTTCAACGCGGGTGGCACAAAGCCAAGTTAACAAGGACAACAACAGCGACACATTAGTTCACAACATCGACAACTACCACTTCAATTCTGTCGCCAATCAACATAGGGGCACTAGCAGCAGCAACATGGGCAACATCAACAGCAGCATCAATAAACAATCACAATAGTTACAGGCGAAACCAGCAACAACAAGGGCACTACCAGCAACAACAATAGCCACAAAAAACATTCAACAATGGGACCACTACGAAGAACCAACGTCATACAACAACATTGGCAGCTGTTCAAGGGTATCATCTGATACACCCTCCCTCACCAACAAAATACAATCAACCACTCGAAGGGGGGAGGGATGTCATTATCGATTACCCTCTAACAAACCACATATAATTGATTTGTGCAAAGATGGGATGTTTGGGATAGAATCAATCTCACGTCACCGTGGTTGTTAATTGAGTTCCCGATCAGGCGATTGGGAAGACTAAAGATCAATTGACCAACCTTAGTGCATTATCGATTACCCTCTAACAAACCACATTTCCGAGCACATCCCTATGCTCCCCAAATGGTCCAAATGTACGCATTACAACCGTTTCAATTCTTAGTGAAAACGTAATAAAATTTTTCAAGCCGGTACAATGAAGTAAAGACAAAGTCACCCACAACCACGTAGCCAACGATGGTAAAGACGAACAGATCCTTTCGAAAGCCAACTAGAAAGCCCAACCTACAAGCTCAGCAAGTCCAAATAAACACAACTGCCCAAGTGTAAGATCTTCCCCGTCCTGCTTCTCCCACACCAGACATCGAATCACTCGAAGGGGGGAGGGATGTTGTGAGTCACCCTCGCAACAGTTACTCCAAATTTAAATTTACTTTAAGTAGATCATAAGTTAATAACATCAAAATGCTGACTAGCAGTTGTGCAACACCTGCAGACTTCCGCTGGTCAGCAAGATGATTAAGAAATAAGAATGAACCGGCAATAGTGCTGACTGGCAGTTACGCAATCATTGGTTTGTAACCAATGATTGATTTTCCCAGTCAGCAGTATTGTCTGTAGGTTTTTAATATAAATAGTTAATAAGTTTTAGAATAAGTGGCAGTTTGGTTTGAACAGTTATTGTGAACAGTTTCGTTTTGTTTACACTTTATAAAAGATCGGCCTGAGATTCCTACGGGACCCTCCAGGTTAGTAAATAAAGAATATAATGACTAAGTAAACCACAGTCTATTTATTGGCACCTCCTACGATTCCTACGGGACCCTCGAGGATTGGTGTACTATAGGCTGTATAACTGTCATTAATAGAGCCCTGCGCATCCTACGGGATCCTCCAGGGTTACTATAAAACAAATAGTATATCTGTAGCAATACGGATATACTATAACAATTGCAACCTATTGAAAGTTGAAAAATTAACTTCAACAGCACATCATCACCAGACATTAGGTACAATAGAAAGAACTCGCAGAATATTTAATGAATATGTACGCTCATATATGTATATCAGAGGATAAAGACGACTGGTATGAATGGCTTAGGTATTTTACTTACTGTTTTAACACCATCAACAGTACATATGTAATTACTGTCCTTATGAATTAGTTTTCAGTAAAATCCCAAACAGTTTTAAAAATTTCAATGAAATAGATAGCGTTGCACCACTATACAACGTGGATGATTATGCTAAAGAAGCAAAATTTAGATTAGAAGTAGCTCTTAAGAGAGCCAAACACTTATTAGACATAAATAAAATTAATCAAAAGAATAATTATGATAGGAATATATTAGATTGTAATTTTAGAATAGCAGATTTAGTATTTCTTAAAAATGAAACCGGACACAAATTGGATAACCAATATAAAGGTCCATATAAAATTAAGAAATTAGATTTAAGAAATAATGTAACCATAGTGGATAAAATAACTAATAAGGAACAAATAGTACATAAGAATAGACTTAAGCTATATAACAAATAATTTTAATTATACCACTCAATTAGCCAAACGAGTAAAATATTAAATTTTAAAATAAACATCTTCTTAAACATTTATTAAAAACAAAAACAATAAAAAGTATATAAAATTACATTATATTATTGTATAAAACACTCTTTATCGTTTAACTCATATTAAAATTAGCGTAAAATCATTGTATTATATTATGTAAAAGAATGTCCATAAAACAAAGGTTATATGAACATTCTTGTAAAGGGTGGAGGTGTAGCATGATTTTACAGTCGTTAATACTAACACAACATTTCATGTATTATTTTCACACGATGTGCGCAAGCAAAAGAATATCCAATTGCACATGAGCTGCGGCCACTTGACTCAATGTTGCTGATCGTCGCTGCAGCGCAATAGTAAGGCGCACATGCGACGGTCATCTGATACTTCATTGACGGGACACTGGCCGCATTGGTTTGCATATTGTGTGGACAATGTATGTTGTTGTTGTATTATGGTTCTTGTGATCGTGTGTGGCTCTCTTCACACTTTACCGTGGGAATTATGACTATTGTGTAGGGACAATGGGCGCGTGTCAAATTGCACCCACTTGTTCCGTAGTAATAAATACACACAAACTAATATAATATCATAGAACATAAGTACAAACTAATGTAATAGCATTAAGTAAATATAAAAATGTATTAGAATTAAGGGGTTGATTTAGGAATGCTGAATCAGCCAAAATTTAGTATAAAAGAAGGGATATTTTCCCTAAAGAAATCAATCTGAGAATAAAACTCAACCAGTGCGTATCGAATCGCATTGATCCTAAAAAACCCTTCGAAATTATTCATTTTCACTACAAAATGTTACAGTTTTTAAAATATCAGGAAGAAAAGGATAGTACTCCCAGTTCCCCGTTGGAGAACCTTTACAAAGCTCGCTATAAGTGTGAAATTTGTTTCGACTATTTATGTAGAAAGAAACTAATATTCCTCGATTGCAGCCATTATTTACGTCTTAATTGCCTAAGACGGTGGATGAAGTCATCATGTACTCATTGTCGACGAGATATTAAAACGGAAATACTATAAGAAAGGAGGGAGAACGTTATGTTATATATAATATTCCTCAACGTAATGTGTTATGTTCTAGTCCTATAGAAATTGATGATGACGATGTTGATTTGTAAAAATAGAGGAATAAAAAAGAATAAAAAAATGTGTTTTTATTTTTTAAGAAAATATTATTATCAGTGAACAATAAGTTCACTGAAGAACTTTTAAAAGCGTCGGCGTTCCTCGCACAGAGGAAATCCACGATGTGCTTCAAACCTTTATTTGAAGAAATTTTAATAAAATACGTAATAAAAAAAAAGGTGTACAATGGAATGGAGGGAAGGCTGGATTGATGTCTTCCTCGAAGGAGAAGAGAAGTCGTGTTGGGGGACCATGTGAAAAGAAGGAACAAGGAATCGTTAAAGAGCAACAGTTTCAACAAAATAAAAAAAATAAAAAAAATTTCTACTCAGCCATCATCAAAGAAACAATAAAACCCAAAAACTAAATTCCAAAGTGATATACTAAATAAACTTGACTATATTCAAAAAAATTAAAAAAAAGAAAAGAAACTAAATACAAAACAGTCAGTAAAAACAAAAAAAAAATACTTACATGCAAAATGCAAATTTATAAACAGTTATATAGAACTAGTGTTGGAAAATTATTATAATAATTAAATAAGATTTAAAACAAATTAAAAACAAAATATTTCAATTTATTCTTTGCCAAATCTACATCTACTTATGAAAATGGAGACCGGTGCACCGCAGCGCAGATAAGTTCCTGTATATATATATCTATATTCCATTAATATTATCTTACTATTTTTTTTATATATGGCCTTCTTGGCTCAATGTTGCCGTAGATAAATAGATACGTAATTTCCTTTTTATATATATTACTTTTACTAATTATACATGTATCAATTTATTCTCAATATACATGCATATACATACCTTTATATTTATATCACCTTTTCTGAATTAAAATTGTTAATTTAATTAAATGTTATTGTAAATATATATATATATAAATATATATGTATACATAAGTTTTTTTCCTTATATTTTCTTTTTGAATTAAAACTGATAATTTTAATTAATTTCGGTGTAGTTATATACATATATATATATACATAAATTTTTTTCTTTTGCTCATATCTCTTTCTCGACATCAAAATTGATAATTTTGATCGAATTCCGCTTCAAATATACATCTATATCTATATATATATTTATATATACACTAGTTTTTTTTCATATATTCATATTACTCTCTTTAGATTTTAAATTAATACTTTCAATTACTTAATGTGTAAGCATATATAAATATAGAATACATTTTCCCTTTCAAAAAAACCCGAATAAAATATCAAGGTCAAGGGCATGCAAAGATCTCCCCGGCTGCTCAAATCAAGGTGGTTCTCAACCCGTATTTTACGACGCGTAAGCATATAAACACAGCCTGCATGCCACCAAAGAAAATACTATAGACTGTGTGAATATAAAAAAAAAAACATAAAAAAAAGCTACAATGTTGTTAAATACGAATGTGACAAGGATAAATGAGCTGAAACGACCGGACGGTTAGGTGTTATTACCGCCTAGGGCACAAGTTCCCTAAATAGAAATAGGAAATAGAGGTAAAAATGTTAGTTTTTAAAAAATCAGGAAGAAAAGAATAGTACTCCCAGTTCCCCGTTGGAGGACCTTTACAAAGCTCGCTACAAGTGTGAAATTTGCTTCGACTATTTATGTGGAAAGGAACTCATATTCCTCGGTTGCAATAATTACTTATGTCCTAATTGCCTAAGACGGTGGAAGAAGTCATCATGTCCTCATTGTCGACGAAATATTAAAAACGTAAATACTATAAGAAAGACGGGAGAACGTTATGTGTTATGTTCTAGTTCTATACAAATTGATGATGACGATGATGATTTATAAAAATATTATTATTATTCATTCATATAAATCAAGGAATTAATCCAAGGATTATAAAAATAAAAAAAAATTTGTTTTTATTTTTTAAAAATTTTATTAGATATTTCTTTTTTCAGTGTTTTACAGGTTCAAATTTAAAAATACGATTATAAAGCTTAAAAAGCTTAAGTATTAACAAATATTGTATATAGAATGTTTGACATCGAAAAATGTTGAAAGATTGTGAATAAATATTTTCACAGTTAGATCTATGAATGAGATTTTTAACACATATAAATGATTGATGATTTACATAATTATAAATTCATTTATAAGTTTCATAAATAAATCTATATGTTCTTTATCAATCTGGTTACAATGTTTTGTTAATAGTTCTACCAATTCAGCTGGTAACATCATTTTTGAGTTGAAATTTTTCATACACTTTATGTATACTGTATAAAGAGTAAGGATCAATTAAAAAAAATCTATAAAACATGAACAATACATTCAATTATCTAAACAATATCAACAATAACAAAAAGTATTTAACCCTCCGTCATGCACATGTATCTGGCCAGATATTTTACGAATTTAACTGTGATTTAAATATATTTCTAATTTGGCTAGGGGTTTGAGTCTCCAGGTACCCTCTACAAATATTGTTAAGTATCGTTTTATGAAAAAACACATTAAAAAAAAAACAACAAACAAAATTTATGTGCATTTTTTCATCTATACATCGTATACGTAGCGCATGTATCTGGCCAGATACACACACATTTTGTATGAAGAGTACTGTACTTTATTGCTTTTTTTGTTTTTATATTTTTTCGCTTCAGTTGCATAGTGAACTTTGAAAGGTACAGACAATAATTTACGGAAGAATTTTTATTTATTCGAAAAAAAAAGAAGTAGAGAAGAAGTAGAGTTTGTTTATAATACGCGATTTCGTAGTGGTAATGTGAATTTCAATACACGACTAGCAGAAGCATTGGCCAATGAGGTAGAGCGTGAAAGAGCCGCTGAAGAAGTGGTTGCAAATGATGAGATTGATGACTTCCCAGGAGATGACGACGATATGGATCTAAATTATATGCCAGACGATGGCGATGCCTCAGATGTCGAAGCAGATGAAGTGTTTGATAGTGACGACGATGAAGAAATTGAAGAACATAATGCTACCGAAGATTCTTTTCTTGGTAAGGACGGTACTATGCTGTAAAAATTAACCAAATATTGGAGTTAGTTTACGTCGACACAATATCATGCGTTTTCTACCTGCTCCGAAGGAACAAAACAGTGTTCCAATTGTAGTGTGTTTGACAAGTCTAAGTTGCCATACCCTTTGTATGCAACTTAATATCAACACATTCTTGTTGATATTGTCCACACTGCATAAATGTTTGGACAGCGTGTATTCTGCTGTCTCAGCATATTCCCACATTTTATATTATTGTTAGAACGTAAGACATTTAGCATAAGTTGAATTTTAAAATAATTAAGTATAAGATAGACCTAACAACAGCCGCTAATGCGACTGTTCCCTAAATAAATAATATAAAAGTATAATGCATGATCTTTTCTTTACATGGCGATCCTGCCAGGAGTCGAACCTGGAATCTTCTGAAAAACTTTTTTTTATATTTTTTCAATGCCGGCATATGAAATGTAAAAAAAGAGAAAATATTAATAAATAAAAAGAAAATAAATTTATTATTAATTAAAATTTAATTAATTTAAAATTTTTTTATAAATAAATTTAATTAAAATTTGTGATTGGTCTATTCGGATGTCAATTGGAGACATCTGCTGTATGCCATCGCCTTAGGGGACTATATCAGGTAGTATAGTGGCCTAATGCCATGATATATAGTAGATTTTTTTTTACTAACATACTGACAAGACAGTTCTGATTTGAATACAATCATTTGACTGGTTTGATTCAAGCCCTTCATCTTGGTGTACCACCTTGACGAAGATTAAGTACAAAATATTATCCTTGTGATCCTCTCGGATAACGTCCATCCTTTTTGTATTATTTTTAAGCATTCATCAAGGCAAACGAGCCTTGAGAAAATGAATGTCGTTGTTGTTCATTTATTTATTTCCTTCTTCTTTTTCTTTTGTAAAGAGAGAAACGAATATCATAAGTAAAGTAGAGCACCGAAAATGCCACAGTTGCATTTATCGAATTTTTGTTGCATGACTTTGTTATTAATGGAATAGTGGATCTAGATCTACTCTTTCCAAAGCTTGAAAAAGTAGCTGGTAACATAGGTCTGACAAACTTGCGACATTCTATTAATGATTGTCTGCTAAATTCCCCGGGAAAACATATTAAAACCTTTAAAAATAAAGGTAATGGTCTACTAAAAATTTAGACCATAGTGCTCTTACCAAAAATGAAAAGAAAACTAATTTCTTTTCCTTTCTGATGGGAAAGTGAATGACACGACTTGTACATTTTTTGTCTTGTATAACAACTGACTGACCATCTGAATGACAATCAATAATTTTAATAATAATAATAATAAAAATAATTTTTAATCATTTTTACATTTTAATTCCTATATTTTATTGTTATTTTTGATATTGATCTTATTCACTTATTGTATGCTTGTGCTTAGGTCTTAATACATAATTAAACTGTATTTCTTAAAAACTATTTTTATCTTTGTAAAAGAACAATCAACTTAAGTTGATCGTTCTTCGTTAAGAGGGAAGGTGTAGTGTGTTTGACAAGTCTAAGTTGCCATACCCTTTGTATGCAGTTGTAATGCAGTCGCATTAGCGGCTGTTCCCTAAATAAATAATATAAAAGTATAATGCATGATCTTTTCTTTACACAATTGAGGTGTTCAAAAAATTTTTCACACCAAATATAACATTTGTTATCATTTCTGAAACGAATCGCCATGGAAAAGCTGTAGTCGAGAAGTGGAATGCAGTTAATCCCAGTAAAAACAAAAAGTTTGGACAGATTTGACCGCAACTGAATTAGACGCATTCGTCGGCATTCTTTTGGCAGCTGGTTATTCCCACAATAATATGCAAACCACAAAAGCTTTGTGGCAGTCAAATAATCTACCCATATTCAGAGCAGCCATGTCTTTTAATCGATTCTCTGCACTGGCACGATACATTCGTTTTGATGATGGTAGAACACGCGCTCAACGATTGCGCGATGACAAAGCTGCACCCATTCGTGACGTTTGGAATTTTTTAAATGAAAATCTTGCCAAAAACTATAGTCCACATGGCAGCATAACAATTGATGAACAACTGTTCCCATATCGTGGAAAAACTAAATTTACTCAGTACATACCATCAAAACCAGCGAAATATGGCATCAAAATTTGGTGGGCTTGCGATTCCGGTCGACAAGAAGGAGAAGAACGGGAAGTTAATCAAGGTGAAAATGTTTTGATACAACTCGCAAAGCCGTACAGCAATACTGGCCGTACAATTGTAGCTGACAACTTTTTACTACTTTAGAAGGAGTAAAGCGTCTGGCCAGAATTGGTATGGCATTTGTTGGTACCATTCGCTCCAATAAAAAATGTATTCCTAACGAAATGAGAAAGGATCGTTCTCGCCCTGTTTTGTCATCGTTGTTTCGATTCCACGAAAATTTGGTACCAATTTGCAGCTACGTGCCAAAAAAAAAAATAAATGTGTGAACCTACTTTCGACCGTTCTTTATACGAAACATTGCGAAGGGGAAGCAATGAAACCCGAAGCAATTTTGTTTTACAATGAAAATAAAGCTGGCGTAGATTGTATGGACCAAATGGTTACACATTTTACTACAAAACGGTCAACAAGACGATGGACTTTTGCGTTTTTCTGCAACATGTTGGACACCATGGCACTGGCTGCATTTTGTATTTGCAAAGAAGTTGATGGTCTCAATAAAAATAGTGCTAGAAGAAATTTTCTCACTACGTTAGCTGATACATTGGTTCTTCCAAATATTGAAAACCGAATGAACAACATTCACATCATCAAACAGTTCAACACTCGTTTGGCTGTGGAATCGTATTTTGTAAGAACACTAAATGTAAGTTTGATTGATATAACATTTGCCCTTCATTACATCTCATTTTCCTCGTTTTTCTTTTTCATTTCAGTCTCCAGTAGTAGTTCCTAGCTCAAGTGGTGCTGATACTCTACAAAAGAGAAAAAGTTGTCAGCTTTGTACATTGGGAGAAGGAAAAATTCGCCGACTAACTCGTTTTTTTTGTTCCAAGTGCTCGAATCCGGTATGCCTACAACATTCGAAATCAGAGTATACATGTTTTAGTTGCTTACCTGAAGCTGTGTAAGACGTTTTTAATTTAGAATTAATTAAAAATTACTTTATAACTACCAAATTTCATTGAAATGAACTTTATAACAACTATTTTTTTTGAAATTAAACACAAAAATAAAAATTTTCTTGTTTTATTTCTCATTAAAATTTTTTTTGCACGGGTAGGCGGTTTAGCATGTACTAAGAACAAAAGAAAAATGGAAAATATATATCTGCCTGGCGTGATAACAATATAACAATGTAATATTCAGGCATGTCACAGATTCCGATCGGAATGGTTTTGATTACGTATATGCAATTCCGATCGATTTCGTTCTTCAGATTCCGAACGATTTTGTTCATTCCCAAAAATTATAAAATTGCTGCTTTTCAAATAAAGTATGGCAACGTATTGCATGACAACAGAAAAAAAAACATAATTGGTGAATAAAAAGCAGAACCAAAACAAAAGAAGAAAAAGGCGCTGATACAAAAATTTTAATTGAAATCAAAAAATAAAATTAAAAAATCTATATGAAAAATGCCACTTTAACTCTTAAAAAAATATAAGTTAATAATACAAAAAATTTCAATAAATCTGTACTTACATTTTTATAAAACTGAGTTAAATGCAAAGTAAAAATATTTATTTTTGTATTTTCTTTTGTCCATCTTTTGTGTTGCCACCGCTTAAATTTGTTCTACTTAATAAATAAGTGGTTTGCTCAAAAAAATAACGTGGCAATACTTCGATAGAGAAATATATCAGTTTGTTTTGTTTTTCTCAGCAAGTTTGCAAAATTAAATTTCTTAAGCATAAATATTAAGTAAAAACTTAGAAAACCTATGTAATAATAAAACATGCCTTTTTGTCTTTCAGTTTGATAAAGTTTTATTAATATTTTTCTTTAATAAATCATCAAAAATATCAAAACCACTTTGAAAATTTGAAGTGGTTTCATTCCGAAGAAATTTTTCGTTTTCTAAAGACTAGACTTTCGGAATTGAAACCACTTTCGATCGGAATTGCGTTCTGTGACATGGCTGATTATCACTAAAATAGCATATAGTTACATAAATGTTTCTTTATAATTTTTTGCATAAATGTTTCTTTATAATTTTTGTCACTAGAATCTTTTATTTTCGTTCCCAAAGAACGCCAGCATTTTATTGTAAGCATTTTATTGTGGGAACGAAAGTGTAATATTAATACTTTGTTTGTTTGTTTAAGTAGAATAAGTATTTTAAAGATTATGTTTTTTCAATAAAGTCAGTTTGTGACAGAAACTCAAAATAAAAACTTGTTTTTGGCGCAGTCGGTGAAGATAAATCCGGGTAACGCTGAAAATAAACATTTAAAATAAAAATTATTTGAAAATCGAACAAATTAAATGTGTTCCAAAAACTGTTCGTAAACGTAAAGAAGAAGAAAAAAAATCGAATCGTTCTACGAAAAAATTATTCCTCAAGTTGAAAAAAAAAGGAAAGTTTAATGTTTAAGTTATTGTAAGAATCTGTTTTGATTTGGAATTTTGTGGTTTTTTACTCAAACTAAAAATAAATAAAAAAAAAAAATAATAAAATAAATAATAATCAAAACTGTTTACAACGAAAAACGTGAAAACTAACAACAAAGTAATGATTAATTAAGAAAAAGAGAAAAGTGTAAAATAAAAACGCAACCCATTCTCAAAGTGAATAACAGACAAACAGTCAGCCGAAATTTGTGTTATCTTATACAAAAACTATAAATAATAAAAGACACAGCAATAAGGAATTTGGAATCGAAAAGAAATAAAAGTTCGTTTTAGTTTTTCACCATTTTATCGAAGTCTTCTCTAAAAACAATAACAACAGAGAGTTTAAGCATTCACGCTACATACGTCCATACTGTTGGAGAAATCACTTAAAGCAGTCCAAATAAGTCATTGCCTATGAGAAGGAGAGAAAAAAAAAACAACAAGAAGAAGCAGCAGTAGCATCATTAGCAGCTGAAGAATAGCAGTTAAAAGACCAGGTGAAATAAAAGCCACCAGCAAATAATACAAGCACAAGTGCATACACTCAGAGACATAAGAATGAATCTTTTTGCGGTCGTTTTTGTGTTGGTGCTGGAGCGAATGAGATCACAGCCTCGCAAGTAAATCCCGACAATGGATTCGTGGTTTATAAAGTCGAGCCCGAAACGGTGGTAGACAAATACCTCAAGGTATTGCACATAGTAAATTTGGAGACGTTTGAAAAATGCTTTCAGAGCATAGAAAGTAATTTAGAGAGACTCAATCTGGTCGACGAACACGACATCGCGCTCAAGGGTGGCCGTGTGAGGCGAGGACTAATAAATATAGGCGTATCTTTTATGAAGATGCTGTGGGGAACATTGGACAACGACGACGCAAAAGAGGTTTATGACCACCTGCGAACACTGGACGATAACGGCAGACAAATAACAGAACAGGTAAACAAACAGGTCGAAATAAATAATAAGCTCATCAATCGTTTAAACACCGTGATTGATAGTGTGAACAAACAGCAGGGTAGATTAAGTGCGTTTATGGGTAATATTACGGCTAGAACTAATAAGGCTCTCGGTTATGCGGAGGGGTTTAAAGTCGTGTTGCAAATCTATGCATACCTCAACATTTTGAATAGGCAAATAGAAAAAGTCTCTGACATGGTAATGACGAGCAGACAGGACATACTCCCTCATGACATATTGACCCAAGAGGGTACAATGTCACAGTGGAATCTTTGCCCTTTCTTAAAACAAGTATGCTATTTTTTGAGCAGAAGATAATCTTTGTTCTCCAAGTGCCAAGATTCGCGACAGAAACGTATTTCAGAGCTTTGATTATACCTTTTCCAAATGACCAACAGGAAGAATTGGACAGTCCGATAGAACAAGTTGTGGTGCAGGGAAAAACAGTGTACAAAAATAAAGAAAAAATATTGGTGAAAAAGAACCTTTTAATGCATGATGATGACTGCATACGCAATGCCTTTCAGGAGAATAATAATTGTAAGTTGAGGTTGAATAAGGAATCTTCGGTCAGGGAATTGAAGTCGGGTTTGGTGATAACGAAGTTAATTGATTTTTCCAAGATAGACCATGATTGTAGCGACCAGCCATTTTTTGTTAAGGGCAACAACATTATTAGGTTCGAAAATTGTACGGTTAGGGTAAAGGAATTTGTGTTTGAGAACTTGTTTAACGAATTTAATCACGGTGTTCTAATACCCCTAAGTTATGTAAACTTTACTAAAGCTGTTAATAACTTCACTTTGGAAGAACTGCATGTCCAGAGCATTAATATACATTGAATTTAACAATAATTTGACTCAGAGTACAACAATGACCCTGATCTTGATACTTTTAATAATAATTGTAATTTTAGTTTTAAGAATTAAATGTTGTAAAACCCAAAATAGCAAGGTTGAATTAGCGGCTCGGAGAGCAAACACTTAGGATGGGGAAGTTACATAAATGTTTCTTTATAATTTTTTGCATAAATGTTTCTTTATAATTTTTTCACTAGAATCTTTTATTTTCGTTCCCACAGAACGCCAGACGCAAACGTAAGCATTTTATTGTGGGAACGAAAGTGTAATATTAATACTTTGTTTGTTTGTTTAAGTAGAATAAGTATTTTAAAGATTATGTTTTTTCAATAAAGTCAGTTTGTGACAGAAACTCAAAATAAAAACTTGTTTTTATACATACGCTACGTACGTGACTATCGGAACATGTGCATGACAGAGGGTTAAAGGATAAATTACCTTTAAAACAACTCCCTATAAACGAGAAATTTAAAATTGTAAATGTGTAAAAAAGTCTACAATATATGGTCCGAAAACAATGATAGAGTTGGAAACTCATATAATATTCTGGCCGGAGAGATACACAAACCTACCAAAGGATATGTAATAGTCGTTTGTCGAATTTGTTGATCTATTTATTTTCTCTTTTTTCTGTTTGTTGTGAGGGGCTATTTATTATTTTTATTCGAGCTTAGATGGCTGCTGTGTTTATTTTGTATAAGGAGATCGTTACATGAGCTTATATACAAAAGCTCTCAAATTTGGACATTGGGTAATCTAAACGAGCGATGTGTGTTCAGTGTTGATTGGACATGTCAAAAGTTTTTTTGGCATTTCCGGCAACGAAACTAAATCTTTCCTCTTTGCTGTAAGCGTTGAAACGAGAGGTTGAAACACAGAAGAAATCTCATCCAACATCATCATCACGGGTTTCATCCAAAAGCATCGTCGGAGGGCTCATTTAACAACCTCATCAGAAATTTATTCCGACAACATCCTCCGAAATTGAATTCAACAACATCCTCAGAAATTAATTCAACATCTTCATCAAAAATTGAATTCAACAACATCCTCAGAAATTGAATCCAACAACATCGTCGGAGGGCTCATTCAACAATCTCATCAGAAATTTAATCCGACAACATCCTCCGAAATTGAATTCAACAACATCCTCAGAAATTTAATTTAACATCATCAGAAATCTCATCCAACAACACCATCAGAAATTCCTCCAACCACATCATAAGAAATTTCATCCAACAACCTCGTCAGAAGGCTCATTCAACAACATCATCAGAATTTTAATCCGATAACATTATCAGAAATCTCATTCAATAACATCCTCAGAAATTTAATTTAACATCATCAGAAACCTCATCCAACAATACCATCAGAAAATTCTTCCAACCACATCATAAAAAATTGCATCCAACAACCTCATCAGAAATTTCATCCAACCACATCATCAGAAATTTCATCCAACAACATCATCAGAAATCTCATCCAACAACATTTTCAGAAATCTCATCCAACAACATCATCAGAAATCTCATCCTACAACCTCATCCAACCACATCATCAGAAATCGCAACCAACAACATCATCAGAAATTTCATCCAACAACATCTTCAGAAATCTCATCCAACAACATCATCAGAAATCTCATCCAAGAATATGTGATCAGAATCACCGGATACTCAACCACCGTGGTAACAAGGAACATCTCTTTTAATGGCACAACAGCATCTACTATGCCCAATACTATGTTTTTGGCATAACCATTACAACCATATTTTCCTTCCTTCATAAATTCTTTTTTTTCATAAGTAAGGTATTTTTTTTTTTGATAATTAATTAAGATATTTTATTACTATTATTAATCACCTTTTTGACCTAACTGTTCGGTGTCATCATATTCATCTTTCTACCACATCATAATGGAATCCGGAGGCCTCTGCGAGTCCTAATAGGTGAGTACCTAAACTTTCTTTTCTTTATGATTGTTATTGATGAGCAAACGTTCGAATAGCGTGGTCAAATTGTTGTTTTTAGATATATATATTTATATATATGTATATTCACGTATAAGTACTTTCATGATAGAATATAAATTCTGGAAATTATTAATGCAATTCTTTTTCTTATTCTTGAATTATCTTTATTATTTTATATTACATAAGTTAAATTTTTTTCCCTTCTTCCCTTATGGGAGAGGAAACATTTGACAAAGTCAATATTTTTTTGATATTGTCCTTAGTCACTGGTTTTCTTTTTTATGCTGAATTATATGTTATCTATATCTAGTTCCTAATAGTTTATACTATAAAACTTGTAAGTTTTTTTCTTTCATTCATTACTTTCATATACATACATATATAAATAACATTATGTTAGTTTATAATCGTTACTAGTCTTATAGCTGAAGTGTAGCTAGTAAGTCCACATACTTATTCAATTTCTATGGGATGATAGTCGTCAGAATTAATAAAAATTGAAACGTATTAATTATGCATAATTAGCATCTAAGTTTTTTTTCTTTCACGGGTTAGTTTCGGTTAATGTAGTCTTTTTTTTTACGGGATCCTGCAAATCTTTTATACGCCAGCAGGATACAGGTTTGGGTGGGTAATGAGGCGACGATTCCTGATAACATCTAGGAATCGTTCAGCTGACCCTAATTCATCATTTTCATAGTTTTGTTTTTCCTTTTTGTTTTGTCATTTCTAAGGATAAACATATGGCGGATATATATTTATCTAGTTAAGCAGTTCCATACCTACCAGGGAGTCTATAATAAATTTTTGTATAATTTTTAAGTTAGACATTAGGAGACACTAACCCCCCACCCGACTGAAGGTAGTGCTAAATGGCTCCCGCAGTCTCCCTTGGTTAACTCGGATACATGGGAACTTTCCACCCCTCTACAATCGATAGTCTCAGGACTTCGCTTGTAAAAATCCCCAGGCTATACCGTCCGCCTACTTTGTACGTGAGTGTGTTTGTGATTTCAACAAAATCATTAACTACACAATAAAATTTTGAAATCCAATCGATAAGCAATATATTACAGAAGTTTTGAACGATTTGTCTACTGGAAATTATTATTTAAAAAAAAATATGAATGGAGTTTACTATAACTTCATTTTTGAAAACTAATTATTTCTAAGTAAACGAAAAAACTATATACGAATTTAAGAAGACATATTAGATTATATCATGATGGACAACATCCACATCATTTAAATGTCAAATATGTAATAGATATTGTGTGGATCGTATGGAATGGCATCGACACTCACATTCTCACACAGAAGATAACAAAAACGGTGAAATTAATGTTTATAGTGAAGAATGTAAAAAATATATTCCGAAAACAAACTGGCATTATCATAAAAGGACAAATGACCATAAAATAAACTATGCTGTGAGACCAGATAATTATGTCGTATTATGTAATATATATATTTATATATATATATATATAAGTTAACGATGGTGTTAGCTCAACCAGCAGAATGAATTCTGCATAGTAAGCTAATTTATACGTATGCACCTGTGTCCGGTCAAATTACATCATGGGAAACAAAATTATTGTTAGCGGTATGCACCTGTGTCCGATCAGGTTGCAGTATGTGAAACAAAATTATTTCTGCTGGATCAGCATCTACATCAAATACGTGAGGTGCAGTTTTGCCAGAAGCCGGTTTGGAAAAAGTGCAAAAAGTTTGTCAAAAAAGTGCAACCCTGAATAAAAAAGTGCCAAAACTTTAGAACCGGTCATTAAAAAAAAGACTAAAAAATGAACAACGTTTTTCATTATAAATTTTTTTTTTTTCTAATTTAGGTTAAATTTTATTAAAATTATTCGAAAATTAAAAAAAAATCCTTATCTTGGTTTAATAAATATGAATTTAGTTTGATTTAAACAAGTATATGGAATAAAAATTATTTATTTTCAAAACATACAGAGGTAGTCATAAGTATTTACACGAAAGAGCATTTTTACGTTTTTCTTAAAAAGGGTCTCAGTACATTTTACTAGAAGTAAATTTTGGAACTATTTTTTTACTATTGCCTAGCCTGGAATATGCAGAAGTAAATAAAATAAAATTGGAAAAGATAACGGTTCTTAGTACTAAATAAAAAACAAATAGCCATATTCTTATAAGTTGTCAAAATTATTTACACACATTTTATTCTTTTCAAAAGTATTTACAAAAGACTTAAGTCCGGTCGCAATCTTTACTTTAATTATTTCTTTTTTATTTTTACATAGTTTATTAATAAACTTAACTAGTACTTTGCAATACCGCCTTTTGAATCAATGGCCGCTTGTAATCTTTCTAGAATTGAGTTAATTAAGTTTTGGGAAAATTCGGGAGTCAATTTAGACCAAATTTCACTAATTTCTTGCATAGCCTCTTCGCGTTTTCGACGTTTATCTATAGTTCTGTGATATTTTATGAAAGCCGAAACATTTTTAACCCTAGACGGTTACTCTTCTATTTTGTACATTAAGGTTACTGTTCGTCGAATCGACGAACACTTTCACCCTAATTGGTTACTGTTCGTCGAATCGACGAAGCTCATTTACAATTTATCATATAATTCTTTTATGTTTGACCAAATTTCGCTCTTTTTATAAACAATTTGGATTGATTACGAAAGCTTGTAGGGAGTAAACGTACCCGGGCCACAAATTTTTGTAATCCTGGATGGTCAGTTTTGTACAGTAAGGTTACTCTTCGTCGAATCGACGAACAAAAACAAAATTTTTTTTCGTCCACTAGCTGCAAGCTTTTACTATCAAATAACGTTGGTGAAAAAAAGAGCGAAATTTGGTCAACCATAAAAGAGTTATGTGATAAAGTGTAAATGAGCTTCGTCGATTCGACGAAGAGTAACCGTCCAGGGTTAATAACGTTTAGGTCAGGGCTCTGAGGAGGCCATGGAAGAACAGCCTGACTTACGTTTTCTAAGAATGTGTTAGGTAACCATCCTTTGTGACAAGGGGCATTGTCGTGCTGTAAAATCCATTCACTTATTGTTAAAAGGTTGTTTGCGGACTCAAAGGCATGGTTGTTTATCATTTCGAGAGCAAAAAGTATTGAGACCTCTTTTAAGAAAAACTTAGAAATGCTCTTTTGTGTAAATACTTAGACTACCTCTGTATTTATTACATTTGAAAAGTTGAATTGATTGAAGAAAAAATATATTAATTTTTTTGTATTTGTTTTTTTTTTTTTCTTTTTTGAAAACATTCAAAAATAAATATTAATTTTAAAAATTAATTTAAATTAAAAAAGACTTTATTATTGCATTAATAAAAAATAATTTGAAATATGAATTAGAATGAAATATACAATTAATTGTGTTCTGAAATTTAAGAAATGCATTGAAGTTTTAATAATAAAAAAAATATAATTTTCTTACAAATTTCATTGGAAAAAAAATTAAATTGTTAATCATTTTTAAAAAGTGCAAAATTTATGGAAAAATGCTAAAAATGCACATTTAATGCTAAAAAATACAGAAAATGTCAAAAAAGTGCTAAAAAGCATCTAGCATCTTTTTAAAAAAAAAAAGTGCAGCAGACGAAAAAAAAGTGCTAGAATTGCACTTTAAATGCCGTTATGGCAACACTGGTGAGGTGCAACATGATCGTAGGAGTGGATGAGGAGACTTGGTTGATGGCAAACAACTCAGTCTGGGTTGTGTAGTCTAAGAGAACTAATGTGTTGATTCCACTAATCAATAGTAAATAAAATTAAATTAAAAAATCTGTGTTTCATTAGTGGTTCAGTAAATAAAATTAAATTAAAAAATCTGTGTTTCATTAGTGGTTCAGTTGGTCGAACCACCTTAATATATTTTTTTAAATTATCGGTTCAAGTTTTCTTAACTTGTATATATATATTTGCATATATATATGTGGTGTTTACTTAAAACTGTAGTAATATAAGATATGGTAACACTAATTGTAGTAATTTAAGATATGGTAACATTAATTGTAATTGCATATGAACTGCAACTAACGTAAGTTTTGAAAATTGCAACCAACTTCAGTTGTTATGTGAACTTCCGCAAGGTTAGACTGAAAACAAAATTAAAAACGTGTAAAAAATAAAAGTAATTAAAACAAACACAAAATAAAAGTGAATTACTATAAAATCAGGTGTGGGGTGCAACAGAAATTTAATAGTATTTGTGTGCAGAAAAGAATACTAAAGGATTACTGCGTTATTCGAAGATAATTATGGATTTGCGTCCAAATCGCCAAACTTTAATGGCTGCATTGTCTGACGCCGGTATTGAATTCCCAGAGTCAGCCACCTTAAGCCAACTTAGAATATTATATTCCGAAATATCTAAGGCAGAAGAAAATTCTGCGGAAAATACGAAAAGTATAGATGAGGTAACGAATAATGGCCACACACCCAACATAGTAAATGTGTCTGAAGGTAGATTCGGTGACAATTCACTAAATATAACCTCGCACGCTTCCGGCGTTACAGAAGTCAATATAGAGATTGAGACCCCGTCGGCCATAGAAGGGTTATCCAACAAAACAACGGTTGATCAAATGTGAAATTAGTGCCCAAGATGCAAACCCACCTGAAGCCATTAAACCTGCTGCCCAACTGCCTGAAGCTACAGCCTCGTATGAAATATCTGCAGTCAATAAAACAAGTGACAACTTTACCGCCGTTCCCGATGCCGAAGTTTTTTTTGAAGGTGCCGCCGTCGAAGTAAAACATTCTGCTGCTGCCGCAAAACAACATTCTGCTGCTGCCGCAAAACAACATTCCGCTGCTGCTACAAAATAACAATTTGACGATGAAAATTTAGTGATTTCAGAACGCTGTGCTGACGAAAAAGAATTAAAAGCCTTACAAGTCCGACTAGAGATTTTGAAACTACAACAACAAATCAGAGAACTAGAAGCAAATACTCAACCCGCTTCATACGCCCATCGGATGGATTTAGTAGAATTAGACTCAGCTGTGCCACCATTTTCGGGTGATGATCATTATGATATTATAAAGCGGTTTATGCAGTACGAAGACTATGTTGACGCCTGTAACTATACACATAAAGAGAAATGTGTTGGGGTTCGCCGCCGCCTTGAGGGAACTGCTAAGAGATACTCAAATAACTTAGGATTGTTGGAATACGACGAGTTTAAAGCTAAGCTCATAAATATGTTCAAACGTACGGTATCGCGACAGGAAATTTACCGTCAATTACGTTCACGCACTTTAAGCCCGAACGAAACATGTTTGAGCTATTTAGTCGCCATGCAGTCAATCGCCTCACGAGCATATATTTCGGAGGAAGAACTAGTGGATATAGTGATTGATGGCATACCTGACAACAGCAATGCTGTTTCATATTTATATGGGGCCAGAACGATGGATGAATTAATAGCGCGAATGGATCGATATGAACATCGACTTAAGCTAGTTTGTTCAACGAAAATTTCAACCACAGCTTCGGCTAATAAACAGAAGACAACCGCTGTAAATGAAAGTGCCGTGAATAGATTACCTGATGCCGAAGTAAGATGCTATAATTGCTTCCAATTTGGGCATTACCAGTCCCAATGCCAGAAACCAAGACGTCCACCAAACTCTTGTTTTATTTGTGCCGAGGTCGGACACTTTCATCAAAATTGTCCAAAAAAGAAGATTACATCTGCTGCAATGACGGAAGCTGAAAGAAGTGAGGCCATGGACGTTTTTCATAGGGTAAGTGTTGCCTTTGTTAAACAAGATAAGCGCACTGATTTAATAGAAGTAATTTCTTTATTCGATTCCGGTAGTCCCATTAGTTGTGTCCGGGAATCGCTCGTCCCATTTAAAACCATGAATTCCAAAATAATGACGTCATACCGCGGTATGGGGAACAAGAATATAAACATATTAGGTCGTGTCCAATGCGATGTTATTTTTTCTAATAAATTGATTACCCATGAATTTTTAATTTTGCCGGATGAAGAAGCTGTAATCCCTTTGCTAATTGGACGAGATTTTATGTCTAAAATTAATATTAGTTTATGTAAACTCAAAATAAAATATAATAAAAATGAAATTTTGAATTTGAAAAATATTGATAACAAACCAAGTGACAAAACAGTCAGTGCGCTTATGTCGTTTAAATTATATAGAGTTTCATGGTGTGAGAATGAAATTCCAACTGATGAAAATAATTGTATGGTAGATTATGTAGAGTCTTTAAATTGTAATAATATTAATAATATGGAGTGTACTTTGAAGAAGGTTGACCCATTTGATTTTGAATAAGAAGACCTATTAGTGGTGAAATGAGTGAATTGGAGACAATTGTTCAGGGGAACATATGTGAATCTTTAGTATATACAGTTTGTTCGATTGAGACCGAAGTTAATGTGAATATATCGAATGATAGAACGCCGAGTGATGCTTCTACATTGAAGTCGTTAGTGGACACGGACTACTTTGGGAATTTTTGTACTGCTCCAAGGAAAACCGACTTTTGTATGCAAATTAGATTGGGAATGATGTTCCGATTTATAGTGGACCTCGACGTTTGTCCTATCGTGAACGTGTAGAGGTCAAATCTAAACTTGAGGAACTATTGAAGATGGGTATAATTCGCCCGAGTGAATCCCCTTACGCGTCACCCATAGTGTTAGTTAGAAGGAAAAACGGAGATTTGAGGATGTGTGTCGATTACCGATCTCTTAATAGGATTACCGTGAAGGACAACTATCCTTTACCGATGATTGAAGACTATCTTGATTATATGGGAAATAAGAAATTTTTTTCTACTTTGGATTTGAAGAATAGCTTTCACCAAGTCTCAATGCATGAGGATTCAATCCAATATACGGCTTTTGTGACACCTTTGAGACAATTCGAATTTTGTTATATGCCATTTGGACTTAAGAACGCGGGTGCAGTTTTTCAACGATTTATTAATATGGTGCTAAGGGACATGATTGTTAGTGGGAAAATAGTAGTGTATCTGGATGACATAAGTAGGGATGCAAACGATACATCGATATTTAGAAAACATCGATGTTTTGTTCATAAACATCGATGTTAACATCGATGTTTTTATAAACGATACATCGGCGATACATCGGCGTCAAAACCAAAAAACATCGACATCGTTCTTTTAATATGTGCCTGTGCTTTTTTTCGAATTGATAAAAAAAAAACTAAAATATAATAGTCTTCCACTTTTTGACAGTGTGATTCGAATATATTTCAAACTAAACATTTTAGAATTTTACAAAAAATATTTGAATTACGTGTATTCACCCTGTTTTATATTTTTTTCAAAATTTTTTATAGATTTAAAAACAACAGAACACGGAATGTTCTGCTGATGTTTAAAGCGTGTTTGTGTGGCATCACTGTCATCGTTTTTTTTAATAAATAATTTCTGTTGATTATTTTTTACATTCTTGTAAAGTTTTGCCATAAGGTGCTGCCGCATACTTAGACAAATTTAGCAGTTAATGTATTACTGTAAGTTTAATTCCAATTAATTTTCCTAGTATACATTTGTACCATATATAAAATATTTATAGAACACAATGCCACCAAATAAATTGAAAAGTAAAATTTGGACTTATTTTAATAAAGCTGGGGATAAAGAAGCTGTCTGCAAGATATGTAACAAAACCCTAAAAACTTCAGGCAATACGAGTAATCTTCGTGGTCATTTAGAAAACGTTCATTCGCAGCAACTGGCAGATGAAGATGTAAAAAGCAAGAAGGCTAAAACAGGTGGTAGTACCATTGACAATTATATGGACGTAGAAACAATTGATATAATTGCTTCAACCAGCTCAGCCAGCGTTGAAAAAAGTGCTTCATCACAAATTTCACTTGGTAGTACTGCGTTAACCATTGCTGCTGTCAATTCCAAAAAACCAAAACAACCAAATGTTGATGACTTCATCAGAAATATGAAAAGTATAGCCACGCAGGATGGAGCTAAATCAAAGAAAATAACTGAAGCTGTTGTGAATTTTATAATCATGGACAATAAGCCATTTGCCACAGTAGAGGGTAAAGGCTTTTTGCAGCTAATGAAGGAAGTTTGCCCATTGTATAAAGTGCCAAGTCGAGAAACAATAAAATCTAGGATTGATACAAAATATGAGGTTATGAGCAATATTTTTAAATCATTTATAAATAATGCAGAAAGTTATTGTATCACCTATGATATTTGGACAGAAACAATGCAGAATAAATCATTCGTAGGTGTTACCATACACTTTTTGGACAAACTAAAACTCCTCAGCGGTACGTTAGGTGTTTTTGAATTAACAGAAAGTCACACATCAGCGTACATAAAGGAGAAACTTAAAGAAATTTTCGCCGAGTGGCATATTTCTGTTCCCAAGGTTTCAGCTGTAATCACAGATAATGATAGCACTGTACTGAAAGTTAATAGAGAAATATTTGGTGAAAAGAAAATTATTCCTTGCTTTGCTCATACCATCAACTTAGTTGTAACTAAATCCATTGACAATGCAACAGACTGCACGGAATTAATCAGCAAAGTCCGAAATATAATAAAATTCATTAAAAGAAGCGTCAATGCAAGTGATGAGTTGAGGAAAAGACAAGTAAATATGGGATTAAAAGAAGGACAAATAAAAAAGATGATCCTTGATGTTCGCACCAGATGGAATTCTTGCTTTTATATGCTACAGCGGTTCATAGAATTAGTGTCAATTATAGGAGCAATACTGTTGAATCGGCCGGAAGCTCCCCCAATGATTTTAAGTAGCGAAATAGACTGCATAAAAGAAATGATAGAAATTCTGAGCCCATTTGAGAAACTAACAAAGGAAATTTCTGGAGATAGCTACGTAACCGTGAGTAAAGTTATTCCGCTAGTAAGCTGTGTCTGGGAAGTAATAGAAAATATGAAACCAAAAAATGAAATGATTTCCCAATTTAAAGAAGAAATAAAAAAACAACTTGGGAGACGGTTTGATAATATAGAACATTCGGCAATTCTTTCTATCTCAACTACACTCGACCCTAGATTTAAGTTTATGCATTTCAAAAATTCCATGGCCAAAGGAAAAGTAATAAATTGCTTAAATAAGTATGTGCGAGAATTCAATACATCAAGCTCATCTACAACATCCAATAATGATACATCTGATGATGACGAAGATAATTCAGAATTTGATATCTGGAAATACCACAAACAATTAACACACAAAAATATGAAAAATAAATCATCTTCCACAGCTGTAACAGACACTATCAGTGAAACGGAAGTACAGATGTACCTGTCATCTCCAGTTACACCAATAAAAAGTGACGCTATTGAGATTTGGGAGGATATGAAATCTCTGTTTCCTAAACTTTCAAAGATTGCAATGCTATATCTCCCCATAGTTGCAACCTCTGTGCCAAGCGAGCGTTTGTTTTCGGAAGCAGGAGCAACCATTACTCAGGACAGAAATAGGCTTCTAGGGACCAGATTATCAAAGCTTCTTTTCCTTAACTCTATTACAAAATTATTAGATTGTAATTGAAATAAATAATATTTTTTCATTAAATCCGAAATATTTAATGTATATTGATTTTTAAAATTAAATAATGGCCAAATTAAAACATCGGAAAAAACATCGATGTATCGTTCACATTAGCGATGTTTTTTAACATCGATGTTTATCATACAAACATCGATATTTTCAAACATCGATGTTTTTATGAGCGATGTTGCATCCCTAGACATAAGTATTGCAACGGAAACATTTGAGGAGCACTTGGAAGTTTTGCCACAGGTATTGCGGTCATTGAGTGCTGCGGGTTTGAGATTGAATTTTGAAAAATATAAATTTGCATTTAACGAACTTGATTATTTGGGTTTTAGGGTCAACAATGAGGGTATTCGCCCGAATAACACGCATATAGAGACAATTAGGAATTATCCGATCCGAAGGGATCACGACGAGGTTCAAAAATATGTATAGGATTGTTCTCCTTCTTTCGCAGATTTGTCCCAAATTTTTCGAGGATAGCTAGACCGTTGACAGAGTTGAAGAAGGGGACTTTTAATTGGACCAATGATTGTATGGAGGCATTTATGACATTGAAGGACAGATTGAGTAATCCGCCAGTATTGGCCGTGTACAATCCCAACTACGTATCAGAACTACATACTGATGCGAGTGCTAGGTGTTTCGGTTCAGTACTCTTGCAGAGACAGATGGATGGAAAATTTCATCCAATAGCGTATTACCGTTTCGAATCTATCTGGAGGGCATTCCGTTTACGATAGTGACAGATTGTAATTCTCTGACATTAACATTAAATAGGAAACTGACAAATCCAAGGATAGCAAGATGGGCTCTGGAACTGGAGAATTTTGATTATAAAATCCGACATCGTAAAGGAGAATTGATGACGCATGTAGATGCCTTAAGTCGTATACCGATTATTGCTGCAGTAAATGAATATGATGTGGATGTAAATATTCAGATTGCTCAGAATAGGGACGTTAATATTCGGAAGATTCGGGAACGTTTGGAAAGTGATAATATAGAAGGTTACGAATTGGAAAACGGTTTAGTATTTCGTTGTACAGAGCAGGCACGCAGACAATTATACGTGCCCGCAAAAATGGAGGAGCATGTCATACGTCTCATACACGAAAAATACGGTCATTCAGGAATCGAGAAGTGTTTTAATAATTTGAGGAAATATTATTGGTTCCCGAAGATGAAGGAGAAAATTGATCGGTTTTCGAGGAACTGCCTGAAGTGTATATACTATTCAGCGCCTAATAGGAAGAACGAGAGGAATTTATATAGCCTGGATAAGAAACCTGTACCATTCGATACACTACGTATTGATCATTACGGGCCATTACCATCAATAAAATCGAAACCAAAGTATATTCTAGTAGTTGTTGATGCTTTCACAAAATTTTCGAAATTATACTCTGTGAACTCCCCGGGTACGAAGGAAGTCTTATGTGCTTTGAGGAAGTATTTTGAAAGTTACAGCCGACCGAGGAGAATAAAAAGTGACCGAGGTACTTGCTTTACGTCTAATGAATTTACTAAATTTTTACATGATCGTAATATAGTTCACGTTAAAGTGTCGGTGGCATCGCCACAATCTAATGGGCAAGTTGAAAGGATAAATAGGGATTTAAGGGCAATGTTGGCTAAGATAACGGAACCGATCGAACATAGTGACTGGTTTGAAAAGTTAACGCATGTGGAATTTGCTATTTACAACACGTTCACCGTTCTATTGGACAATCCCCAAGTAAAATGCTATTCGGTATTGAACAACGGGGCGAGATAATTGACGAATTGACGGAACATTTGCAGAATACTTATGAGGGGATTGATAGGGATTTGGAATCGATTAGGAAACAGGCTTCGGATAATATACAGAAGTCTCAATCGTACAACCTGAATTATTTTAATAAATATCATAAACCGGCCAAAATCTTCAATGTGGGAGATTTGATAGTATTGAAACATGTCGATACAACAGCCGGCGTAAACAAGAAGCTCATACCAAAATATAGAGGGCCATATATTATTCAGAAGCAATTGGGTAATGACCGATATGAAATAACTGATGTTGAGAATTGTAAAGTAACACAAATGCCATATGTTGGCATTGTAGATTCAAGTCGTTTGAAAAATTGGTTGGAATTCAAAATTAATTATCGAAATAATTTAATGAACTCTGAAGGCAACACTGAAGTATACGAGAACTATGAATATATAGTAGATGAGGCTAGTGGTAGTGAATATGAAGATTACGAATTTTTAGATGAGGCAATTTTATAGGCTAATATCAATCGAGGTCGATTGAAAGGTCAGGTCGGCCGCGATTGTAGTAATATAAGATATGGTAACACTAATTGTAGTAATGTAAGATATGGTAACATTAATTGTAATTGCATATGAACTGCAACTAACGTAAGTTTTGAAAATTGCAACCAACTTCACTTATGTGAATTTCCGCAAGGTTAGACTGAAAACAAAATTAAAAACGTGTAAAAAATAAAACTAATTAAAACAAACACAAAATAAAAGTGAATTACTATATAACCAAATTTATTATAAAAAAATACTCTTAAACTTGAGGGATTATAAAAAATTGTCTTTATTTAATTATAACAGATTTAGTGGTTTAACTAATGAAAATTTATTTTTTTGCTGCGAATCTATGCGACAAGATCACCTCACACTGCGACGTTTAGAGTTAGTGTTGTGGCAACACCGCCCCAAGCCGTCTGCAGTGCACCGGCGTTAAGAACTACTTTGTCGACTACTCGCACAGCCATATTTAAAAACCACACCCTTTCTTCTTTCTTTCTTTTCTGGCAGCCATCGAAATAAAATAAAAAGGGACCTGAGACCAAATTGGTGACCCCGACGTGATTGGCGTCGTGCAGCCGTCATTTTGTTATCGGAGAAACGCGATACACATTTTAATTCCGATATTCTTTGCGATGGCAGAGCAGAATGTCACATCTCACCCTACCGGCAACGACAGCGGCCTTCCTAAAGAAACCCCCGGCCGTTCTACTGATAATACGACTACAGCGCAAGGTAATATATCCGTAGTTTATTCCCGATTGCCAGTTCCGCCCATGTCTAGTGCCAATATTGACGCATGGTTCATATCAATGGACTTTTGGTTTACGGCATCGGGGATAATTGCGGACAAACAAAAAACTGCGACTATTTTGGCAGCTCTCGACCCAAGTGTAATAGCCCCGCTGGCCGATGTTAACGCTTCTATGCCGCCCGCCAACAGGTACGACTATATTAAGGAGAGGATAATAAATCACTTTGCAAACAGTGAACAGCGCCGTCTAAACCGCCTGTTGTCTGAGCTTCCCCTTGGCGATAAGAGACCATCAGAGCTATTTTTCTAGATGAAGCGTGTGGCTGGCATAACTTTGGGCGAGGCGGCTCTTAAGGGGCTGTGGACGAAGCGATTACCGGAATTCGCGCAGCCTGTCGTTGCAGCCTCATCTTTTGAATCAAATCGGCAGCGTTCGGGCCAATTTGACAAACGACGTAAATGAACTTCGTGCAACCGTCATTGAATTGGGAAATAAATTTGAGCGTTTCTCGACACGTGCTGATTAACGCTCGGGCATACCCCCGACACCGCGCAGCCGTTCAAAAAACCGTTCAACAGCAGCGTACTCAAACAATACAACTGGAGAGGAATGCTGGTACCATAAGAAATACGGACGAAGAGCTCAAAAGTGCCGCAGTCCCTGCAGACATTACCATCGCAAACTCAACGTCGTGGATACTGGCGCTGCAGCTACCAGCCGTCAGTCTAATTGACTCCTGTGGCCGGTGGTGGCATCTGGCGAGGGCCAAACCACCAGCGGCCAGATAGCTCGCCTTCAGGTAAGAGATTCAATTTCGAAACAAAATTTTTTAATCGATAGCGGAGCCGATGTTTCCGTATTACCCCCGACTTCGAAGTCTTTCGACCTGCGCCCTACGGCTATAGTATTTTACGCTGCCAACGGCTCCCGAATTAGAGTAAGCGGCGAAAGGCGCATCAAAGTGGATCTGGGCCTACGTCCCGAATTTTTTTGGTCATTTGTGGTCGCTGGTGTGACGTCACCAATTATTGGATGCGACTTCATAAAATACTATGACCTGCTCATCGATCTACGACGCAACCGTCTTATAGATAACGCAACAGGTGTAGCTTCGAAACTTACCTCATCTCCATCTTTCAAAACATTTGCCATCAGGACTTTCAATACAAGTGATCCGTTTGCTGATATTTTAAACGAGTTTGCTGACATCAAGCTTTCCCCGTACGGCTCTACTACAAAATCGTCAATTTCGCATAGAATCAACACCAACCCGTTTTTTGTAGGCAACGACGTCTATCACCAGAGAAGCTTGCAGCCGCCAGAGAAGAATTCGATTTTTTATTAAAAGCCGGTATCTGTCAGCCTTCTAACAGTAACTGGTCGAGTCCGTTACATATCGTGAGGAAAGGTGACGAAACCTGGAGGCCATGTGGCGACTACCGTGCTCTCAATGCGCAGATCGATATCCGTTACCATATCTATCCGACTTTACTTCAAATCTTAGTGGTAAGAAAGTTTTTTCAAAAATCGACCTTCAAAAAGCGTTCCACCAGGTTCCTATCCACCCGGATGACATTGCGAAGACCGCCATCAGCACGCCATTTGGACTATATGAATTCCGATTCATGACGTTTGGACTATGTAATGCGGCTCAAACTTTTCAGCGGCTAATTGATGAGGTACTTCGGGGATTAGATTTTGTCTTCCCGTACATAGACGACATCTGCGTAGCATCGACGTCACTCGAACAACACCGTCACGACCTAGACGAAGTTTTTCGCCGCCTCCGGGACAATCATCTAGCAATTAACCTAAAAAAATGCGAATTTGGAAAAAGTGAAATTAGGTTCCTCGGTCATTTGGTAAGCGCTGGTGGTATCCGTCCTCTGCCGGAGAAAGTAGCCGCCGTACGGAAATTCCCAAAACCAAAAGTGGCTCAGGAATTAAAAAGATTCATCGCCATGATTAATTTTTACACAAAATTCTTGCCACATGCGATAACCTACCAAAAAGAGTTACGTTGACGCCTCTGACACGGTCGTAGGGGCAGCTCTGCATCAAGAAATTGATGGTCATCTTCAACCCCTAGCGTTTTATTCGAAGAAGCTAACGAGTACGCAACAAAAATATTCTACGTATGACCGGGAGCTGACGGCTTTGTACCAAGCTGTGTGCCACCTCCGGTACATGATAGAGGGACGTCGCAAAAGCTCGAAAAAGCCTTCCCCCGAAGAATCCGTCAACTCGACTTCATCAGCCAATTTACCACCGACATCCGCCACACGCCTGTCGCAACAAACGTTACGGCCGACGCACTCTCCCGTATCGGCTCAATCGATCAAGTCATTAACTACTCCCACTTAGCATCGGCGCAACAGAACGACGACGAGCTCCAGCAAATGATGGCGAAGTCAGGTACTCAAAAAAATTCACTGGTACTTAAATTTTTTCCGATCCCAGGGTGTAGCGACCAGCTCGTATGTGACACAGCGACATCGCGGATTCGTCCTTATATTCCTAAGGAATTCCGTCAACAAATTTTATCGAAGACTTACAATTTGTCACATCCAGGCGTTCGTGCAACAACCAGGCTGGTCACTAGTAGATTTTGTTGGCCCGGAATTCGAAAGGATGCATCTCATTTTGTTCAGAACTGTCTACAATGCCAACGAGCGAAGATTCAGTGTCATACTCGTTCTGCACCTGCTAAATACGAGCCACCTTAACAACGCTTCGCGCATATTAATATAGATATTGTTGGTCCATTTCCAGTGTGCGGAGGACAGCGGTATTGTCTAACAGTAGTTGATCGATTTACACGCTGGCCGGAAGCGGTTCCAATGCCAGATATGAGTGCGGACTCCGTCGTTAAAGCCCTCTTGTCACAATGGATATCCAGGTTTGGTGTTCCAGCGCGTATTACGTCTGATCGTGGCCGTCAATTTGAATCCTCAGTTTTCGCCGAGTTTCAACAGTAAGACAAGCAAGTCAAGTGTGACATTCTTTTTTTCAAGTATTTAAAACATAAATTGAAATCAAACATAATTAACGATAAAATCAAAATTAAAAAGAAATTAGACTCAAACATTAAATTAAATAAATTAGAATTACAAAATCAAACAAAAACCTGTACCATTAAACAAACAAAGTGTGAACAAAGACATAAAATAAAGCCAAACATAAATTGAATTTGAAAATTACAAAAACAATATTGTGTTTTATTTTAACAAAAAACAAAATCAAAAAACGAACCAGCACAACATTAAACATTTTTTGCCAAGCCGTCTGCAATGGACCGGCGTTAAGAACTACTTTGTCGACTACTTTGTCGCACAGCCATATTTAAAAACCACACCCTTCTTTCTTTTCTGGCAGCCATCGAGTGAGCATCATCATCATTTTTATAATCATTTTTTATCCACGCGGATTTTTAACATCATAAACCTTTCATGTATTTTTTGTGTAAGAACTAATAAAGCTTAGTTGAGTTTAAATTTAAAATACAGTTTTTGGTGTTTCGGAAAAATCGGTAAGAATAAAATGAAATAAAAAGGGACCAGAGTCCAAATATATATATATATAGAAAACTCTAAACACATTGGACTCCAAGATAATATTTGGATGGACGAGAGGTTTCAGGAGGAACTTTTAAAAGCGAAAACTTTGTTTGTAAAACTAAAATCTAGTAAATGTTTCAAACCACTTTTTGAAGCATTACTCGTAAAGTATGTGGTGAAAAAAAGCTGCATCTTTGAATGGAGGGGCGATTGGATTGATGTCTTCCTTGATGGAGAGGACATTCCCGTTGAGGATAATTTTAAACTGATAAGAAAGGGATGAACACCTGTGTGATCATTTTCTTGGGATAATAAAGTCTTGTCACGTTTTATCATGGTCAATTGTTGAAGAAATAGAAATATAGTTGTACGTGTTGTTGTTGTTGTGCTACAAGGATCTTTAATATTTTAGTATAAATAGAGTGCATTTTTTGATTTCTACATACTTATGCAACAACTGTATTTAAAAAAAAAACTAAAAAATTATGTTTCACAAAGACGACGAAGAAACTCAATGGTTTCTATCAAACGGACAACATCCGTTAGGTAGTTTCCAAGGATAAAGACAAGCACCAACGTCACTCTCAGCAGTTTCCGACTCACCTAGGTCTCCATCACCTGAGACGACACCACCAGCACCCCCTAAACTAATTACAAGAATTACGAGGTCTACATCGTCGGAGACGCAACCACCACCATCCTCCACCAAGGATTAGTTTGAGCGATGTTAATAACATTCCTGAAGATGTCAAAGAGTCAACTTCCAAGAAAATAAAGTTATTAGAGGTAAGGAAGAGGGTTGCAAAATTCGACGAGGAGAAAAGGCGACTGTCAACAAAAATCCTAAAGTTGGAAAGGAAGCGGCAAAGGATTTTAGAAAGACATAGACAATATTTATTAGATAATAAGTATATAGAAAATAATCGTAATAATAACCCTTTAGAAAATGTATTTAATCACAAATACAAATGCAATGTTTGCCTAGCAAATAAAAAGGACAGGTAATTGTTTTTCTATATTGCACACACTATCTGTGTCAGGAGTGCATTCGAAATTGGCACAGAGTATGTCCCGAAGTAGAAAACCAACAAGCCATGTAAATATAATAATTCAAATAGGAGAACTGTATTGTATAAGTAACGTTGGCCTGTTTGAATTATTAAGAAAAAAATTGGCACTTCAATATTGTTTCAAGTGGCCTATTATATCAGCATTGTTCGTATTCATATCAATTTTAATGGAAGCAAATCATATAAAATTAATAAAATATGAGATGATATTATCATGTTGAAAAACGGTATTGTTTTGAATTGGTGGTCAAAGGTGGGATAACGACAAATTGATTGTATTCTTAAGAATAAGATCAATAAACACATTTTTTTAATGTAAACAAATTTAAAAACACTTGACTCATATTACGGTTTTAATTTTAAGTATAAAGGATTTTGGATGTGATTTTGTTTATTTGGTTTTTGTCCTATAAGAATTTTTAATTTTAACCTAATAAAAAAGAATTGTACAGGTGTATGCCTGCGTTCTTTTTTGTACATAAGTGGAATACAGGTTTTTACATAATCATTACTTCTAAAATGTATTACCGTCTCATCGGCATTCCACAGTATAAATAGACTTGTTTTAAGGATTTAGAAGTCATTCTTGTCCTAGAAATCGGTGCAATTGTCTTTTCGACTTCAAAACTAAGAAAGAAAAAATGTCTTGCGTGAATAACATTTGTTTATGCCACCTTAAACTGACATCAGAAAACGATTTATGGCTGGATGAGAAGTTCTATGAGGAACTCCTCAAAACCCAAAATTATTTCATTCGAACCAAAGCAATGAAATGCTTCAAACCATTGTTTGAAGAATTGTTGTTGAGGTATGTGTTACCAGATGGTATTTACCAGGATGATGACGAGGACGGTCTCGCTTGGGGAAGCATTCATCTGGGAGCAGATAACGTAACATTCAATGGAAAGAAATTCTATATTTTGTTTAAGGATTATCCGCAATTATGATGAATAAATAAAATATATTCAATTATACAAAATAACAAAATCTGAAATAAAATATGCATACCTAAGAAAAAAAATCTAATAAAAAACCTAATTTGTTTTAATTATTCTCTTTATTATAGCAATGAGGTGGTTGTTTTTAAAAATAAGAACTCAGATGTGGTTAAGTTTTTTCTTCATTTATTATACAATTTCTTCGTTTGAATTTATTGAAAATTACAATTTATTGAATACAAATTTTAAACACAAGTGCCCACAATTAAATGTATAAAATTTTTGTTTTCGTTCATAATTCTATACAATGCGCAATTTTAAGTAGTTGACAATTTCAAGTGGTGGTTGTAAGTTTCCAAAGCTATCAAAGTATTATTTATAGTTTTTTATAATAAACACCCCTATAGCTAGCTAGTAACAACAAATGGTTATAAACTACAGTCAAAACAAAAAACTTAATCAGTGTAAGATAGGAAGAAGATATAGGCCTCAGACATCAAGCAAATCGTAAATCAGATCGTAAGCACATATAAAGCAGATCGTGAGCAAAAATTTCAAGAAGATAATGTGAAATTTCTGTAGTGTACCAACACACCAACATTGTAAATAATAATAATAAGTATAAACAATGTAAAGTGCATTTGAGTGAAATGTGTTATGTTGCACTTATGTTACACACGAAACACTCACATGCACTAAACATCACTCATATGTAAATAGCCAATAGAAAAATAGAATTAGAATTAGAGTAAGATAGATTAATAATTAGAATAAGAGAGGGGATACTAAAAAACAGTATAAAAACCCCGGAATAAGACTAATAAAATCAGACTTTGTACAAATATCACAAAGACTCGTCTTATCATTAAATAGGGACTTTGCGCTCTTCGAATCTTTCGGAAACTGGCGCATTGTAGACCATAGGCACCTGGATGCCGGTCTTAGAATTCAATATTAAGAAATTGTTTTGAAAAGTAAATTCTACAGCTACATAGATCCATCACATGGCGATCCTGCCCACCGGACAACTAAATCAAGCACCAAAAAGGCTGACGATCAAAGAATACCTCGCCAGACAGGAAAGGAATAAAGAAGAAAGATTGACGGCCATCCCGAAGACAGACGTCCCCAAAACGAAGAAGAGAGGAGGACAGATAAAAAATCTAAAAAAAGGCTGAGTTACCTAACCAGCATAATACAAGACGAGGCAAACCCGCCAGAGTGGAACGTAGCCACAAAAATCTACGAGGAAATTGACCATATAAAAAAGACTTTGAAAGAAAAGAAAAATAAAAATAGAAAATGTGGTTCCAAAACCACGAACAATTAAATATTAACAATAGTAACAATAATGGTTCTACGGACAAACTAATGATATATGTTATAGTAGTTATTATAATAAGTTATAGTATATATAAACTAAGCAATTATGTAAAAAAGTTTATAAAAAAAGAAATTAACAATAGAAATAATAATAATAATGTTTTGTAAATGGAAGAAATAAAAGAAAGCATTTATAAAATATATATAAATTTGAAAAAGTCTGGAAGCAGAAAGTATAGTGAAGAAACTATTATTAACAAAATTTCGGAATTGAATATATATAAAGGGAAACTAGAAAATCTAGGAACTATAGAAGAATCAGTAAAAATAGATACGTTAGAATTATACAAGAAGACAAAGAATTTACTTATAACACATAGAGACCACTCTTAAGGTAGTACCAATGTTCACAGGAAAACATAGCGAACTAGATAGTTTTTTGAAAATTGTAGAATTATTACACAATTCACTAAGCGTAGATGGAAAACGACAATTAATAGAGGTCGTATACCATATAAAATTAAATCTTAAGGTAAAGACTATATTAGGAACTAGCCCAGAACCAACAGACTACATAACATTAGCAACAAACTTGAGAGAAAAATGTAAATGGGAAACAACGATTTCCCAAATATATACCAACCTAGCGAACATACATCAATATAATTGCCCTGTACAGGTATTTAGAGACAGGCTTCTTAAAGAAATAGCTCAATTGAACAAATTACAAATACAAGAATTAGGTAATAATATAACTAATTTAGAATGACAGGCTATAGAAAAAGTAAACGAAGCATATGCCTTAAACTTATTCAAAAATGGATTGAATGACCAGCTAAAACAAATAGTATTTGCTGCCCAACCAAAGACACTAGTAGAAGCTATTAACTTGGCAAGTGAGATCGAGAGAACTAATGAGGCCCAAGTAATGCACTATAGATCCTATATATGTTTTTATCGATGTAAATGCAACCCTTTCATTATCTTTATCCCTTTTAATATGTATGATCTTCGATATTTTTTTTTTCGGCGCGTTCTGATCGGCCAATATGATTTTGACACCTGGCGTCTGTTTCGTTGAGATTTTACCGTTAGGTAATTCAACCAATCAGAACATGACATTTGTCACTGAACGAGGATAGGAGATATGGGTAAAGGAGGATAATGAGTGAGAACATTCTAGAAGAAAGCGTAGTAATGAATACAGGGAGATCGAGAAGGCAGTTCACGTGTGGCACTTGAATCGTGCAGTCGATTATCCATTCTCTACCCAACCAATAAAGTTAAAAAAAAAAAAGAATAAAAAGTATATTTAAACTTAAAAATGGTTGAAAATGAGAAATCACAAATTTAGAAAGAAAGAAAAAATATAAAGAGTTCGTGTGTGGCTTTCAAAGCAATCAGCAGAGTGGAAATAAGTGAAATAAATATGATTTTTTTTAAAAAAAAAAAGAAAAGAGTTTTAAACTAAAATTTTTATTAATATAAAAAAAAAACAAAAGTTAAGCATAATTGAAATAATTAACAAAACGAATCTAAAACCACCTCTCAGCATACACACACGACGCAAATATTATTAAATAGAAAAGTTTAGTGCCTCAAATAAAACTGTATTGCACGAAATTAAAATTTTGCATAAACAAAAAAAAAAAACCCTGCCACAACACCTCTGCCAGTCATCATCATCACCATCACAACAAACTTTTCCAAGCTAAAGTTAAAAATCCAACAAAACTAGTAAATACATATAAAAGGAAAACTATAAAAAGATATATTCTCCTTAAACAAGTCACTCAAACATTCAATAAAATACATTGGAAAATAAAAAAAAAATATTACAAAACAGATTAAAATTAAAAACAATTCAGAAAAAAAAGGTGTATCTAAACTACAAAAGAAAATTTAAAATTCAAAAGAAATTCACATATTGTCATATCATATTGTTTCTTTCATATATATATATATATATATATTTTTCCCTTACTATGTGGAAAGAAGTTCTACATTTTGTTTAAGAATTTTGTAGAAAGTGATATTGAATAAATAAACAAAATATACTAAAAAAAAGTGGGAGGTCAAATGTGGGATATCTGTGTTTTGTAATTGAATTTACTCTCCATTACTTCTAAAAAAAATGTATTACCCCTTTACCTACATCCCAGAGTATAAATTGGCTTGTTTTAAGAATTTAGAAGTCATTCTTGTGCTAGAAACCGTTACAATTATACTTTCAAGGTCAAAACTAAGAAAGAAAAAATGGCTTGTTTTATTTGTAGGAATTGTTTTAAAGAATTCAAGTTGAATACATCATTAAAAAGCCATCATAGACTACATCATGGAAAACCGTCGTCTTCAATTGAATGCATACCATGCAATAGATATTTCTCAAACCAGTCAAATTATCAACAACACATATTACAACATTCTAAGATTGGGGATGGAGGACTGCAAACAATATATTCCTAAAACAAATTGCCACTATCATATTGCAAGAAATGCTCATAAACGTAATTGTGTTGACAAAATTCGAAATTATTATAATTGTGTTGATATTGATGACGATGATAAAGTAAAATATGTCGGATCAGGGGGCTAATTATCGCAGTCGATACCGTGCGAAATTTACTCCAAGTTGGACTTTTTTTTAATTTTGGGATTCTCGCATTCGCTATCGAGTAAGTTGTATCGAAATTTCTTATGATGGCACTCGATAGCGAGTGTACGATCGAATGTAACCGTGTGAGTTTTATTCGATACCAAATTTGGTGTCGAAATTTTATTTTTAAATAGTTCGTTGGATAACAAGTGTTTATTTAAGATTTTAATTGTTATATTAATTAATTATTCGTATAGATTTTCGTACTTTTTTGTATTACTCCCTTTTTTGCACCTTTGTAAAGGAGTTTTTACACAAACTCTAACCAGTAACTTAACAGTTTATTGTTTTTGTTAAAAAGTAAAAAATAATTATTCTTGTTTGAACGCTTTACAAGTGCAACAACAGTTTTTTAAAATTAACCACATTTTATTTATTTAGGTACACGCAAACAACAAGAAAATGTAAGTTAAATCTTTAATAAGTTTTATGCAAATTAAGTAATTAATATTAATTATTAGGTCGAATATAACAAAAATAAATTTCAGACAAAAACAAATTCTTGCTGAGTTTATGTCTGAGCACAGCAATTTGGCCAAAGGCGATTTACCAAATACATGCCAAGGAAAAGCTACTGCTAACAGACTTTGGGAAACTTTAACTAATAAATTAAATGCCTCCGGTCCACCGCTAAAAGATGTAAAAATATGATATAAACTACAGCTTCTGTTATAAATTTTTTATTTTCAAGTAAATGATTATATGTCTTTATTTTTCACTTTATTCTCAATATAATTTATTTATTTATATATATATCTAAATATATAATATTTTTTTTTTTATTATTATTGTTAACTTTATTAAGCTATCTTTTGATTACAATGTATTTATTAATTTGATTTAAATGTTGCCAACTATCCTCTCCAATGCCTACTGGCGCTGAGGCATTATTCGATCTTGTATTCATTTTTAATTGAATTAAATGAAATAAAAAAAAAAAAAAAAAAACTTGGCGCAAGGTAAATTTTTAATTGTTTTTAACATGCTGCAGATAAAGACTTTTGTAATTTTCGGTAGGTGTATTCTGATCAAAAGCAAATGGTTAAAAAAAAGCTTTCTTACAATAAATCTTCAATCAAGAAAACTGGAGGAGGTCCTTTTGACGAAAAACCGCTAAGTGTTGCTGATGAACAAATTTTGGAGGCAGCAGGCCTTGATGTTGCTGGTTTACAGGAGGTCCGGACATTCGGATCCGAAAATCAGCAACACAAAGAAATAGATGACAACACCACAGTTTCATGTGAAGAAAGTGATGATTTAATCGAAAAGCTAATAGTAAATAATATATTTGAGCAAGATGATACTCCAAAAAAGACTGTAGCAGTGGACTGCAATTTCTCATCTTTAAAAAAAGAGCCGAGGGAAACAAAAACAATTTTGTTAAAAAAAAAAATATATGTGCAACAGAAACTTACCACAATGAAGTTTTAAATAGACTGGATAAAATAATAAAAATTAAAGAAAAGAAAATGGAAATGGCTACGGAGTTTCACCAAATTAATATGGACATTAAGAGGATAGTGTTAAATATACGAACAAAAGAATTGGAGCAGCTAAACAAAAATTAGTATGAATTACTGACATTGGAGTTTAGCATATTTCTTTTAAGTATTAATTTATTAAGAATTGTTTTTTACATATTTGTAGTGTTGGTTAAGGCTTTTTTTTTATCTTTTACAACACTTTATTAAAAATCGATTCGCAAGGTAACGAGTGCCATCATCAGAAAAACTCGCACGATTGAAATTAATTTCGATACGAATTTATTTCGATCACGAGTCCCGGAATTAGCCCCCAGTATTTAATAATCGCATCCTTACATATTTTATTGAGAATAATAATAAAACGGATTTAATACCTGAGAACTTTTTATCGGGAATTAAATTTAAAGTGGTTAAGCTGTTAAGGAATATGGTTCAAAAACATTATAGTATAAAATTAAATCGTGAAATATTTTGTGAAAACATGCTGCTTAAGAAAGACTAGAAATTATGTTGCATCGAAGTGAAATCGCATCAGACTAAAATGATTATAATTAATCTCTCATCATAAACTACAGACGATATTTGAAATATTTACAATAGACAATGTGATGTTATTGTAAAAAAATTGAGTGAATTCCAGGAACGGGGTAGCAGATGGACATTAATAAAAAATATTACGGTTAAAAATTAATATAAATCAATATCAGTGTATAAAAGGTTCGCAGTATAGTATATTCCTCTCCCAATTCCAATACAAAAGAAACATGCATGCATCAATGTTCAAAACAAAGACGAATATTGTTGAAAGTGGCCTATAATATCTGCATTACAGCCTATTCGTATCAATTTTAATAGAAGCACATCATATAAAATTAATAACGTTAGAGATATATATTATCACATTGAAAAATTATTTTGTTTTGAATTTTAAAAATTTGTCTTTTCCGCTATCAACGAATAAAATTAAAGATTTTGAAATGAACAATAATATAGTTTGACCCTACTATTCCAGTATAAAGGAAAAGGCTAATCACGTTAATTTATTATTACTAGAAGACGCTGAGAAATTCCACAACGTTTGGATTAAAAATATTTCCAGGTAAGCCAATACTAATTTTATGATAAAAAAAAAATTATATTAATATGTGTGGGAATGCGGTTGCAAGCAAACTGCAATAAGAGCAAATAGTTAGTTGAGACGAAGCCGCCGCGAAGTGAAGACGAAAAGACGGAACCAACAATTTGCTTTTTTAAAAAGAAAAAACAAACTTTTTTATTAATCATTTTTATAACTTTAATTTCAATCCTTGTGAATTAATTCTTATTTTATTATTAAATAAACTTTTATACTACAATAAATTACAAATAAACATTAAATACTATAAATTTTGGGGACTCAACCACGATAATTTGTTCAAACAAACGTACGAAAAAAAAGAGAGAAAAAATCATAAACGTCGCGGTTGTATGTACACACAAACATAAAGACACAACAGAATATTCGAGAATTTCAACGGCTAAAATAACAGCAAAATATGGCTTTAGGTGATTTTGTTCTTGTGAGAAACAACTTGGCAGCGGCCAAACGTAGCGCAGTTATGGCTTTACATAAACTTGTGTTTGAGGCTGAAGGTGATCGTCAAAATAGAAGAAGGTTGAGAGAATTCGTAGGTTTTGATTACGACGAAAACCACGATAAGTTTAAAGAAAAAATTGCATACGTCGAACAGAACTTAAGCTCTGCTGACTTGGTTACAATATCCAACATGTTGACATTGGACTACGAAGTTGACGACCTGCTGTTACACATTTTTAGAAATTTGCGTAAGGGAAGTTTGTTATGTTCGACAGAGGGGAATGCCGAAGACGACGATGATGATGACAGCGAAGACGAAGCTGATGACGGCAGCGAACATACAATGGTGAGCATGCGCAACGGGTTTGAAGGTAAGGACGACAACAGCAAGATGGTCAATGAAAGAAAAAGAATGATAGTGTGTGAAAAAAAATATGATAACGACGGCAGCAATTCAAATAAAACGTATGTGAGAAACGAAGAAAACATTTATGACGATAAAGAAAATAATCAAAACAAAACATGCAAATTAGAACAACAGTGTAACGCTTCATCTTTTAATATGCCAAGATTTTCAATTAATTTTCGCGATATTGAGGATTCAATTAGACCTTTTGATGGAAGTGGCTCTATACCAATTGATATTTGGATAAATGATTTTGAAGAAATTTCTGCGGTTATGTATTGGGATGAATTTCAAAAATTCATATTTGCAAAAAAATCCCTTAGAGGTTTGGCTAAACTATTCATCGCTAGTGAAAGAGGTATTACTACATGGAATAAGTTGAAACAGGAGTTATTGAATGAATTTAAAACTACAGCCAACAGTGCCCAATTACACAAAATGTTAACAGAGCGAAAAATAAATAAGGATGAAAGTGTCCATGAATATTTTTTGAGGATGAAAGAAATGGCTTCGCGCGGTAATATAGAGGAAAGTGCCTTAATACAATATGTTATCGATGGCATAAAAGATTTAACAATAAATAAAACGATATTGTACGGTGCAAGTAACATAAAAGACTTTAAAGAAAAGCTGAAATGTTACGAAATCATGCAAGAAAGGTCTTCAAAACAAAAAGTCGACGTAAAAACAGCACACAGCAATAAGATTGGTAATAAAAGTGAAAAAGTGGTAATTTGTTATAACTGTGGTGATAGAGGTCATACACCCAGGAACTGTAAAGATAAGGAAAAAGGAATAAAATGCTTTAGTTGTAATCGATTTGGTCATATTTCAAAAGAGTGTCCGTCTAAAGTTGAGAAGGCAAATGTTAGACAATTAGCTGTAGAGAATATTATGAAGGTAAATGTTAAATTTTCAGACCAAAACTGGATGGCTTTATTCGATACCGGTAGCAAATTTAATATCGTCACGGAAAGAATATATAATTTGTTAAATAAACCTAAACTTTGTAAAACTGATTTTTATTTGATTGGATTTGGTAAAACTTCTGACAGTGGAAAAATAAAACCAATTGGCAATTTTAAAACCGAAGTTGAAGTCGAAGGTGAAAAATATGACTTGACTTTTCATGTGGTTCCATTTGCTTGCGTTGATGTTGAAGTGATTCTAGGAAACGAATTTTGCGCATTTGCTGAAATTGAAATTACACCTGATGGCCTGAAAATAAGAAAACTCAAGGACGAAATTGCTGAAGAAGTGCATAGTTTAATGGTAATGGACGTGTGTGAAGACAAACATGTAAGTACAATTAATATTGATGAGACAAGTAGTGATGATGCAAAAAGAGAGGTAGTGGACATGATACGTAATTACAAGCCAAATAAATGTAAGACGACTAATGTGGAAATGCGTATAGTTTTGAAGGACGATAAACCAATTTTTTGCAATCCGAGACGACTTCCAATAAGTGAGAGATTTATTGTCGACAACCAGATACAACAGTGGTTAGATGAGGGCATAATTGAACCTTCTGAATCAGAGTTTTGTAGCCCAATTGTGTTGGCTAAGAAAAAAGATTCCACTCCAAGATTGTGCATCGACTTCAGAAGAATGAACAAAGTTATTGTCAAGGATCGTTATCCTTTGCCTCTCATAGAAGACCAACTCGATCGCTTACAGAACGCGCGCGTTTTTAGTACGATTGATTTACGCAACGGATTCTTTCATGTCCCTGTCAATGAGGAAAGCCGAAAATATACGTCGTTCGTCACGCATAATGGACAGTATCAATTCCGTAGAGTTCCTTTTGGCCTTTCAAATTCTCCCGGCGTATTTCAACGTCACGTTAACGCCATATTCCGTGATTTAACCCGTGAAGGTATAGCCCTGCCATATATCGATGATATTATCATTCCAGCAAAAGACGAACAAGAGGCAATTCTAAATTTAAGACGTGTATTGGATCTAAGTAGAGACTACGGCCTGGACATAAATATTAAAAAATGTTATTTTTTGAAAAAACGAATTCAATTCTTAGGTCACGTTATTGAGAATCAGCATATATCTCCGTCGCCGGAAAAAACAACTGCAATGGTAAAATATCCAATCCCTTTAAACGTCAAACAGCTAGAAAGATTCCTTGGCCTTGCAGGTTATTTCAGAAAATTTATTCCTAATTTTTCGACTATTGCCAAACCACTTACCGATCTTAAAAAACAGAATGTAAAATTTGTATTTGGAGATGATCAAATGTCGTCGTTCAACACACTGAAAAATATTTTAAGTAATGGTCCAGTTTTAAGTTTATTTAATCAGAATTATGAAACCGAAGTCCACACCGACGCATCCATTGATGGCTACTGGGCAGTTCTTCTTCAAAAATCGCCAAGTGACAACTTTTTACATCCAGTATATTACATGAGTAAAAAGACTACTGATCAAGAGAGAAAGTACACGAGCTACGAGTTGGAGGTGTTAGCAGTCATTGAAGCGTTGAAAAAGTTCCGCGTTTACTTAATAGGTTTAAAATTTAAGCTGGTGACAGACTGCAATGCGTTTACGAAGACGTTAGACAAGAAAGATTTGTGTACGAGAGTTGCTCGTTGGATACTGTTTCTCCAAGAGTACGATTATACCGTTGAACACCGGCCTGGATCTCAAATGCGACACGTCGACGCTTTAAGCCGACATCCAATCATGATGATAGCTGAAAACAGTCTCATTTCTAAAATCAAGCGTTTGCAAAATCAAGACGAAGACCTTAACACAGTAAAGGAAATTTTGAAAAGTAACCCGTCGTATAATAACTATTATTTGAAAGGAGATGTTTTGTACAAGATTGCTGACGATAACGAGCTGCTAGTAATTCCTAAAGGTATGTACACTGAAATTATAAAAACAGCGCACGAAAAGGGTAATTTTTCTATCAAAAAGACAAAAGAATTGATATGCAAAGACTATTTTATACCGAAGTTAGAAGAAAAAATACAAAAAATTATACAAAATTGCATCCCGTGTATTATTACAAATAGAAAAAGAGGAAAACAAGAGGGAGAATTACATCCTCTAAATAAAGAAGCATTGCCGTTACACACATATCACATTGACTACCTTGGTCCTTTAGAATCCACCAACAAAATGTATAACCATATCTTCGCCGTTATTGACTCATTTACTAAATTTTGCTGGCTGTACCCCACGAAAACAACGTCAGCCACAGATGCTATTTCGCGACTACAAACACAAAGCAGCATCTTCGGTAATCCACTACAGATCATTTCGGATCGCGGTTCGGCATTTACAAGTGAGGATTTCAAATCCTACTGTGCTGATGAGAATATAGACCATATCTTGATAACAACAGGTCTTCCACGTTCCAATGGACAAGTCGAAAGGCTAAATAGCGTGATTATTTCAGTTTTGGCTAAGCTAAGCATTGATGACCCCTCCAAGTGGTACAAGTTTGTCGGACGAGTACAACAAATTATTAATTCGACACATCAGAGAAGCATTGGCACCACCCCATTGAAATGCTTATTGGCACTAAAATGCGAACTAAAGATGATATTCAGCTAAAGATACTCGTAGAACAGGAATTAGCAGCCAGTTACAACGAACAAAGGAACGAGATAAGACGATCAGCTAAAGAGCAAATACTTAAAGTCCAAGAAGAAAACAAGAAAAGATACGATCTTCGACGCAAACCACCTAGACATTACAATCTGAACGATATTGTTGCAATCAAAAGAACTCAGCTAGGAGCAGGCCTTAAACTTAAGCCAAAATACATAGGCCCATACAAAATTCTTAAAACTAAACAAAACGATACATACGACGTAATCAAAACTGGTGAAGGCGACGGTCCCAACCGCACCACAACCTGTGCAGAATTCATGAAGCCATGGCCAGACGGAATTGATGAAGAACTAGACGAACCTCTTGAAGAGCCAAATGAAGATGTCTTATACCCGCAGGATGGCCGAGATGTGGGAATGCGGTTGCAAGCAAACTGCAATAAGAGCAAATAGTGAGTTGAGACGAAGCCGCCGCGAAGTGAAGACGAAAAGACGGAACCAACAATTTGCTTTTTTTAAAAGAAAAAACAAACTTTTTTATTAATCATTTTTATAACTTTAATTTCAATCCTTGTGAATTAATTCTTATTTTATTATTAAATAAACTTTTACACTACAATAAATTACAAATAAACATTAAATACTATATATGTATCAAATTTTATGAATTTCCCATTTAATTACAGAATAATAAAAAGTCAAATAACAAATCACCGCCGATGTAGTTTCCTTGTGGTAATAAAATGTTGACACATTTTATGATTGTCAAATGTGGGATAACAACATATTGGTATTATAAATAATTAGTTCATCAAGAATGTTTTTTAATGTAAACAAATTTTAAAACGCTTGACTCATAGTACGTAATTGAATTTACTTAAAGGCTGGATTAGCCGAACGTAAATGTAGCCGTGTCAGCTGATCGTTTTTGTTATATGAAAAGCAGTACAAATGCTTACTTGAGCGTAATGTCACTTAACCGTAACGTAGGAATCTGAAAATAGAATTCTACGGCTACGTTAAGTGACATTTGTCACTTATGTGGAGTATTATGTGGCTATTTTTACTCTTTTTTTTTGGAACTTCAAATTTTTGGTGCATAAATAACATTTTAAGTTTAGTATTCAAATTGTTTTTTTTTTTTTATAAAATCAAGTAACACACAGTTATAATAGATAATATTAATAACAATAAGAATAAAAAATAGAGGTATTAATAAGAATTATAATCTTATCGCATATAAGAGTTGTTCTTTTATTTTGATTTTTCGACCTTTATTAATTAAATATTTATAACTACTGAAAACTAATTAATTTTATAACAAAAACATCTTTATTTATATTTAGCTTCTCCTTTATGTAGCTTCGGCAGAAAATATGTAATTGATTACATTCATTTATAATAAATTATACACGTATGCATATAATTATTAACATAAAAATAAAACTTTTTATTTAAAAAAAACCTTAAGCTTCAAAAATTATTAAAATTTATATATAAAACTGTCTTGGTACTATTTAAATAGCATTTCGTACATTTTGCACATAATTTCAAGTAATGTACATATTTACATTTAAGTGCCATCAACGTTTTTTGTATATTAATGCAAACAGTGAACAATATGTGAAATTAAATAGTTAAAAAAAATAAAATTTCGGTGCAATGGATGATGAAAAATTGATATTGCTGGTGCAGGCAAATTAATGCCTCTATAATAAATATTGTCCGGGGTACAAGAACCAGAAAAAAAACGAAATATCTGGAGGTAAATTTCTGCACAGATGGATCATCTAGGTAAGTTATTAATATTTTAGTGCCAAAAATATAGTATGTATTAAAAAAAATACTTTTCTTTTATAGAGGAATTATGCCAAAAGAGATGGTCGTCTCTCAGAGATACATAGATATGCCAAAGAAAAGTGGCAGAAAAATTTGTCATCAGACAGCGGAGCAAAATACACGTCGCCATGGGTGCTTATGCAAAGTATGGAGTTTATAGCGCCTCATATTGTACCACGACCGTAAGTAAAAATGAAATATATATTTTTATACTGAAAATTAAATAATTTTTTTATTTCCAAAATGCGAAGTTCATGTAGCATGAATAGGGAAATATATGACAACAATTCGCAGTCGCCTTTGTCACCAACAGCTTTGCCGTCGCCATTATCTACGCAGTCACCAACAATCGTTTCCTCTCCATTGCCTGAAGTATTATCAGAACAATCTTTGTTAGAGCCAATTAAAGAGACACAAACAACACCCGTAATGTCCAAGCGCAAAAGGCCGCTACAAAACGACGAAAAACAGTTCTCCCAAGCAGTTGATGCCTTCAAAAAACTATGCGAGGGCAGAATAAATAAGCCGGAAGAAAACGACGCACTGGCTGGCTTTGGAAAAATGATTGTCGGAGTAATAAGAACAATGGGTCCATCGAAGCAGCTGATAGCGATGGAGAAAGTGACATCATTAGTCATGAAAATGAAGCTTGAGGAGGGTAACTCATACGAATATGTTCTGGAAACCGATATAGAGTGAAATTAAAATCTAATGAAATTTCAAAGTTTTAGTTTATTAACGGCCTGTGTTTTTTAAAACAAACAAGTGATTTGTCTTGCCAATTGATAGATAAAACACAAACAAACACTCTATTACTATTTGTGTTTTACGTATAAATAGACAAGTTGATTGCTTGATATAGCTTTTCTTACAATTTTTTGCGTAAAGTTTTGTTTTTATTTCTTTGTTTTTTGATTTTTATTCTCTTTTTTTTTATTGAATTCTTATTTATGTTTTATATGAGAATTAATATGTTTAAGTATTTAATTTGAATTTGTTTTTGTGTTTAGTTGACGAATGTGATTACTTTTTTTATACGTACTACCTTTTTTACTTTTGTTAATTAATTAAAAAGACTGATACATTTTAATAATATTGTTACGCAAGAACAAACGAAACGACCTAATATCGTTTAACAATAAAAACAATAAGCAAAAGCCACAAAAACAAAGACCATGAGCATGAAAGAGATAGAAAACACAACGAACAAGAGGCAATGTGTACACAATACACATTAACAAATACATCGAACATCTTCTAAATAAACCAGCAACAATAAACAATGTAGTCGCAAAAGAATTCTCGAGAAGGCGAGAACGCGAACCTTCTATCTCGAGAACCATCATCAGACTGAAGACGTTCGCATATAAAAGGGCAAAACAAGGCAGGAGTGAGTCAGTTATAATTCAGCCAGCCTTGCGTGAAGTTGCGTGTGAACTAATCAGTCGCGGTGTGAAGACAAGTTGCGTGCGAAGTAAAAAGTCGTGGTTCGAAGATATCCGTTGTGAGCAGTATAGCGAATAGTTGACTGTGAATAATATCGAACATTATTGTTGTATCGGTTAAGTGTGAACAGTGGCACAAAAGTAGTGTGATAAATAGAGTTTAATTGAAATAAAACACATACTTGTTTTTTACTTGGTTTGCAATCAACGAACTCATATTTAAACGTTTTTAAAAGGGTAAAAACGTAACAATTGGTGTCAGAAGTGGGATTGAAAAATCCAAAAGTGAAAATAATTAATAAAAAAAAATAAGTAAATAAAATGAAACTCTCCGAATTAAGAGTGGACCGGCTTAAGCGAGAGCTGGGTAAACTAGAGCAGCCAACAACGGGCACGAAGAATGAACTGCAGAGGCGGTTAAGAGAACAACTTCAGCTTCAGGGCATCGACATCGAATCCTACGAGTCCGAGGATGAAGAGGAACGAGAGTCACAAGCCCCTGCAACCCCTAGCGGTATAGACATAAATTCGTTGCTAGCCGCTATGATGGAAAAAATGCAAGTATTAGCTGATAAACAAGAAGCTTCCCGAAAAGAAGAGAACAAAAAGCTATTCGAAGCTTCTAGAGCCGAAAATGAGAAGATGCAAGCAGCAAACCAGAAACTTCTTGCTGATGTACAAGAAACTTCTAGAGCAAATAGTGAACAAATGATGAAACAAATGCATGCTGCAAACAAAAAGCTATTTGAAGCAACAACAGAGAAGCTGGAAGAAATACGTGAGTCATTCAGCAAAAGAATTACCAGTGTCGAGGTAAAGGTGTCAGATTTAGAAAAGACCGTTGACGCGAAGGTGGACAATTTGGAAAAGGCCGTCGACGGAAAACTCATAATGATGGAGGAAAAGCTCATCAACCTCCAGAGCCAGCGACCGGAACCAGTACGAGTCGTATCTGAAAGTACCAGCAGGATAAAAACACCTTGCTTTGATGGAAGCTCACCCCTATCCGTCTTCAAATTCCAATTTGAGACAGTAGCCAGCAGAAACGGATGGGACGATGGAGAGAAGGCCTTGGAACTAATTTTGGCGTTAAAAGGTGTAGCAGCTGAGATACTAGAGACCATGCCAGCCAGCAGTAGAAACAACTATAACGACTTAATGGTGGCCTTCAAAGCGGATATTGGCAGGTGGAGATTGCAGACAAGGACAAAGAGAAAACTGCATTCAGTGCGAACGGCGGCTTATGGCAGTTTAAAGTTATGCCATTTGGACTCTGTAATGCTCCGGCCACATTCGAGCGGCTTATGGAACGTGTACTCAAGGGACTGCATTGGAAAACTTGCCTGGTGTACCTCGGCGACATTATAGTGATGGGCAGAACTTTCGACGAACACCTCAAAAACCTGGGAGAAGTTCTGCAGCGAATAACAATGGCTGGACTAAAATTAAGCGTAAAGAAATGTGCATTGTTCCAAAAACAGGTGAAATATTTGGGGCATCTTGTTACAGCAGATGGAATATCTACGGATGAAGATAAAATACGAGCAGTAAAGGACTGGCCTCGGCCCCAGAATCTTCATGAACTACGCAGCTTTTTGGGACTATGCACATACTACAGACGCTTTGTGCCTAACTTTGCTAGCGTGGCTACAAGCTTGCATGAACTCACCAAGAAATCGAAAGCGTATCAATGGGGTGAGTCACAAGAAAAGGCGTTCCACACATTAAAAGATCTATTGTGTGCTACACCAGTTTTGGCGTATCCAGTCCCAGGAGAAAAATTCATTTTGGACAGTCATGCTAGCGAATATGGTATTGGTGGTGTACTTTCCCAAGTGGTCAATGGTACGGAGAAAGTAGTAGGCTACTATAATCGCACACTGTCGAAGCCGGAACGAAATTATTGTGTGACCCGACGTGAACTACTTGCAGTGCTGGAGTGCATAAAACATTATCACAAGTACCTGTATGGCCAACATTTCCTGCTAAGGACTGACCATTCCGCACTGAGATGGCTGCTGCAATTTAAGAACCCTGAAGGACAGTTAGCACGTTGGATTGAGCGCCTCCAGACTTACGACTTCAGCATTGAACACCGAAGAGGCATAAAACATGGTAATGCTGATGCTCTCTCACGCCGACCTTGTAATTTGGAGTGTAAACATTGCGTGAAGGCTGAGAAAAAGGAATCCATCGTCGATATCCGGCTAACGCGGATTGAAGACCACGAAGACTGGTCCCAAGCACAAAGGAGTGACCCAATATTGGCGAAGATAATAGCAGCGAAAGAGGAGGATAAACGACCAACAAGAAATGAGATATCCGCAGAAGGTCCTCTGGGTCCATCGAAGCAGCTGATAGCGATGCAGAAAGTGACATCATTAGTCATGAAAATTAAGCTTGAGGAGGGTAACTCATACGAATATGTTCTGGAAACCGCGATATAGAGTGAAATTAAAATCTAATGAAATTTCAAAGTTTTAGTTTATTAACGGCCTGTGTTTTTTAAAACAAACAAGTGATTTGTCATATACATACAAGTATTTTATTAAAAATTAATAAATGTACGTATATACATATTTATATCTACATGAATATGGATGAAATGTTGATTTTTATTACTGCATTTAGGAAAACGGTCATACACAAATGTATGTTCTAACAGGATTATAATAAAAATGAATTTTATGATTTATAGATATAAAAATCAATTATATGTACATATGTGGGTTTTTAATTATTCAGCTTTATTACGATTGTCATAGTCGTTGCCGTTTATATTATATCATCCGATACTGGGGTCTAATCACCGCTGTCGATATCGAATTACCTATCGAATCGAATTTCAATTCTAATTGTAAAAGAATTTATTGAATTTGTAATAGATTCAGAACATATGTTTATCTTTGTAAACAAAACAATAATAAAAGCTGTAAAAGAAATATAAAAAGTTAAAGAAAATAATATAAAATGACTGAACACATATTGATGCTGGAATATTTATCTTCATCGGAATCTGAAAATGAAGACAATTTAATGCACGTTAGACGACAATTGCGGGATAAAAGTGACGTACTAACCTTGCCAGCTAAAACGTAAGTAAAATTTTTATTAAGCATATGTTTTTTATCGGTTATCAATTTGCTTTTCAGATTTAAACAGCGGTTTAGGCTATCAAAAGAGGCATTCAATTATGTCCTCTCCCAATTAGATTTTTCTGGGTATATGTCAACAGCAGTACCACCAACGCTCCAGTTGGCCGCAACACTTTCGCTTTTAGCTACTGGGTCCTTTCAACATTCGGTTGGCAACGACTATTTGATAGGAATGTGTCAAAGTGGAATAAGCAAAATTATAAAAAACGTTGCAAAGGAAATGGAGGCAAAACTATGTCCTAATTTTATAAAATTTTCTCCAAATGAATTAACGGAATGCATGGAAACTTTTATGAAAAAGTACAAGATTCCTGGAGGTAATAGTCTTCAAATGATTTGTGTTTTTATCCTTCATAGTTTTCATTTCATTAGTTATAGGATGCATTGACGGTACCCATATTGGACTACAAAAGCCCTCTCATAACGAACATATGTTCTTCAATCGGAAAGGGTTTCATAGCCTAAATGTTATGATAGTAGGTTCATGAAAAATAAGATTTTATTTAAACTAACATTTTATTTTTAGATTTGTGACCACAAGTACAAGATTTTGGCAATTAATTCTAAATATGGTGGAGCTGCACACGACTCTTTCGTGTGGAAACATTCAAATGAAAGGGATTTGTTGGAAGAACTGCATAGCGAAAAAAAATTGAAAAATATTTGGCTTTTGGGTAATTTCAACTAGAATAAATTGCTATCACGCTGTTACAAATATAATTTTTCTTAATTTCAGGTGACTCGGGGTACCCTTTGGAGCCGTGGTGCATAACGCCGTACAGAAATCCTGCAGAAGGATCAATGGAGGCTCATTTCAATGACGTTCACTCAAAAGGTAGATGTATAGTTGAGAGAACTATTGGAATCTTTAAGGGGCGTTGGAAAATACTTTCCAACTATAAAAGAAGTCGTTATGGTGCCGAAAAAGTAGCACAATTAGCAAATGTATGTGCAGCCTTGCACAATGTTTGTGTAAAATTTAAAGTAGAACAGTACATAGAAATTACAGTTCCAGAATCTGCCCAAGTTGACATAGACATTGGTGTTGAATCACATTTGACCAAAATAGGCAGCAAAATAAGAGACCACATAAAACTTTCCTTGCTTAATAATTTGTAAACATTAGATGTAATGAAAAACACAAAAAATAAACATTCTTTTATTAAAAATAAATTAAAATTAGCACAACCTTGGATTTCATTGAATTTGTACTTTAAAGTTTTAAAATAATGCAAATAGACTCCTTGTCTTTAAATTATTGAGTATACTTATTAAGCAATTTACATTTGTTTTTTTTAGCATTTCGAGTTTAATAGATTTTATTTCAAAATCAAGCATTTTATTTTTCATATCGGCAATGTGTTGTTCTTCTTTTAGTTTGAGTGATCGTTCTTTTAATTGTATTAATCGGTCCAGCTTAGAAACCATATTCTTTTGGTGCTCTTCAACCTTCGATATATTGGAGTTTAAGAGCTCTAGTTTTGTTACGCTTTTCTTTGTTGGTTTGCCTTCTTTATTTTGGGGTCCACTATACTTTTCCGAAAAGGGCTTACTTGAACATTCAGAAGTTGATTTCGATGCACTGACTCCACAGCCTTCGTGTTCGCTATCATATTCCGATGCAAGGCTTGTGTCCATTAAATATTGTACTGTCTGATTTGCGTCATTAGGAGGAGTTGTGTTGGTATTCTCGCAGCAACCGAATGATTTTACATTGGGTAATCCTTCAACCGCAACATCAATGCCGGCTGCCTCAATTATTTGTTCCTCGGCGGACGTCAAAAGAATTTCTTCATATGGTCCACCTCCAGTTTTCTTTTTCGAGGCTTTGTTTAAAGATAACTTCTTCTTAACACTAAATTTTTGATCTGTAAAAACCTTAAAAACAAAAAATTCATAAAAAAAATATAAAACCAAACTTTGTTCATTTAATATACCTTTCGCCACGATTTATCATTTTTAGTTGGTGGGCCAAACGAATTTAAACGCACGGTTAGTGTTTCCCACAGCCTATTTGAAGTAATTCTTCCTTGCCCACAATTTGGTAAAATATTTCTTGCCAAATTCGGGTGCTCTGACATAAACTCAGCCATCACTTGTTTCTGCTTTAAATTAATGCTTTTTACACTTGTCCTGAAAATATAACAATTATTAATGGATATACATAATTAAAAAAATGTTAAAACTTACATATTCAATTATTTTTGGACAGCCGATCAATTTCAAAAAAATTTTATTTTGTTTACGATAGCTATTTTGGTATCGAATGATATTTGTAAAGAAAACACTCGATCGATTACTCGATATCGAAAGTTATAATCTCAAATTTTGTTTATTTTTGGTCGATATCGAATGCCATGATCTCAAAATAAAATTATTCGATCAAAATAGCTCGATATCGACAGCGGTGATTACACCCCTGATGTGGAATTGAGCCTTCATTGACAAAATACTCTGCCAATTTATTTCGTAAATCTATAGCCATTTGAGTGGATCGCCTAATATTGGTTCTTAGCTGATTTCTCCACTCTCCTTCTTTGACGGACCCATCTTCAGCCTCCATATCAACATAATTTTCAGGGCAATACCACCGTTTATAATCGGTCAACATGACAAAATTGTGCAGTACAGTACACGCCAGTACAATAAAATCTGCATTGTCAGGTGACATTTCAATAGTTGTGAGCAGTACTCTCCAACGAGCGCATAGTATACCGAGGAATTTTCGATTACTCGGAGTGCTCGGGAAAGACTATAATTGAAAATATTTTTTTTTAGTATCTGGTTAGAACCAGGATACGAGCGCATTAAGTTTGAACGTAACGGGAAGGCAGCATCCGCTACAAAGTAATGAGTTTGGAGGAACGAGCACTTTTCCTGTCATTACAGATTTCCCAAATGGTGATAAACGAAATATCCCTATTAAAATGAATTAAATGTTTGTTACCATTGTAATACAAGTCTTATTGAATTTTTGATACTTACCTCCATCGCTTTGGCTGCCATAACTTCCCGCACTGACGGAAGTAAAGGTGTATTTTGCATCACACACTGCCATTAAAACTAAATTGAAGTGTTTTTTATAATTGAAGTACATGGAGTTAGAATTTGCAGGGCACTTTATTGCAACGTGTTTTCCATCTATTGCACCTACACAATTCGGCATATCCCACATACGGCTAAAATCTTTTTCTATTTCTTCGTATTGGAATTGCCGTTTAAAATATAATCCCTGTTTATGGGCCGAACGCCCCACCTTCTTATGCGCCTTTTTCGGTTTATTTTTTTATATTTTTTATATAAATTTACAAAATTTAAGTAAAAAAACAAATCTTCCACATCCATTTTTAATAAATAAATATACAAATTAATAATAATATATATTATTATTTTTTAATATACACGCACGAGATATAAATGAACACAAAAGCAAAAATATTTGTTGAAGGATTTTTTGTTTGTTTTTAATGTTTAATGTTTTATACTTTATTTTGCTTTTTTTCCTTATGTCAAAAACACATGACACGTTTTTAAGTGTTCTATAATCGCTAATACGTTTACATTTACGTTACGTTTACGATGCCTACGTTCGACTAATCGAGCCTTAAGAAAGAAATGTGTCTGCGTCTTTTTTTCACCCCCAAGTGGAATATCTGTTTTTTATGTAATTGTATTTACTCTCCATTACTTCTAAAATGTATTACCCATTCATCTACATACCAGAGTATAAATAGACTTGTTTTAAGGATTTAGAAATCATTCTTGTGCTAGAAATCTTTAAAATTACATTTTCAAAAATAATATTAAAGAAAATAAAAATGAGTTGTCAAAATAATATTTGTATATGTGAACTTAAACTCACATCAGATGATAACTTATGGATGGATGAGAAGTTCTATAAGGAACTTCTCAAATCTAAAAATTACTTTACAAAAACAATGATATGCTTCAAACCTTTGTTTGAAGAATTACTTTGAGACGTACTTTGTTTGATTCTATATTTTGAATTCTTTATTTTTTTATATGTTAAATGTTTTAAAAATGTTTGTTTTAAAAATTTGTGAACCAAGGAAAAAAACACTAAATATTTCGTTACTTCACTAATAAAATAAAGCGCATAATACGTATCGTCTCGAACACTAAAAAAAAAAAAAAAAGATGTGTTACCAGATGGGAGTTTCCACTTCCAGTGGAAATGTAACACTATTATCATTTACCAGGATGACGACGAGAACGGTTCCGCTTGGGGAAGTATTCGCATGGAGGAGGATAGCGTGAACATCGATGCAACGAAGTTTTATATATTATTTAAGAATTTTGTAGAGAGTGATATTGAATAAATAAACAATATATTTAAAAAAAGTGCGAGGTCAAATGTGGGATATCTGTGTTTTGTAATTGAATTTACTCCCCATTAAATCTAAAAACAAAATGTATTACCCCTTTACCTACATTCCAGAGTATAAATTGTCTTGTTTTAATGATTTAGAATTCATTATTATTTTAGAAATTATTATAGTTTTCATTTTATAATTTCAAATAAAAAAATGGATTGCGAAAATACTATCTGCATTTTCCAGTTGAAACTGGCTGACGAATACAATCTCTGGATGAACGAAAAGTTCCACGATGAAGCGAAAAATTTCTTTTTGAAATTAAAGAAAAACAACGTGAATTGAAACAAAATTTAGTTTCTCACATGTAAGTGTTTCTGCAATTTCTTTTTGTGAGAACTATCTGTCATTTAAGTTTTTTGGCGTAAGTTATTTGAAATTTGTGAGTAAAAGTGTTTCTGTAAGAAAATTTTGTGAAAAGTTTCTCACATGAACTGTCAAAAAACATTTAAAAACGGTGCGGAAAACTAAATTTTTCAAAAAATATTCGATGAATTCAAAAAATAGAGAAAAGGTAAGGTTTTATTAAAAAAAAATGTAAATTGATGTTAATGTTAATTAATTTTAGAAAATTGAAAGAATTTCAAAATTCCAGAAGGAAATTTGCCAGAGAACAATTCAGCGGTATAAGTTCGAATTTCAAATACAAAGAGCAATGGCAACTACTTACAGAGCCCCTTAACTCTTTAGGTGGAAGTGAAAAAACTGTTGAGCAGTGGAAAAAAGTAAGTTTTGACTGTTTACATTCACCCTTATTGTGTTTGGCGTAGTCGAAAAACGATAGCTGTCGTAGTTGCTGTCGTATTTACAATTTTATGTTACCGTCTAAAATTTTCGACAAGCAAAATTTTGTAAAAGATTCACAATGTAAAAGAATACGCTAAATTAAATGATTTTGAAACATCCTGTTAAAGATCTGTCAAACAAGTGTTTATAAATAAAAAAATAAAAGTAAATATAGTCAAATTTTTAAATTTTTGGTGAAATTGTTGTGTTATTTTACTTGTGAAAATGTTAAGTGTAGCTTTTTATTCATCGTCTGAAGATGAAGAAGCAGTCAGCATTCAAGAAATAAATGCTGTAAGGAAGCAGTTAAGACAGCAAACAAATATTTTTAAAAACAATCACCCTTATTGTGTTTGGCGTAGTCGAAAAACGATAGCTGTCGTAGTTGCTGTCGTATTTAAAATTTTATGTTACCGTCTAAAATTTTCGACAAGCAAAATTTTGTAAAAGATCCACAATGTAAAAGAATACGCTAAATTAAATGATTTTGAAACATCCTGTTAAAGATCTGTCAAACAAGAGTTTATAAATAAAAAAGTAAATAGTCAAATTTTTAAATTTTTTATGAAATTGTTGTGTTATTTTACTTGTGAAAATGTTAAGTGTAGCTTTTTATTCATCATCATCGTCTGAAGATGAAGAAGCAGTCAGCATTCAAGAAATAAATGCTGTAAGGAAGCAGTTAAGACAGCAAACAAATATTTTTAAACTTCCAAACAAAAAGTGAGCTTAAAAACAATAACGTATTACAAATATATTGGTATGTAACAATGTTTATATTTGTTTCAGATTTATTAGTTATTTTAGACTTAATAAAGATGCTTTTAAATACGTTTTAAATAAATTTTCACACAAAATGCAAGACCCAAAAAGAAACACAGCTGTATCAAAGCTAATCAAGCTAACAGCAACAATAAGAATACTCGCCGAAGGCAGTTACCAGAAAGGTGCTGAGAATGATCATTATGTGAACCTCTGCCAAACAACAGTATTAATGAGTGCATAGAAGCGATGTACAGTGAACTTTGTCCAAGATGGATTTCATTTGAAGTTGACGAAGCAAAACAAAATGAAATCAAAAGACACTTTTATCGTAAAACAGGATTCCCTGGTGTAATTGGTTGCATCGATGGAACACATGTTTCAATTATACCTCCACCAGTTGTAGATCGTTTTAAATATTTTAACCGAAAAGGATTCTATTCGCTTAATGTCATGCTGGTAAGTACCAAATTGTTTTTTTTTTTTTTCAAACAATACTTCTAAATTCGTAAAAATTTAGGCTTGCGATCACAGACTTCGCATTTCTTACATTCAGACACATTTTCCTGGGTCGAACCATGATTCTCTAATATGGAACATAAGTGACTTAAAGCATCACTTAAAACAAAGATTTGAAAATGGAGAAAGAAACACATGGCTGTTAGGTAAATACATTTTTGCAAACTTTTTTTTTTTTATTTTGATATCAAAACTAATTAAATTTTTGTTAATTTCTAGGTGATGCAGGTTATCCGTTGGAGCCGTACCTGATAGCACCATTCCGATTGGCGCATCAGGGTTCACCAGAAAGTAGCTTTAATGAAATTCATTCCCGAACAAGAAATGTAGTGGAGCGGTGCATAGGGGTATTAAAAAACACATTTCGCTGTTTACTTGGTGCCCGGCAACTGCACTATAGCACTGAGTTTGATGCAAAAATTACAGCAGTTTGCGCTGCTCTACACAACATTTGTGTTCATTTTAATATAGAATGGCCTGAAATTGACGTAAGCGATGATGTTACGCATGACCATGTTGATGAAGACAACTAAAGCGCATCAAATGTCCGAAAAAAAATTATGGAACAATTTATTTAATATTTTAAGATTAGTTTTTTATTACCTTTATTAAAAAACATGTCTGTTTTTGTATGTATTACTTAAAGCATACATACGTGTCCTGTGATTTCAATTAATCTGCAAATAATGAATTCATTTTTTATTAATTTTAAAATTGATGAGTTATTTAAATCTAAGACTAAGACTAAGTTAACTATGACCTGAAACGATAGTTTTGCAATTTTTTTTCTGTTAATTTCTAGTTCGGATTTGCGTATTTCTAAATGAGCTTTTCTGTATTTTTCTTTGGTTTTGAGTTCCGCCTTATATAAACGCAATTTATCCTCTTTAGCCTTACACATTTTCCGGGTATATCGTTCTATTTTCGACATTTTATTTTTCAAGTCTATGCATAACTCTTTTTGAAGTTTTGTTTGTTGTTCTAAAAGTCCCGGCCCACCACCTGCAGCATAGCTTTCAGCTTTGTTATGAGTTAGTTTTTTTTTCAATTTAAAATCGGCCCACACCTTCATCCAACCTTCTCCGGAACGGGATGGGGGACCCATAGAATTTAGTTCTTCTGAAACGGTGTTATACTCCTCTTTAACCCTGGACGGTTACTCTTCGTCGAATCTCATTTACACTTTATCATATACAGTAGTTTTCGTTTATAGTCACATTAGTTATATTGTCAATTTTATTAGATTTATATGTCTCTATCGATCAATTTCATACAAAAAGTTTACTTTATAGTCCATTTTTGATATAAGAACTTTTCACATATATGCCATCTATCCGTGGTTATTAAAAGTCATATTATATGAAAAAATTTCACGATATTGTCACATTCTAAAAAATTATTTATCAAAATCACAAACGACTACTATATACAATTTTTTTATTCGAAAAAATAGAGGATACATCTGTAAACAATATCCTCAAGCTAAAACAGGCTAAAATTACTGATTTTTTTTAAATAATATTAACAATAATTATTTTTAAATGCAATGAATTCATGTACATTTTATTTATTTTTGTAATAAAAATGATTCTTTATTTTTTGTTATATTCACAAAAATTGAATATATGAGATTTTCTTTTTAAGCACATTGTGGCATATAAAAAAATTTTGCTTATAGTCACTTTAGCGATATAGTCCTCAATTTGTGTGCAATTAAGTGTTGTGACTATAAGCGAAAAGTACTGTAACTCTTTTATGGTTACCCAAATTTCGCTCTTTTTTTCAATAACGTTGCAGTGAGTAAACAAAAAAAATTTTTTTTGTTCGTCAATTCGACGAAGAGTAACCTTACTGTACAAAAATGACTATAGTGCCATCCCTAAATAACTACTAATTTTAATATTAATTTTATATATTTTAATTACAACCCTTTTTACTACTATAATTTACAACTAAGCTTAGCTTTAAGAAACGCTAGAAATGAAAGAATAAAAATGATCCACGCAGTTGCGTATGGACAGCCAAACAGAAAACATTAAAACAACTTTCTTTATTTCATTGGTGATGGCACATGGCGACCCCGCCATTCTGAAAAAAAAATTTTTTTTTAAATATTATTCGCAACTCAACGGAAAATATATTTAGAAATAATTAAAATACAAAACAAAATAGCAAGCAAAAGAATTATATTTTATATTCACACGCAGAAACAAAAACAAAAGTGAAACCCCTGCAGCTAAATTTTAAACTAGTTACGTTTTGGGACAGTCATATAACTAGTTGTAAAAAGACTGTAGACAAAGTGATAGATACGTTCTAGTCAAAATAGAACAAAAACAAGACAAATAAAATTTCGACTGTTAACAAATATTAATAGTTTTTTAAGGAACCCATAGATTCCGTGACAATTGGAATTTGCTCTGCCGATGTATATCCTTTATGTGATATAGAAAAGTTTTCAATTTTAGAAATTAATTTCAAATTTATGTGCATTCCTAGTAATGAAAAAGTAATTTTAGTAACAATTTTGCAATAGTAAAGATTAGATTAGTTTAAAACTACTTTGAAAAATACTAGTAAAAAACTATAAATAAAAAACTATTAAGTACACTAGTGTACTAGTTTACTGGTTATTTAACTAGTATATTACTTTATACAAATGAACTAGTTGGTCTCCTATGACAATCCAATGTTAAAATCGATAGTTCGATATATGAAAAAAGGACAGATATGTTACTAGTCTAAAGTTATAAGCAACTATTTCTAACCTTATACTAGTTATTTTGTCTGCAGGGACTGTACATTTATGTACACAGTTGAAAATTATATACAGATAACAAAAAATAATAATAAAAAAAGGAAAAATTCAAAAGTGCCTAAAAACCAAACTGCTTGTGATTTAAAAGAAATTAAAATTTCAAAATTAAAAAAAAAACAATATTTAAATCTGATATTTCACAAACAAATAAACTTAAAATAGACACAAATTAAAACAAAGAATAAATAATCTTGCTGAAAACTTAATTAATTTAATTGTATAAGTGGGAAAAGTTTTAACAAGAAAAAAAAAAGATAATCGGTAAATTAAAACCATCACGCGTGTTTTCTATACACTGACCACTCCAAAAAAACTTAGGTTATATATAGTTATATACATATACATAATCCTAACAGTTATAATAACACCATAATCCGTGAACAGTTTCAAGAAAAAAAGATGAAATCAAAAAAAGAAATTTTTTTGACATAAAGTGACAAAATGACAATGACACAAGTGTGTTTGAAAGTGATTAGGTTCGTCTCGAGTCTAAGCTCATGATGCCGATGAATAGCGAGTGCGAGATATAGGGTACCGTAAACTCATGTTGTCGACTTGTGCAATGTTATGCTTTTGTTTATCCTTTTTTTGTATAATTTAATGTCGAAGAAATAGAAATATAGTTGTACGTGTTGTTGTTTTTGTGTTAGAAGGATCTTTAATTTTAAACTGATAAGAAAGGGATGAACACCTGTGTGATCGTTTTCTTGGGATAATAAAGTCTTGTCACGTTTTATCATAGTCAATTGTTGAAAAAATATATAGTTGTACGTGTTGTTGTTGTTGTGTTTTTGTGCTATAAGGATCTTTAATTTTAAAATATCCAACTGTATTGCATGGTCATGGTCAAATGTGAGATAACGACACATTATAAACATCATAAGCGTTATAAACATCATAAACAATAACAAAGACCAATCAATAACGCCTCCAAATCGATCCGCCCAACAGCCATGCGTACAGGACGAGAAACACCCAACAAAGAAGACAAAATGAAGAGGAAAAGGACCCGCACCTCTGTGAAAGAAAAAGAGAAACTGGTAAATCCAGCAAGACCTAAGTTAACAAAAAGCATCCAAGCTGAGGCCGACAAGGGGAACTATGCAGGTTACATAACTGCCACCAATGATTCAGAAAGTGTGGATCCCACTGTTCCTAATTATCCCAAAGATCCAAATGTAGATCAAGATGGAGATTCCGATGCAGACCCTGCACCTACAACCGGATCGAGCTTAATGCATATAGTAGAAAAGGAAGATTGTAAGAAGACCGCACCCACGGATGAAGAAACCCAAACTGGGATATCGGTTGAGAAAACTTCAGAGGGTGTCCTAGTCAACATAAACCGAAATTTCACATAATCAGGAGAGAAAGTATATGCAATGCTCTTGGAATTCTCCAAAGGGGTTGAATCTATCGTCAATAATTCGGCAGTTCATTTGTCCACACGTGGTGCACACTCTGCGATCAATCTTTCTATAAGGGGGGGGGAGATATACCATCTACATCTGCCGCTTCCCGTTTGAGATGTGAGGTGCAACCTACTGCTCCTCCAATGGATTGGCAATCCATCAGCGTCTTAGATAGACATGTCCTCTTATTGAAATCAGGGGTAAAGCTAACTCCGACCAATCCATTTTCTAAGCCCCGGAAGATTAATGATACCTTCCCCGGGTTATCAGAAGGGAAGTTAAAACAAATATATTCCGCAGAGGACGTGCCCAAGGATTTCTGGAAGTTCATAAAAACCGCCCTCAAAATTCAAAAACTCTGGAAGGGGCCAATTATTAATTACACTTACCCCTAAATCTGCTTCGTGAAAAAAAAAAAACAGCGCGAGTTCTTATCATTTTTGTATTCCTAAAAATTATAAGATGTGGTTTTGTTTATTTTTGATTTTTGTATGATTTATTGTTGTCTTGTTGTTGTTGTTGTGTCTTTTGTGCTAAAAAGATCTTTAATATTTTCGTATAAATAGAGTGCAAAACAAACTTAAAATGAATAACTTCATGTTTTTCGATGACAATGAAGAAACTCAATGGTATCTACCAAACGCACAACATCAGTTAGATATTTTCCAAAGGGAAAGACAACTCCCAACGTCACCCTCACCAGTTTTCGGTGAGAATGACTCACCGAGGTCTCCATCGACGGAGACGATAACACCACCACTCCGCCCACCAAGGATTCGTTTGAGGGATAATAACATCTCTGAAGATGTCAAAAGACTTCGGGATTTGTACACAGAGGTGTGCACTTCCAGAAAAAGGCAATTAATATTAAAAATAAATGCAGAAGCTGGAAAAGAAGCGGCAAAAGGTTTTAATAACATATAAAAAATATTTACTAGATAATAAAGGTCGAAATAAAATATTAACAATAACCCTTTAGAAGATTTATTTAATAATAAATACAAATGTAATGTTTGCCTGGCAAATAAAAAGGGACAGACAATTGTTTTCCTGCATTGCACACACTATCTATGTGAGGAGTGCTTTCGACCCTGGCACAGTGAATGTGCTGAATGTAGGAAAGCAATAAACCAGGTGAATGTAATAATTCAAATTAGAGAACGTTATTCTATAAGAAACGTTAATCAGTTTGAATTATTGAGAAAAATAAATGATAAGGTCATCGTCTTCACTTCCAATAATGCTACGGGAAGTGAGGACGATGATAGTGATATTTAATAATATTAAAAATAAATTATATAATAAATTTTATATTTTTAGTTTTTACTGTTTAAAATAAATAAAATTATTTATATAATAAAAAGATAAATCAAAACAAATTAGTTTTTTATGTTATTAAATTTTTTTTCTTATGGAAGTTAACATCAAAAATATTTATTCTTATTTTCTTATGTTTATCTTACCCTCTTCAATTTTTCTTAAGTGTTTTGTACTTGTGGATTCGAAGAACTATTGAATTGTCATATTCTAAATTTATTATTATTTTTCATTGTAAACTAAATGTCGCAATAAATAGAATAAGACCACACAAGAAATAGTAAAATGATTTTATTACGATTATTTACTTTTCCATAACATAAGCATTGTTTATATTCTTTTTTTTAAGTATCGCAACATGTGAAATTAGGCCACACAATTGAAAGTAAAATTATATTGCATTATAATGACTTTCTTTCTTTCTTGTAATATCCGTACTGCTATCTATTTGTGGTTTTAAGAAGTTTTTGTAAAATTTTAGTTTTTAAGATCATTGCTTGAAAATAAAATTTTTAGTCCTAAAGTAGCACTCACTAAATCAACGTGTTTTAATTTAACTGGCGTCCAACGAAAAAATACAAAGGACCCCTACGCGGTGTTATTAAATAAAGAATTATAAAATTAGTAAAATAAAAGAAGAACCTTACAAATTAAACAAAACATAATTAATTAAATTACTGAAATAAACGAAGAACTTTACGAATTACCAAAAAAAAGGCAAAAGTGATGAAAACAACAACCGTAACTCTATATCAACAACTTTAATCGCACCCTCTAAAAAGCCACAACGAAAGAAGAAGACAACAATCACAATATCAATAGCTTTAACCGCATTCCACCACAGTAAAAATGAGAATAATTCTTTTTATGTAAGTCATAATAAACAATTATAGCCTTCTGCAATATTTTAATACAAATTAAGTTATTCAAATATGAGAAAAAAAATATAAAAGAAAAATTTGTTCTTTGAAAATCAGATTGACTTAAAAACTATTATAACGCGTAGTATAGCTATTTTGAAACATAAAATTGAAATACTTATTATTTAATTTTCAAACCAAATAGAAATTTAAATACAAAAGGTCAAGAAACTAAAAAATTATATTAATAAATCTAGAAGATAAAAATTAACATTAGAAACTAAGATGTAATATCTAACCCAAATAATTTAATGACCCGCTGTCTTGAACAATCCTCAACCTACCGGGTCAAACAACTCATTAGGTTCTCAAAATCCACCTACGTCTCCTCAAACATATGCTCTGTTAGAAGCAACAGTAACTAACCTAGTTACCGAATTGTGTAGAGAACAGTGCAAGAATTGGATAGGGAATATTTTAAATCCAAATGCAGTTCTAATAGTAGGTGATCAGGAATTTGAAAACAGCGAAATTTGGTCAAACATAAAAGAGTTATATGATAAAGTGTAAATGAGCTTCGTCGATTCGACGAAGACTAACCGTACAGGGTTAAAATACAGTTTTCTTGTTTTGAAATATGGTTTTGTTGAAAAATAAAATTATTTTGTTGGTTAAAATGTTATATTTATAGTTTAACCTATGGTTTTATGATTAATGAAATTTATATTTTTTCATTAGGAATGTGAAAAAATTAGTATAAATGGAGTGTGTTGGAAAAGTAATTTTTTAATTTTAATTACATTCGTAAAATGGAATGAAAGTGAAAATTCCACTCCGTTTGTGTTCTTAAATTTGATGAAAGTGAAATGAAAATGTAAATTTCATTTCCAGTTTGTTTCAAGAGGAATTGATGTGTTCTACAAATCACTTTCAACCGAACAAAAGTAATTTAAAACCGAACGGATAAAGTAACGTGAAAAAAAATACTTTTTGCTAAAAACATATATTAAAGCTAAGTTTTATATATTATCGACAACAAAATGTTAGTAAATACATAAAATTTTATACATAAATTATTTATAGTAAAGTTATTCTTGTTTTTAAGGGGTAAACACAAAAATGAAGAACAAGAACGGGAAATGATAAAATTTATGGAAAAACACCCAGCATTAGCAAAAGGGTTTTATAAAGGCGATAGAACTGTTGCTGATCAGCTATGGAAGGACCTAGCAATAGAACTAAACTCTGTAGGTCCTCCAGAAAAAGATGTTTCTGGTTGGAAAAAGGCTTGGGCAGACTGGAAAGCCTGCATTCGCAAAAAATTGGCAGAGAATAGAGCGGAAACTACTGCAACTGGTGGAGGTCCGAATAATATGCAGCACATCTCATCCAAAGAAGATGCAATAGCAAAGCTTTGCGGCCTCTATACGGCTGTCGAAGGAATAAAGGGCGTAGTATCATTCGGTGTTACACAAAACAGGACAAATGAATCAATGGAAGTAGAAAACTTAATTGAGGATAGTATGCAAGATGCATTTTCAGATGAACTGCGTGATGAAGCTGAACAACCAAGGCGAAAAGTGAGAAGAGTGGAACCAACACAACATAGCTTACACGATTTTATGGCGAACCAAATTACAACAAACGAGCAAATCTGTAAAATTCTGCAAGAAGTCAGTAACACATCAAAAGAAATTTTAAAAGAGCAGAAAGAAATATCCAAAGATATTTATAAAATGCGAAAAGCTTTGGAAAATTTGACAGAGGTCATAAAAGAAAAAAAGGAGGAAGACCATCTGTACCGTCAAGAAAAACTTGCTGAGATAAAACGCAAGAATTATGAAGTGGAAAAATGCTTAAAGCAAAAGCAGGAAACTAAAATTAAAGAACTAGAACTGAAATTAGAAAAAAACAAACTATTGAAAAAGTAAGAATTTTCATACTTAACATACTTTTTTTAATTTTTTTATGAATTTATGTACTTTATACAATATGTGCCCTTTGAACACAACTTGTAACTGAAACTGTGATGTTTTTAGTTTTTAATTTAAACGCTTTTTGTTTTATAGAATGAATTTTATTTAATAAAAAACAATTTTTCAAATTATGCCTCTAGAAATTTCATTTCGAATTCTAATAGCGTCATTAAGTAGTCTTAAGTCATTAGTTTCGCTGTTATCCGGAGCACTTTCTTCAATTTCATTTTCTACAGCAAAATTATTGCAGTCTTCATTACTAATATTATAAGAATTGCAAATATTGTGGAGTGCGCAGCAAATATTAATAATTTGAACTGCTTTTCGTGGTTCATACGACATCGTATCTAGCAGACATCTAAATCTGCTCTTTAAAACTCCAATAACGCGTTCCACAATATTTCTTGCTGAAGCATGTTTTATGTTAAAGGTATGCTCTGCTGTATTTACTTCTGGACATCTATAGGGTGTGAGTAAAAATGGCTCCAAAGAATAACCTCCATCACCCAAAAGCCATGACCTTCTACCGCCATTGTTGTAAGTTGACAGCAAATGCTGTCTTTCATCACTAAGCTTCCAAACAAATGCGTCATGACAAGCTCCAGGATGGCAAGCGTTTACTGCAATGATGTTCATTAAATGATCGCATATCTATGAAAAATATTTGTCAGTTGTTTTCCTATGCGTATGTACTCATATATTTGAAAGTGTTTCGTACTTACGATCATTGTGTTTAAACTGTAATAGCCCTTTCTGTTGTAAAAAAGATGGCTATCTTTGGCTGGTGCTTTAATTTTGACATGAGTGCCATCTAAACAACCAATAACACCAGGCAATTGGAATTTTTCGTAAAAGTGCCTTTTTGACTGTAAAAGGTCTTCACTGCTCCTTTCAAATTTAATCCATTTTGGGCATAGTGTGGATTCCAAAGCATTACACATATGTGTTAATAGTTTGGATACTGTACTTCTCCCTAAAGCTAAATTTGAGTCCTTTCCAATCATTTGTTGAGTACTACCTTGGCCGAAATAACGAAGTGCTGTTGCTAAACGTAAAATTGTTGGAATGCTGGACTGTTTGGTAATGATGGATACTTCTTCCAAAACAATTCTAAATGCATTCTTATTAAGTCTGTAGTATGATATAAATCTAAAATATTTAAGGGGTTATAAATCACAAACAATTGCTATTAATGTTTCCTTACGATTGTTCCGGCAATTCCAAAGGGTTTGAACAGTCCCTAAGTCTTCTCCTGCTAATTCTCTCCGCTTTCATTTTTTCTTTTTCAGTTAATACCGCAATTAAAAATACACCACTCATTTTTATATTTTGAATTTTATTTCAAATTTTTTATTATTTATTGTTTTTTTTTCTTCTTTCTTCTAGTGACATAAAAAAATTTTATTTATCGGCAACGAGTGCGTAAAACTATTTGTTGAGCCGAGTATTCGGTTAAAAAAAATATAGCACATTACTTTTTGTGTGTATTCTTACATAATTCGAAGAATTACAAACATATATATAAAAAAGAAAGTATTCTTTTTAATTTTTCATTTAAAAAATGCGATTTCAAATACATACTGCAATGTTTTGTGTCCACATTTAACAATATCGGGTAGTCAGATGCATCGGCAATTTGTGTCACTAATTCCTATTGAAATGTAAATCATTCACAATTATCGTTTCTTCTCATGTCGTTTCAAATAGATGTTTGAAACAAAATAAGAATGAAATCGTCATGGAAATAAAGTTTCATTACTTTTCTAGAACACAGTGAAATTGTAGATGTGGAATTAAAAAGTTTTTCACTTTCATTTTGTAGTGGAATATAGAACACAGGCGAATAATTGAACGTAAAAAAAATGTCGTTGAATTTGTTTAACCTAGATGATGAGGAAACCCAATGGTTTCACCAACAAGAGGTGGTCCCATCAACTACAACATCATCACCACTAGCACGTCCATCAATAAGATCATTAGCAACTTCATCACCAACACCACCGACACCATCAATCGCACCGACGAGAGGATAGATTTGTCACCTTGATGTCTGGGTGTTTGGATGATATCGAGAGGATTCAAAGGAAATGGGCATAATATATTGCAAAACACAATGCAATTGATGAAAAGGTTACGAAACTCCAGCAGAAGAAAAAAGAAATAGGAACAAAAATGATACAGTTTTTGAAAAAACAAGAAGACAAGGATCGGACGCCCGGTTCTCCATTAGAGGTTCTCTACAAAAGCCGCTATAAGCGTGAAATTTGCTTTAATTACTTATATGGGAAGGATCTAATATTTCTGGGATGCACACATTATTTGTGCCTTAATTGTGTAAGAGGATGGAATAAGTTGTCGTGCCCTCACTACCGACAAAAAATTAACACCGTAAATAACATAAAAAAGGGTGGGGGAATGTTATATCATAGATAAAGTTCCCCCGCCTAACATATTATGTTCTGTATTAATTGATCTCACTTCCCATAGTGCAATGGGAAGTGATGATGATTTATAAAAAAAAATCAAAATGTATTATTTTTTTTTTAGTTTTTTACAGGTTCAAATTTAAAAATACGATTATAAAGATTAAAAAGCTTAAGTGTTAACAAATATTGTGTATAGAATGTTTGACATTGACAAATGTTGAAAGGTTGTGAATAAGTATTTTCACAGTTAGATCTACATACATATGTATGATTACGGTGACAAGACGTTCTGTATTATACAGAACAGTACTGTATTTTAAAGCCCTGTTCTGTATAAATTATTCTTTGCTAAAAAACGTGAAAATGTTCTGTATTTAATTTAGTGTTCTGTATTTGCTTTTCTATTGCTAATGGGAGAAAACTTGATATTCAACAGCACCTGAAAACTAATAAACACAAAGCTGCCGACATTGCAGCCTCTTCTAGCAAAACTCTTTCAAATTATTTGTGGTCCAAGAATATTGATGAATGCGAAAGAAAAACTAGTATTAGTGAAGGAGCTTGGGCATTTCATAGTGTTGAACATAACCATTCGTTCTGATGAAACGATTGCACATCGAAACTTATTAAAAGTTGTTTTGATGAGAGATATTCTTCCGGTCGTACTAAGTGTGAATCTATTGTTTGTAAAATCATGGCACCTAATTCAATCAACGAAATTAAAAAGGATTTAAAAAAACAAATTTGGTGACAATACCTTATGATTGTTCAAATCATAACAATCGGCCTTATTATGAGTGTCGTTTTTTTATTACGAGAATTGTCGTTGCCGTTTTTAATTTTGTTTGGTATCATGTAAAATTTAAGACAACGACATTTTTGTAACAGAGTGAAAATAACAGATTGTTTCATAATTCTCACGATTTTAAATATTTATGAACTACCTGTTTATGAAAACTGTCAAAAACTGCTGTTTGGCGGTATAAAAAACTTTTATTTAAATACATGTAATAAAATAAAATAAATAAATGTAAATACATTTTATTTAAATACATTAAACTAAAATGTTAAGCATTGCTGCATTTTCATCTTTTGAAGATCAAGAATATACCACAGCCGAAATGAATGGTATTCGGAAACAATTACGGGAACAGTCCAACGTATTTGCCTTGCCAGATTCCAAGTATAGAAATGAGTAAATGTAATAGAAATTCATACGATTTTTTCTTAAGATTTGTAAGTTACTTTAGAATAAATAAGGAGGGGTTTAAATATGTTCTGGACAAAATTGCTTCTAAACTAAAAGAACCGACAAGGTCAACATGTGTGCCAAATATGTTGAAGTTTGCAGCAACAATGCGGATACTCGCTGAGGGTAGTTACCAAAAAGGTGCTGGTAATGACTACAATATTAGCATGTGCCAGTCTTCCGTTAGCAATGCATTCCAAGAGTGCATAGATGCTATGTACAACGTACTTTGCCCACAATGGATTTCGTTTCCAACGGAGGAAAATGAAAAATACGAGATAAAAAAATTTTTTTACAATAAAACTGGGTTTCCAGCTGTAATAGGATGCATAGATGGAACCCATATAAATATAATCTCACCAGAAAAGGATGCACAATTTAAATACAGAAACAGAAAATGTTTCTACAGTCTTAATACAACAGTGGTAAGTTTTTTAGTTTAAAGTTGAAAAATTTAATACTAATTTTTTTTACTATGCATAGGTATGTGATCATAAGCTCCGAATAAGATATATATCATCTCATCATCAGGGATCTGTTCACGACTCCTTAGTATGGAACACCAGTGACTTAAAACAATTTTTAAGAGATCAATATGATAATGGCGAAAGAAATACTTGGTTATTAGGTAAGTTAAAATTATGTAACACATTTTACTCAAAAAATTTAAAATGTGCTTCAACAAACTATTGGAATTTAAAACCATTCTGTCATTTGTAGGAGACGCAGGCTACCCCTTAGAACAGTTTTTGATAACGCTATTCAGATCTGCTGTAGAAGGTTCTTCAGAAAGTCGTTTTAACTATATACATGCACGAACTAGAAACATAGTTGAACGAACTATTGGTGTTCTAAAAAATAGATTCCGGTGCATTCTAGGCGCAAGACAGTTACATTACACACCAGATACGGCTGCTAGAATTACATCTGTTTGTGCAGCTTTACACAACATATGCATTCAGTACAAAACTGAAATTCCTGAAATTGATGTAATGGATGAATTACCATCAACCAATTCTGTCGCAGATATAAATCGTCATCAACGCAATAAATATACGATCATCAATAATGTAATCATTAAATATTTAATTCAGTTTTATTGTTAAATATGTTAATTAAAAAAAATAAAATAACAAAAATTAAAAAATCAAAACAAATTCAAATAAAATTCACATTTTCTTTTTTTTAATTTATAAAAAAAAAACAATAAAAATATAATTATACAACACATGTATAAAATATGAAATTCATAAATTGAAAGTATTCATAAACTTTCATCTATTCCAATACTCTGTATACCATTTCTAATTTCTTCTATTGCAATACGTCTTTTTTCAATTTCTATTTCCTGTTTTCTAAGTTTTAAAAGTTCTCTTCTAAATTCTTCCTTAGATTTCAACTCATTCTTGTAAAGTGCTAGCTTTTCTTCCTTTATTTGGAAGTTTTTGCGTTTATACCTTTCAGTTTCAGCTAAAGAATGCTTCACTTCTGTGTACAATGCTGCTTGGACTTCCAATTGCTCCTCAAGAAGATCATCTTTTGTTTTTTTTTTAGTTGGGGTTGATGGTGTTAAACTTGGTTCTCCAAGAATCTCATTATTTTGTGTTGATTTTTTGGTGGGAATTTTTTTTGTTGACTGTAAGGAACGTATTTCTTCAACAACATCATAGTTTTGTATGGGTGTCTTTGTTGGAGTTTTTTGTGTTAAATGTAAGGCGCGTACGATTTTAGGACCAGTATTGTCTTGTTTGGGTTTTGTGGATTGATTTGAGCAGACTGGTTCGTTGTTTTCTAAAGTATCAATCATTGGTATATCCTCCTCGTTGTCACAATTTTCATTTTGGCTACTACGTTTGATACCAAACGCACCATCACCTGCATTTACAATTGAATTAATTTGTAACAAATTGGAGGCTTCTTCTGTTGGGGATAACACATTTTGTTTAAAAGAACCACTCCCGGTAGCACGACATTCGACTTTATTGTGAGTTAACTTCTTTTTATTTTAAATTTATAGTCTGCCCAAACCTTCATCCATCCTTCCCCATTACGCGATGGTGGTCCTAAAATGTTCAGTTCTTCAGCAATTTTGTTCCACTCTCCCTTAACGTTTATTTTATTTATGCCACTACTAAATCCTTTGGCCAAGCATGGATTTTGCTCCAACAGTAACACCTGGAACTAGCGCGAATTTCAAAAAAAGGTGAGACCCGTATTTAATTAAATCGACTAAAGATTAAAATATGTTAATTTGGCATTTTTATTACAAACAACCCAGAACAAAAAATTCAAAAACCGTTTTTTTTTCACAGAATATCCTTAAAAAAAGACATTGATGATCGTCCTTGGAAAAATTGTATATACTGTTGGACGCGCCTTAAACAAACCTTTCTTATGGTATACAGTAGTTCCCGCTTATTTGATTCCCGGTTTTTTTTGCTTTAAAAAATTAGCAATGAAGTTTTTCCGTATAAGATATGTATACTGAAAAACTCTCGTTTAATTGAGTTTCGGTTAATTGCGTTACCCTTTTAATTGAATCATAAATTCCCTCTTTCTTGATAAATGTATACAAAAATACCCGGTTAATTGGCCTCTTTCGTAAAATATGGTAATGTGAATTTGTGTAAAAGTTTGGTAACTCTTCCCCCATATGATTTAATTTGTTTACATATTTCAACCATTTAAGGCCCCTTCACACGATCACACAAGTAATACGTAAAGTCTGATGAAAAAGTAAAATGAAATTCCATCCGTATTTCAAAAAAGAGATTAATAGTCGTATGATTATTTTTTCTGTGTTTACATGATCGGTATGAGACAATAACAAAGTAAAATGAAAACAGCTGTTACACTTTTTTTTCTATGTGTTTACATAAAAATACATCCCTGATCTAATGCGACTTGCTAGTTTTTTAAATCATTTCAAAAAATGAAGAGAGCCATAAGACTGTCAAAATTTTCATCCGTATTTTCTCTCAATGTGTGATGGTTTCATTACATAGTACGTTTAGACGATCACATCCGTACTCTTCTACACAAAATTTTGACAGATCATATTACTTGTGTGATCGTGTGAAGGGGCCTTTAACGTTTCGTGAAGAATTGCATTTGATGAAATATGACACCATTTTAAGTCGAAGTAATGTTTTGAAACTCAGACGTCATTAAGGTGCGCTCTTTTATCAGTAATCAGAAAGTTTGAGCTTTTTGGAATCTGACTACATTGCAATGGTTTTAACATTTATTTTTTAGGCAAAGTTTATTTCTTCCTCTGCATGTAGCAACATAGAATAAAATATTTTAGAATTCTCTTTCGATGGCGAACAACAACAAAAATTCGAAAATTATGTTTCCTTTGATGATAGTTTTCCATGCTGTGAACAACTTACGGATGCGGAAATCATAAATGAAGTGGTGAACGATTTAACTTCGGACTTTTCGTCCGAAGAAGAGGACGACATAAGAGAAGTCAGCAGTCTTCTTTCAACTAAAGATGTTTTGATTTGTCTGAACAACCTTCGTGATTTTTCTTGCCCAAAAATCTTTTTTCACATGAACTCGATAGTATAGAAAAATATACTATGAACAATTTTGCAAACAACAGTTTCAAGCTGTAATAACCGATTTTTTAAGCCTATCTAGGTACAGCATAAAACTACAAACATATACCTATGTATATACATATGTATGTATGATGTATATGTGATATGAAAATGGATCTCAGTGTGTAATGAAATAATTTTTTGTTAATTCAGTTTCTGTTTTTTACTTAATGTACAAATATTGTACGATGTTTAACATCATTGAATTATAATATAAACAGTTTTTATTTTATTTTATACACAGTACAATATATAAGTGTGCACAATTTTTTTCTTTCAATAAACTATTCGTTATTTTTTAAAAAAAGATGCATTTAAGTTATTTTGTATACGTAAATTCTTAGACATTTACGTCAGAAATTCTGCTTTATTGAGCCCAGAGTTCATTTAAACGGAGTTCTTTTAATTGCGTCAGTAAATCAATTAGGCGAGTATCGGTTAAATGATTTACCCGGTTAATTGCAACAAAAGCTGAGCAATTTCTCTGATTCAATTAAGCGGGCACTACTGTACACACTGTATATGTTGGTAAGGAAACAGATCCAAAAATAGACCTTTTTTCAAAATGGTCTAGCTCACGAGAGGTCAAAGCTGGAGCCGAAATATTTTAAATGTCATCTTAAAAAAGTCCAAGGTTATTTTTAGGGGGGGGTACATCGAGGACTTTTTTTGGTGAGTCGCTCTAATGTATATATAATAATATATTAAATAAATAAATTGAACTTTATGTGAAAAGTGATTTATTCGGAAAAAATAAAAGGAATCATCAAATTCCTATATATATATAGACACTTTAAAAACTTGTACTAATTAATTTGTTCCTTTATATTTACAGATTAATTAAAATTCAACTAACAAATCATCGCTGATGTATTTATATATGTAATACATGTTTAATACATTTTCATGCTGAGTCATCTCTGGAAACTCATAAGAAAGAATAGATGTGCCTATGCTGATTTTGAATGTATCCTAGAATCAATTAATGTACAAAATTCAACAAAAGTTTGCTTATAGTTATTACATTAAATGTTCATATAATTCAGATTTAAATATTTTTAAAATTTACAATGGTAATAATGCACCACAACATTTTTTTAAAAGCTTAGTTAACGATATATTAGATATTTACACTGAACATCTAAGTGTTATTAAACCTTAAAGCCACTTCAACAGATACAACATTATGAAAGCAAGACTTGTCATATTTGCAAAAAAAATTTATCAAATAAAGATAAGGTACTGTAAATGAAAAACAAACTTTTGAGTTACGTTTTCTTGATTCATTTAAGTTTATGCTATCTAGTTTAGAGAAATTAGCAAATTATTTATCCAGCAACGATTTAACAATAGTAAAATCAAACTATCCAAATGATGAAGAATTTAGATCTATCTATTTAGATTCTGAAAATCGTCTAAATGAAACTCAATTACCCATTTCAGTTTTCTTTAATAAATTAAGTAACGAGTCGTGTAGTGTAGAGGATTATGAACATGCTCAAAAAGTATGGAAGACATTTAAATGTATAACAGTATTAGGATTATTTACTTTTATATTTAAAGGTAGGCGTCCTTTTGCTCTCTGACATATTTGAAAATTTCCGACAAGTATGTAAAAACATTTATAATTTAGATCCTTCTCAATATTATACTACTCCTGGTCTATCCTGGGATGCAATGTTGAAAACAAATGAAATAGAATTAGAGTTGTTAACTGTTAAATATTAATATATATAATTTTGTTCTTCGAGGTATCAGGGGAGGTATTGTTCAATGTTCTAACAGATATTCAATAGCTAATAATAAATATATTAGTGCTTATGATTCTAACAAGGAATCAAATTATATAATATATTTAGATGTAAATAATTTATATGGTTATGCAATGTCAAAAATTTATAAAAATTTTAAATGGGTTGAAAATTTTTGAAAATTGTAATGTTAATAATATAGAAGAAACTTCTCCATTGGGTTATATATTAAAAGTAGATCTAGAATATCCATCGACATTACACGACTATCATAATGATTTACCATTTTGTGCTGAGAATAAGAAAGTTGAAAGCATGAAACAGCGAAAATTAATAACAGATCTAAATAATAAGCAAAACAATATTATACATTATAGAAATCCACAACAATGTTTAAAACGTGCTTTGATTTTGAAAAAAGTCCATGGAAATCTTGAGTTTAGTCAGTCTGATTGGTTAAAGAAATATATTGATTTGAATAATCATTATAGAACACTAGCTAAAAATTCATTTGAATAAAATTTTTTTTAAATTATTGAATAACGCTGTATATAGAAAATGTTGATAAGAGAAAAGACATTAAAATAGTATGTGAATGGGAGAGTAGAGATAAAAGATTAGGCGCTAGAGCTCTTATTGCTAAACCTAATTTCCATAGTTCACTAAAAATTCATGAAAATATGCATGCCATTCAAATGAATAGAACTAAAACCAATTTAGATTGGTTTTTCAGTTTTAGAAATATCTAAATGGAAAATGCATAGTTTTCATTATCATTACATAAAACCTAAATATTGTGAAAGCATTCAACTCAATTATATGGATACTGATTCCTTTATTTACGACATTAAAACAAATGACTTATATTATGATATTCGAAATGATATTAACAATCATTTCGATACATCTGCATATTCAAAAGACAATCCTTATAATTTTCCGCAAATAAATAAAAAAGTATTAGGAATGATGAAGGATGAGTGTAATGGTAAAAGTATTAAACAATTCATTGGTTTAAGAGCTAAATTGTATTCAGTAAAAATTGATAGAGTTGATAAGGAAATTAAAAAAATTAAGGGTGTTTTAAACAATGTGGAACTAAAAAATGAAGTATAATAGACTTTAGAGAATGTTTATTAGAAAAAAAATTGTACTATGACACAATATATCTATATATTTAGATCTAAGGTACATCCAATTTTAGTTATTTAGATTATCAGTTAAGTTATTTAAATGATAAGAGATATATTAAAGAAAATGGTATCAATACATATGCATGGGGACATTATAAAATAAATTCTCCATTAACTTGATTGATGATGATGATATCAAATTTAAATTTATATAGAGAATTTATGCAAGACGATGATGATGAAATGTTTTTAAATGTAAATTTATAGATTAAGTAGTTTATAAGAAAATGTAATATGAATTAATAAAGTACATACACATACATATATGTATATTTGAAAATAAATCAGTTTTTTATTTAATTTCAATTTATATTTATCGAATAAAAAAAATCAAGTACAAGTGACCACAATTCTTTAAACCATACCTGTTAAATTTCGAAAACGATTAGTAATCAATTATTGAGAACGATTTGATTACTTTTGATTCTTTTTGATTATTAGACTAATCACCAGTAATCCTGATTATATTGTAATCGTAATCAATTATTAACTATTTTAACCAAAAATAATCGTAATTGTAATCATTATTTCACCATTCAAAAAAAAAGTAATCAAATTATTAATCATTACGATTACTAATCATTACTTAAAAGGTATGCTTTAAACATAAAGAACCATAATTAAATGTATTGGTTAATATAGTTTGAATAAAACTAAAAAAAAATGCAACAATTGATTTTATCGAATGATGTGGTTTAATTAAAAAACTAAAAAAATAAGTTTTATTTAGGTTTTTTGTTTTATATATTGAGAAAACTCTAAACACATTGTTTTTATCAGATGTAAGAATTATTGAAAATTAGTATAAAAAAACATTTTCATCTTCCGCAACGGATCCTGTTGGGGGAAAAGTATCAAGCTGGAGGAGGATAGTATCCAGTTTGATGGAAAAAGATTATACTTTTTGTTTAAAAAATTTCACGGCTTGTGACTTACCAGTTTGATGGAACAAGATTCTACTTTTTGTTTAAAAATTTCACGGCTTGTGACTTATTATAAAATAAAATAAAAATAATATTTAAAAACTAAAAAAATTTGACTTTTTTATTAATGCAGGAATCTTTTTTTCAGGTTTTTACTTTTTTCAGATGTAAAAAAACAAAGAATGAAAAAATAAATTGAAAAAAAAGAAATATAAATTTAGTTCAGTTCAAGCTATGGCAAGACGATATGTTCACTGAAGAACTTTTCGCACAGAGGAAATCCGCGAAATGCTTCAAACCTTTATTTGAAGCAATTTTAATGAAATACGTAATAAAAAAGAGGTGTACAATGGAATGGAGGGAAGGCTGGATTGATGTCTTCCTCGAAGGAGAAGAGAAGTCGTGTTGGGGGACCATCAAACTCGAGGAGGACGGTGTCCTCTTCGATGCTGAAAAATTTTATACTCTATTTAAAGCATTCACAGATTGTGATTATAAGAAAAATTTAGTTTTTATAAGGAATTATAAAACACAGTTTTCTTGTTTTGAGATATGGTTTTAGCGAACGATATTTGAGCAAGAGAAGAAGGAAATAGAGGTAAAAATGTTACAATTTTTAAAAAATCAGGAAGAAAAGGATCGTACTCCCAGTTCCCCTTTACAAAGCTCGGTACAAGTGTGAAATTTGCTTCGACTATTTATGTGGAAAGGAACTCATATTCCTCGTTTGCAGTCATTACTTATATCTTAGTTGCCTAAGACAGTGGAAGAAGTCATCATGTCCTCATTGTCGACGAAATATTAAAAACGTAATTACTATAAGAAAGACGGGAGAACGTTATGTTATAAATAATAAAGTGTTATGTTCTTGTCCTATACAAATTGATGATGACGATGATATAAAATAAAAATATTATTATTATTCATTCATATTAATCAAGGAATTAATCCAAGGATTATAAAAATAAAATAAAATGTGTTTTTATTTTTTGAGAAAATTTTATTAGATACATATGTACTCCTTTTTTTCAAGACTTTTACAGGTTCAAATTTAAAAACACGATTACAAAGCTTAAAAAGCTTAAATGTTAACAAATATTGTGTATAGAATGTTTGACATTGACAAATGTTGAAAGATTGTGAATAAGTATTTTCACAGTTAGATCTACATATGAATGATATTATTAACACATATAAATGATTGATTACTTACATAATTATAAATTCTTAATTCATTTATAAGTTTCATAAATAAATCTATATGTTCTTTATCAATCTGGTTACAATGTTTTGTTAATAGTTCTACCAATTCAGCTGATAACATCATTTTTGAGTTGAAATTTTTCATACACTTTATGTATACTGCATAAAGAGTAAGGATCAAGTAAAGAAAAATCTATAAAACATGAACAATACATTAAGTTATCTAAACAATATCAACAAAAACTATTTAAAGGATAAATTACCTTTAAAACAACTCCCGATAAACGAGAAATTTTAAATTTTTATATGTGTTGGAGTGTGAAAATCTGGCATCACCTTTACATACTCTTGTAATGCACTTTTTATACAACTCTTCTTGCTACTACTAATTATTTTCATACTTGTAACTTTTACTTCCTTTTTTACTCTGATTGAATTAAAATATCCACGTTAATACAATAAAAGAATCTGTGTTTTAATTGGTCATCACAACAGGTTATGGGCCCAGACACGGTTTAAACGAAATGTCATTAGCTAATTTTAATATCGAGAAGTTAATTGGTCGCGAAAATTATTCCACATGGTCGTTTGCTGTTAAGAGTTTATTACAGCATGAAGATTTGTGGGATACAGTGGAAGGAATATATCCAGCGACAGGAATTGACGTGAAGCTCGACACCAAAGCCAACACGAAGATTATTTTGCTCATTGACAAAATAAATTATGTTCATATAGAAGACGCAAATACTTCTCAGGAGGTTTGGAATAAACTAAAAGCAGCTTTTCAGGACTCGGGGCTCACAAGGAGAGTTGGGTTGTTGCGCCAGTTGATAACAACGAGTTTTTCTACTTCCGATAACATAGAAGATTATGTAAGTAGTATTGTATCAACGGCTCACAAGTTAAAGGAGATAGACATGCCGGTCAGCGATGAATGGATTGGAACGCTGCTGTTGGGAGGTCTTCCTGAGGAATATGCCCCCATGATCATGGGTATTGAAAGTTCTGGTGTAAAAATAACATGTGATTCAATTAAAACCAAATTGTTACAAGATGTAAGGAAATCGACAACAAGCGGAGCTTTGTTTTCTAAGGCTAAAAAGAAGTTTGGGATTAAAAAGGGCGTTCGTTGTTTTAACTGCAATCAATATGGACACAAAGCAGCTGTCTGCACCGTGAATGTCAGGAAAAAAGGTCAAAACAGAGAAGTTGGTTTCTGTACAGTGTTTGCTGCAGGTTCTATTAATAGAACAGATTGGTTTGTTGACTCAGGTGCCAGTTTGCACATGTCAATGCGTAAAGATTGGTTTAACAACATAAGTGAATCACAGGTGAAGGAAATTTTTGTAGCAAATAAACAGAAGCTCAAAGTTGAAGGAGTTGGCAATATTTCAATGGTTATTGTTGATAACAATGGTGATAAGGTGAACATCACAATCCATGATGTATTATATATTCCAGACTTGACAGTAAATCTTTTGTCAGTGAGTCAAATGATGAAAAGAGGTTTGACTGTCAAATTTGTTGGCGAAAAATGCACAATTATAGAAGATGGGCTAATTGTAGCAACAGCATATCTACAAAAAAACATGTTTAGATTAAACAGCGTAAAGGAAATGTGTATGATGGTAACGCAGGATGACATTCAGTTGTGGCATGCACGTATGGGACATCTCAATTACACCGATTTGGCAAGAACAAGAGATTTAGTAAATGGAATGCAGTATCAACAAAAACATGTCAATAATTGCATAACATGTCTAAAAGGCAAAATGGCGAAAAAACCATATCGTGCTTCAGAAACTCGATCTCAGGATTTGCTACAACTCATTCATTCGGATATTTGCGGCCCTATGGAAGAAACTTCAATAGGAGGAGCTAAGTATTTTCTTTCTTTTGTTGATGATTTTTCGCGTAAAGTTTTTATTTATATTTTACAGAACAAATCGGACGTATCGGCATTTTTCGAACAATTTAAGGCCAGAGTGGAGAATGAAACTGGTCGGAAAATAAAATGCCTGCGTACAGACAACGGCACTGAGTATTGTAACAAAAGGCTCACACGAACACTTACGGCAAATGGAATTCAACATCAAACGACTGTGCCGTACAGCCCGCAACAGAACGGTGTTGCCGAGCGAATGAATCGCACTATAGTAGAGCGTGCTCGATGCATGTTAATGAATGCTGGCTTGCAAAAGAAATTTTGGGCTGAAGCCGTGTCATCAATAGGTCCGTTTGTTCTGCTATAAATAAAAACATCCCTGAAGCAGTTTGGTCGGGTGTGAAACCCGATTTAAGTCACCTACGTGTATTTGGTTGTCGTGCTTTTGTCCATATACCTGATGAGAAACGCAAGAAGTGGGACCCTAAGTCGCAAGAGTTAATGTTTGTTGGCTATTGTGAAGATACAAAAGGTTATCGGCTATTGGATCCTATTGGTTGGCGAGTTGTTAATGATGATACATCTCCTGATTATATACCCGATGACACCCTTGAAGAAAATGATTCACGACCCCCAGAAAATATTGAAGTTCGTCGTTCCAAACGAGTTCGTAAACCAATCAATATGGACGAATTTCATACTTATACTGTGCAGACAAATGTAAGTGATGATCCCATAACTGTACAGGACGCCCTAAGTCGAAGTGATGCAATTCAATGGAGAGACGCCATGCATAGTGAACTGAAATCGTTAACAGATAATCATACGTGGACTCTAGTAGATTTGCCCATTGGAGTTAAGCCTTTAAAAAGCAAATGGGTGTTCAAAATCAAGCGCAACGAAAATGGAGAAGCGGTAAGACACAAAGCGCGACTGGTCATAAAAGGTTGTTCTCAGAAACCAGGTATTGATTACCAAGAAACCTACTCTCCGGTTGTTCGTTACACCTCAATAAGATATTTGTTGTCTGTTGCTGCCCATTTTAATCTGGACATCGAACAAATGGACGCTGTAACCGCTTTTTTGCAAGGTGATTTGTCAGAAGAAATTTTCATGGAACCCCCAGAAGGAGTTGAAATCAACACAATGGGTAAAGTCTGCAAACTAAATAAAGCGATCTACGGATTAAAGCAAGCGAGTCGTGAATGGAACAGAAAACTAGACCGGGTTTTAAAGGAAATGAATTTACAAAGTTCGAAGCTTGACCCATGCATTTACTTCTATATAACACATACCCAAATATTTTTCATCGCAGTGTACGTGGATGATCTGTTAATTTTCTCTAATGACGATGAATTGAAAACTAAAGTGAAAAATGAACTAAAAAAACGATTTCTAATGAAGGATTTGGGGGAGACCAGGAGCTGTGTTGGCATTCGTATTTCAAGAAATAGACGGAAGGGAGAAATATTTATTGACCAATCTTCCTATACTGCGGAAATTCTGAGAAAATTCAACATGTTTGATTGCAATCCTATATCAACACCTTTTGATGTCAACACAAAGTTAACAAATCCTTCAAGTACAATAGATCCCAAGAGGTTTGAGAATATACCATACCAAGAGGCAATTGGCAGTTTACTATTTTTGGTACAGGGTACTCGACCTGATATAGCTTATGCCGTTAATTACCTCAGCAAATTCAATAACAATTTCGACAACACACATTGGATGGCTGTAAAACGAGTCTTTCGTTATCTCAAAGGCACACTTAATTTGGGAATTAAATATTCTAATTCGATGGATTTTGAAATCTTTGGATTTTGTGATGCTGACTACGCAAGTGATGCAACAGATAGACGGTCTTGCACAGGCTATGTTTTTTTACAAAAAGGTGCAATAAGTTGGTGTAGTAAACGGCAACCAACTGTGGCCCTCTCAACCACCGAAGCCGAGTATTTGGCTATGTCCGCAGCCGTCCAAGAGGCAGAATGGTTACGTCAACTGCACAGTGATTTGTGGAATGATACACAAAACAACATAACTCTTCTGCGACAACAAAAGTGCTTTGAGTTTGGCCAAAAATGATGTTTTCCATGGGCGGTCTAAACACATTGATGTTCGTCATCATTTTCTTCGGGAAAAAGTTATTGGCGGGCAACTAATATTGGATTATAAAGGGTCTGAAGAAATGGCTGCTGATTTCCTGACTAAACCAGTAACCAAAGAGAAACATCTGAAATGCGCTAGAATGCTGGGCCTTTCTAAAGGTTTAGCCAGTTTTTAGTGGAGGTGTTGGAGTGTGAAAATCTGGCATCACCTTTACATACTCTTGTAATGCACTTTTTATACAACTCTTCTTGCTACTACTAATTATTTTCATACTTGTAACTTTTACTTCCTTTTTTACTCTGATTGAATTAAAATATCCACGTTAATACAATAAAAGAATCTGTGTTTTAATTGGTCATCACAACAATATGTTTAAAAAAGGCTACAATATATGGTCCGAAAACAATGATAGAGTTGAAGACTCATATAATATTCTGACCGGAGAGATACACAAACCTACCAAAGGAAATTATGAACGATTTATCAACTGGAAATTATTATTTAAAAAAATTATGAATGGAGTTTACTATAAATTCATTTTTCAAAACTAATTATTTCTAAGTAAACTAAAAAACTATATACGAATTTAACAAGTCATATTAGATTATATCATGATGGACAACATCCACATCATTTAAATGTCAAATATGTAACAGATATTGTGTGGATCGTATGGAATGGCATCGACACTCACGTTCTCACACAGAAGATAACAAAAACGGTGAAATTAATGTTTATAGCGAAGAATGTAAGAAATATCTTCCGAAAACAAAATGGAATTTTCATAAAAGGACAAATGACCATAAAATAAACCATGCTGTGAGAGCAGATAATTATGTCGTATTATGTAATATATATATGTATGTAACATGGCAAAGCCAATTTATCATATGAAAAACAGAGAGGTTCAACGGGTGAAGAGGGAGAAGAAAAGAAGTAGACAGTCGGTTTTTAATTGTAACATGGCAACGCCAATTTATCATATGAAAAACAGAGAGGTTCAACGGGTGAAGAGGGAGAAGAAAAGAAGTAGACAGTCGGTTTTTAATTGTTTTTAAGAAGTCGCTGATCGAAAATTAAAATTTTAAGTTGTAAATGTTAATCTATTTAGAAGAAAAAAAACCGTTATTGAAGTGAATAGAAATTTAATTTGATACATAAGTAAATTATAAAACCTAAAGAAGAGAAAAAAAAAACCTTTAATGAAATGAATTTAAATTTAATTTGATAAACCAGTAAATTATAAAACTAGAGAAAAAAAAACCTTTAATGAAATGAATTTAAATTTAATTTGATAAATCAGTAAATTATAAAACCTAAAGAAAAAAAAAAAAAAACGTTATTGAATTGAATTGAAATGTAATAAATAAGTAAATTATAAAACTGAAACTTGGTTGTTACCTTAAAAATAAAATCATATTTTACATGTATAATATATATATAAAATGTATATACATATATATATATACTATATAGAAAACTCTAAACACATTGTTTTTATCAAATGCAAGAATTATTGAAAAATTATTATAAAAGGGGAGTATGTTAGCGTATAAAATTAATTACAAAAAAAATGACTTATGAAAACAGATGTTGTTTATGTCAACTTAAGCTCTCCACGGAGTTTGATATTTGGCAAGATGAAAAGTTCGAAGAAGAACTTTCAAAGGCAAAAACTTTCTTGGTAAAAAGGCAATCGAGTAAATGCTTCAAACCGTTGTTAGAAGCGTTGCTGATCAAACATGTAATAAGAGAAGATTGTACATGTGAATGGAGGGGAGACTGGTTTCATGCCTTCCTGGACGGAGAAGATGGTGTAGTGTGTTTGACTAGTCTAGGTTGCCATACCTTCTATATGTAACTTAATATCGACACATTCTTGTTGATATTGTCCACACTGCATAAATGCATTGAGACAAACAATTTGTGTATTGTGCTGTCTCAGCATATTCCCACACTCATGGAGTGTTAGAATATAAGACATTTAGCATAGTTTAGATTTAGGTAATTAAGCACAATTCAATTGTATATTGTCAAAGCAAGGGAACAGTCGCATTAGCGGCAGTTCCCCTAAATAAATAATAATAAGTGTATAATAAATTTAAACTAAAGAAAGTGTTTCATTAATAAACTTTTATCTGCATTACAATGGTTTTGTTTGGGAACCATCAAAGTCGAAGAGAATGGTGTCCTCTTCGACGGCAGCAAGTATTATACGCTATTCAAAAATTTTGTAGAGTGCGATTTGAATTTGTAAAAAATATAATTAAAAAAAAAAATATGTTTTTATTTGTTGAGGAATTTCTTTTTTTTTCAGGTTTTAAATAAAATAAACACATTGTTTTTATCAAATGCAAGAAAGTTTAAAAATTAGTATAAAAAGGGGGTATGTTAACATATAAAAATTAATCTCAAAAAATGCATTGCGAAAACAGCAACTGCATGTGTAAACTGAGGCTCGGCTCCGAACATAATGTTTGGATGGACGAGAGGTTTCAGGAGGAACTTTTAAAAGCGAAAACTTTGTTTGCAAAACTAAAATCTAGTAAATGTTTCAAACCACTTTTTGAAGCATTACTCCTAAAGTACGTAGTGAAAAAAGCTGCATCTTTGAATGGAGGGGCGATTGGATTGATGTCTTCCTTGATGGAGAGGATGGTGTCTTCCTTGATGGAGAGGACGTTCCCGTTGAGGATAATTTTAAACTGATAAGAAAGGGATGAACACCTGTGTGATCATTTTCTTGGGATAATAAAGTCTTGTCACGTTTTATCATAGACAATTGTTGAAGAAATAGAAATATAGTTGTACGTGCCGTTGTTGTTGTGCTACAAGGATCTTTAATATTTTATTAGAAATAGAGTGCATTTTTTGATTTCTACTTATTATACAACTGTATTTTGAAAAAAACTTTAAAAATTATGTTTTACAACGACGACGAAGAAACTCAATGGTTTCTATCAAACGGACAAAATCCATTAGGTAGTTTCCAAGGAAAAAGACAAGTGCCAACGTCATCCTCAGCAGTTTCCGACTCACCGAGGTCTCCATCACCTGAGACTGCACCGCCACCACCCCCTCCACTAATTACGAGGTCTTCAGCACCTGAGACGACATCACCACCACCTTCTCCTCCAAGGAATAACTTGAGGGATGTTAATAACATCACTGAAGACGTCAAAAGGCTTCGGGATTTGTTCACAGAGGTGTACACTTCCAAGAGAAGCAAATTATTAGAGGTGTGGAAGAGGACTGCAGAATTCGAGGAGGAGGAAAGGCGGCTGTCGACGAAAATCCTAAACCTGCAAAAGAAGCGGCAAAGGATTTTAGGTAAACATAGGAAATATTTATTAGAAAATAAGTGTCCAGAAAATAATTGTAATCCTTTAGAAATTATATTTAATAATAAATGTAATGTTTGCCTATCAAATAAAAAGGGATAGGCAATTGTTTTCTTGCTTTGTACACATTATCTGTGTGAGGAGTGCTTTCGACCCTGGCACGAACAATGTGCAACTTGTAGGAAACCAAGAAATCAAGTCAATGTAATAATTCAAATTGGAGAACATTATTCTATGAGTAACGTTAATCAGTTTGAATTATTGAGGAAAATAAATGATAAGTTCATCGACTTCACTTCCAATAATGTTACGGGAACTGAGGACGATTATAGTGATATTTAATAATTTTAAAAATAAAAAACTTAATATTTTTAGTTTTTTATTTTATTAGATTTTTTCACTTATGTATGCATATTTTATTTTCAGATTTTGTTATTTTATACAATACACATATCTGTGCTATATAATAATAGTTAAACATTCGTTTATACAGATTAGAAAGCTTTTGAGTTATCATATATTTTTCATAAAATAATTGACATCTGCAAATGCCAAAGGATTCTGCCAAATTTTCACATTTGTATTGAATTTACTGAAGAAATGGTTACCGTTGAAATGATTAGAGTACGAACGGAATATAATAAACCCATTTATATTGGTTTTTCTGTTCTAGAATTATCAAAATGGAAAATGTATAATTTTCATTATGATTATATGAAGTCAAAATATCTTGAAAATATTAATCTCTGTTATATGGATACCGATTCATTTATATATGATGTGAAAACCAATGATATGTGTTATACGACGTGTTAACTTGATGCTTTGAACACATTGCCACTTTTGCCGCTGCAGTCGAATTAAGCTAATTTCTATTTTTGTCAACCACAAAACAGAAACAGTGTTGCTAATATAATAACAAATTTAAGTGCTTTAAAATATAATTTTATTTTTTACTTTATTGAGAGAAGTTCTGATAACCATATTGGAATTAATTAATTAGTAATAGGTACGTAAATTATTACAACATATATAATTTTACTCAAACTAATAGTTTAAATCTTAATTACTTTGAAATTATGGTTATTTTTATATTAAAGTAAAAACAAAAGACGGTAAAGTGACACCACTGAATTATAAATTCATATCAACAGAAAACAGCTGTTTATATTTTTCAATTGGTTTATTTATTCTTTTGGTTAACTGCATTTGGTAAGTATTTTATTGAATTTTCATGTTATATTAATATTTTTATTAATGTTAGTCTTGTTATTCAAGAAAAAATGGATGTAGACGAAATTTTGATAGAGGAGGTACGCTGCCGGATTATTTTATATGACCTAGGCCAGGCAGACTACAAAAATTTGAAAAAGAAGGAGTATGCTTGGAAGGAAGTAGCTGCAAATGTAAAGATGAATGGTAAGATAAATGTGGTCATTATTATTTTAAATTGTAAGTATGTATGTACTTTTACAGAAGCATAATGCAGGAAAAGATGGAAGGGGCTTCGTGACTCCTACAAAAGATGTAAGAGACTGCAGCAGATTGCTTCCGGCAGTAGTGCTGAAACACCAAAAAAAAATGGAAATATTTTGAGGCCATGTCATTTTTAGATGGCGTCACAAGTTCCAGAAGGTAAGAAATATCTGCTAATTCGATAGAAATATAAAACTTATATTGTCTTGTCCTTTTTAGCACTGTTGGAAATACAAAAAATGCGGAGGAAAAATATCCAGATGTAATTGTTGATTCTGCAGATAGCTACTTGTCTACTACTACTACTACTTGTTACAGTTTCTCTTTTAATAGTGTCACCAATAAATTAAAATTGGTCACTGTCATCGGTGTTGCCTTAAAGAAATGTTCTTCGTCCTTGTTTTTTAATTGTTGAACACACGTCTTGTAGAAACCTTCCTCAGCTCGAGTAAGATTCACTGGGCGAACCCACCATCTTCGGTTACTTCCTGTTGCAAATTTAATAGATTCATATACGGTATTTGTTATATGAACTATTTTAGTAATAGTTGTTACAAAATTTACTAAATTTTCCACAGACATTTTGAAAAACACATATACAAAATAAATATTTTAATATTTATCAAAATGTCAAACTTTAGAATCAGCTGATTACTTTGTAGCTGTAGTCTTTAAAATAATTCAGTAGCTACCACACGACTACAATTGCAGCACAGCAGCATTTGTGTTCGTGTAGTCTGCTGTCTTCAATGTGTTCAAAGCTTAACACACTAAATGTGGACAGGATGGCAACTCTATTTTATGCAGATACATACAATGCGCTGGGTGTGGTCGACACATTTGAGGAGCATTTTGACTAGAGCATAACTGATTGAATATAACAGAACTAATTTCACTGTATTATTTAAATAAACTAATTATTATTTCGAATAAATAATTGATTGAATATAACAATATGTATGATGATATTAGATTTGATATTCCAACACATTACGATACATCTGCTTATTCAAAAGAAAATGTTTATAATTTCCCCTTGAGGAATAAAAAAGTATTGAGAAAGATGAAAGATGAATATAAGGGAAAAGCTATTAGGGAATTTATTGGTTTACGACCTAAAATGTATTCCGTTAAAATAGATAGAGTAGACAAAGAAATTAAAAACATTAAAAGCGTTAGAAATAGTGTAACAGCTAGACTAAGTATTAATGATTTTAGAAAATGTCTACTAGAGAAAAAGCTGTATAATGATTCGATGTATGTGTTTAGATCTAAGATTCATAACATATATACACAATATACATATAAGTAGATTAACTTTAAGTTATGTGGCACCCTGTGGTAAAAGTAACCCTGCGAAAACTAGCACATACCGAGTACTGCTGGTAACCGGTATAAAATGAACCACACCCAACTTCATAAAAAATTTAGCTTCCTCCTTCTTCCTTTTGACGACGCCGAGGCAGCAGCAACAAAAGTTTTTCCCGTAACTTTTTAATCTTTTTGTAAAATTAAAATCTTAAATCTTTTTGTAACATTTTTGTACTTTGAAGTAATTATGTAAATAATTTAAAATAGTGAAATATAAGTTGCTTTTCAACATTGGGATAAGATTGGGATAGCTAAACAAAACCGTAACTACCCCAAATTGGTGACCCCGAAGAACACGAGATGGCGACCAACGACACATCCACGGCATCCACTATGGCCAAACAAGGTGATGATAACGAGAGGGCTCAAACTTCACGGCACGCAACCAGTAGTGTGTCAGCCATTTATGCTCGATTGCCGTTTCCTGAAATGTGCAGCACAAATCTCGAAGCGTGGTTCACCTCTATGGAATTCTGGTTTAGCGCATCGGGCATAAATTCTGACAAGTAAAAGGCCGCCACTGTGCTTGCTGCGTTAAAGCCCGAGACCATAGCCCAGTTGTCCGATGTCATCACGACTTTGCCACCATCCGACCGCTTCGAGTACGTGAAGCGAGGGATCATCGACCATTTCGCCGACAGCGAACAACGGAGACTTAACCGGCTCTTATCAGAGATGCCTTTGGGCGATAGGAAACCTTCGGAGCTTTACTTCGAAATGAAGCGAGTGGCAGGAAATTCAGTAGGCGAGGCTGCGCTGAAAGGCTTTTGTGGTAGCAGCGTCCACAGGCACGGCAGCAGAATATACGAAGATAGCTGACTCAATTGTGGATGCTGTATCGCCGACACAGGTGTGTAAGGTATCAAAAGAATCGCCCAGTGATATAGGGGAACTACGTACAGCAATTGTAGTGTGTTTGACTAATCTAAGTTGTCATACCTTTTGTATGCAACTTAATATCAACACATTCTTGTTGATATTGTCCACACTGCATAAATGTTGGGACGACGTGTATTATGTCGTCTCAGCATATTCCCACACTCATGGAGTGTTAGAATGTAAGATATTTAGCATAAGTTTAGTTTTAAGTAATTAAGTAGAATTAATCAAAAATTAACAATAAAGATGAACAGTCGCACAAGCGGCTGTTCAAATAAATTGACTATAATAATAAAATGTCTTTTTTTATTGTTTAACGTTACACAATAATGGAGCTAACTAGGAAGTTCGAGCAACTGACAACACGATCGCGTTCACAATCTCGCAGACCCACCCCCACTCGCCATCGTTCTCAACATCGTCAACCTCCATCCGACGGCACAACTGTAATGAACGGTTTACTCTTAAGCTAAAAATTTAATACAAAATTCAATTTTTCAAAACTTTTCATATATTTTTTTTTATTTACTCTAAGAATATTTCTATCGAATAATTTCGATCTTAAAATTCACGTGCAGAGCTATTGTTGCAGAAATGTTTATGTGTTGTGGTGCTTTTGTTATTTACCATGTTGATCAGCAGTCATAACAGCAACATTCTCTAGCAACATGTTCTTAAGATCCACAATGTAAACATTTCAGCTAAAAGTAAAAGCAGTTGAATGATTATGTTTACAAATAATAATTAACTTAATTTAATCAGTAAAGGAAGCTTTTGCAGTAATTATATTCATTTGTACTAAAGAAATTATAAATTTATCTATGGTAATGACTCTGGTTTGTATAAGACAGGGTGCATGTTCGTACGACATTGCCATATGCAAATTTAACGAAGAATATAAAAGTTAAAAGGTTATACGAGTTTTACTTTGCACTCTCATTCTATGAGCTTTGATTTTATGGAAAATTACCATTCTCTGTCATTTTGATCAAAATCTTACTCGAGTGTACATCATAATTGAAAGAATAACCAAAAGTGTAAAATAAATTAAAGTATTAACTGCAAATTAATAGAATCTTTAACATTGCAAAATTTTTATATTTAATTTTGGTAAAAAGTACAAATTTTATAACCAGTGTTGATCTGTGGGGAAAATTTACTCAAAAGTTGGCAAAGACCCACGAGTTCTGTTTTAGGTCTGCTTATCACCCGGGGAAAGGTTTACACAAGGTGGCAACTGACTTCACTTCCCCAAATCTGACGATAAATCATAAGAAGAAGAATCTAGACCTGGTCAGTGTGGGAATAGGCAGACTCAATCAACAGGTTGGAGACCTGCGGAATACAACTTTACCTATCGTTCATTCTTTCCGCATTATCAGTATCCCACCCCTAATTGTTAGACTTTAATAGAAAAAAGAAAACAGAAAAAAGAAAAACCTAGAGCTTATCTACGTATAACCTAACCTATATTTTCAGTACCTAGTCGTGTTATAGGTTATCCCACGTGTTGAAACAACTCGATTTTGCTTTTTGAGAATTTCTCATTGTTTTCGATGATGTAACACCGATTATGTTAAATCATTTGTCCAAATCATGGTCAAAATTAAAATTAGTAATTTTTTTTAAGGACAATTTAAAATTTTAAACAAACATATAAATTTTTAACAAACACATATAAATTTTCAACAATACAGTTACAACAAACATGTTTAGTAAAGACTAGAAAAAAATTCAAAAGTAACCATGTAATTTAAAGCTAAGTAACCTCTAACTTAAATTTCAACAAATATCCACGTAATTTTTGTTAATAAAAGAAAAATTAAAAATATGTAAACTTAATCATGAGGTTCAATGACTTACTATAGCGCGCTATTATCGTTATAATCTAAATTTCACATACATTTCTTTAATACTTTTTTTTATAATTCATTTAAATGATACGAAACCAAAAACAAACCAAAATCAAAATATTTAAATAATTGTTATGGCACAAAACTAAATGATCATTAATATTTCTGAATTTTGCAATTTCCCAAAATGATCATTACGTTTTGCCACAACATTAATATAAAGAGTACATTAACGATTGATAAAGAATGTTTCCAATGTTTGTTTAAAGCTTCTACTTAAAATTCCATTTTAATTAAATTATTCGAACTAAATACTAATATTAACTTAAGAGCATAGGTGTGAGCATTAATAGGATAAATTGGTTTACAAGTAACCTAAGATAATATTGGGGACAATTTACAAAAAAATTTACAGCAATTAATTTCAGCTTTAATCAACATGTACATCGTCATCTTGAAGACCTTCCAGAACAACGATAGCACACATGTTTGGTGAGTCCACAAAACTATAAACATTTCTAATATAATAATTATATAATAATTAAATATAATATAAATAATAATCATTATATTATATTTTTTTTTTTTTCATTTTGTTTCTTTGCTTTTCGAAGTTCGTAGCTTTTGTTAATATAAAATATACTTGATAATAGTCAATTTCATGAATTATATAGTTATTAGTCTAAAGATATTAATGCTCCCACAATTTTCATATACATAAATAATTTTTAACCCGTTAGTATCTAACAACTTTCGGTTTATCGGAAAATATATTATAAGAGTTGAATTTTAATAACGTTTAGCATATGTTTTGTAAACAAACCAAAGTCCTTAATTTTTATTTAAATATGTGAACTTTAATTATAAAATGAATAAATTGTAAATTTAGACGTAATGTCTGGCTAAATTAAATAAAAGTGTTTTCTTAGGTTGATAAGAAGTTAGGTGTGTATTTATGTGGGGTCCTAAAAATATACATAGTCATTAGGACACAGAGATTGGGAGGCTTTTGAGACTAGCCTATTAACAACATCTGATAGTGCTTTTAATCTGGGTATAATTGATAAACTATGTCTTTTGTTTTTTTTTTTTTTTTATTACATGACTATAAACGGGCTTCGATAGAAAACTTATAGTCATTCTGTTCCATTCTCTTCCTCAAATTTTTTTTTAGATCTTTTGTTTTAAAAACAGGGAGTCTATAACAAAATAACTCTGTATACAAACAGGATTTTGTTTTAAGAGAGGACCGAACCTCCCCGCCCGACTGTTAGCTAGCTCCTCAATGGCTCCCGCAGTCCTCTCTTGACAATTTCATAAACATCCTACAACAATTCATTTGTTTGTGTTCATTACACAACCAGTTCAAATTTCGATCACTGTTGGTACCACAGGAAATATGGACGTAACGCACGAAAATGTAAACATAAGAGGCGACAGGTTCAAACCGTTAAGGCTCAGACTACAGATTGACTTGTAAAGGCGGTAGAGGATCTTAGCGAAAAGTTCTCCACTAAATGCCAAATATTTCGCCTTCAAGTGACCGACAAAAATACCCAGCAAGATTTTTTAGCTGATAGTGGTGCCGACGTCTCAGTGCTGCCTCTTTCTTTTGGAAGCCAAGGTACCCGTCCTACAGCGGTAGAATTATCTGCAGCAAACGATACGCCAATTAAGGTCGTTGGTGAAAAACGAATAAACATAGGGTTAAAGCGAAAGTTTGTATGGTCATTTGTGATCGCTGATTTAAAGACACCAATAATAGGCTCCGATTTTATAAAATATTATGATCTATTGATCGATATACGACGGAACCGTTTAAGCTGAGGTTACAATCTCACACCGAAATTGCTGCCATCACGACATTCAGCTGCTTCAATCCATTTGCACATCTTTTACGCGAGTTCAACGACATCACCATATTATCGCCTTACGGTTCAAAAACGAAGTCTACAATTTACCACCGGATCGAAACAACGGGACAACCTACATTTTGTCGACCGAGACGACTGCCACCCGAATTTTCTTTTTTAAATAAAGCTGGAATTTGCTAAGCATCCAAAAGTAATTGGTGCAGCCCATTGCACTTGGTGAGGAAAAGCGATGGTACATGGAGACCTTGTGGCGACTATCGAGCGTTGAATGCACAAACACTGCCAGACCGTTATCCCTTGCCGTATTTGAAGGATTTTAAGAGCAATCTACAACGTAAGAGAGTATTTTCGAAAATAGACCTACAAAAGGCATTTTACCAGGTCCCCATACACCCCGACGATGTTCCAAAGACGGCCATAAGCACTCCTTTTGGACTATTCGAGACTTATAAATGAAGTGTTCAGGGGAGTTGATTGCGTGTTTCCCTACATCGACGACATTTTTGTTGCCTCCGCTACTATGAATCAGCATCGCCAAGATCTCCGTTTAGTTTTTCAACGGCTACGGGAAAACCGTCTCGCAATTAACGTTAAAAAATGCGAGTTTGCCAAATCCGAGATCACATTTTTAGGGCATCTCGTCAGCCCCGAGGGCATTAAACCATCGCCCGATAAAGTTACCGTAATAAGAGATTACCAAAAATCGGTTGACGTTCAAGGACTCAAAAGATTCATCGGTATGATGAACTTCTATAGAAAGTTTTTGCCGAACACTGTAGCATACCAAGGAGTCTTACAGAATATGATTATAGATAACAAAAAGAACGACACGACACCATTAGTATGGACTGCGGCCACTGAGAACGCATTCGATCGTTGTAAAACCGAACTAGCAAACGCCACGTTACTCGCTCATCCAGTCCCCGGCGCCGAATTGGCAATTTACGTTGACGCGTCAGACACTGCCGTAGGAGCAGCCCTGCATCAAAAGGTCGACGGCAATATGCAACCTTTGGGTTTTTATTCTAAGAAGCTGACAACGACACAACAAAAGAATTCTACCTACGACTTGAATTATCCGCCGTCTACCAGGCTGTCTGTTATTTCCGTTACGCAATAGAAGGACGACCTTGCTACGTTATCACTGAATATCGCCCATTAATTTTATCCTTTAGACAAAAAATGGAGAAAGCGTCACCGCGAAGGTTAAGACAGCTAGACTTTATCTGCCAGTTCACAACTGATAATCTCACACCCCTGGAAAGGAGAATGCAACAGCTGATGCGCTCTCTAGAGTACTTACATTGACCAGCTACAACAACTCAGTTTCGCATCCCATCATCAATTTGAACGACCTCGCAAAGGCTCAAAGAGCTGACAAGCAGCTGCAGGACTTAATGCACAATCAAGGTACGCCGACTAATTCACTAATATTAAAACGTTTAAATGTTCTAGGTTGTGATGAGGAAATTGTGTACCACATATCTACTTCACGTGTTCGACCGTACAATCCTAAAGATTTTAGACGCCAAATCCTCGATTAGTTGCAGCGTTCGAAAATTCACCGCCACACTAAGACGTTACCCGATATGTACGAGCCACCTAACGAGCGCTTTTCTCACAAAAACATCGACATTGTTGGACCATTTCCTTTATGTGAAGGGCAGCGATACTGCCTGACCATCATAGACAGGTTCACACGTTGGCCAGAAGCTATTCCTATCCCTGACATGGCAGCTGAAACTGTTACAAAGGTCCTGACAACTCATTGGATTGCTAAATTTGGTGTACCGCAACGTATAACGTCTGATAAAGGCAGACAGTTCGAGTCCTCAGTTTTCTCCGAACTTATGCAGACAATAGGAGCTACTCACTTACGGACTACGCCATACCACCGTCAAGCTAATGGTCTCATTGAGAGGTGGCATAGAACACTAAAGTCAGCCATTCTATGTCGCGATGCAACAAAATGTTTATTGCACTACCTTGAAAGTTCCAGGGGAATTTTTCTTCAAAAGCAAACGTACGGAAACTTCCGAGTTTATAACGGAATTCAGGAGATCAATGCAAAAATTTCAGCCTACACAAACTTCACACCATTCGCCTAATTCGACATTTATTGCTAGAGATCTGCAGTCATCAACACACGTTTTTGTCCGAAACGACTCTATTCGTCCATTGCTGACACACCCCTACGATGGCCCGTATATTGTTTTAAAACGTTTTCCAAAGTTTTTTACATTAGTTGTGCGTGGTCGTAAAACGAATGTCAGTATCGACCGCTTAAAACCGTGTTTTCGTCCAGCGTCAGAGTGTCCAGCTGAACAAACAGAAATTTTTCCTGCGTCAAGTGATCTCCTACCTAGTACACCACATTTTCCCGATGAAGCTTCCAGTTCAACTTTAGACCCGCCGATTCCAGATGATCCCACCAGTGCCACATATTCGTCTAATACTTCACCGCCCGAGTTACATGAAGCTGTTCCCAAAACAATAACAAGTGGAAGACGCATAAGGCTCCCGGTGAGATTCAAATAGCCATTTTCCAGCGAGGGGAGTAATGTGGCACCCTGTGGTAAAAGTAATCCTGCGAAAACTAGCACATACCGAGTACTGCTGGTAACCTTCTCCCTTTTGACGACGCCGAGGCAGCAGCAACAAAAGTTTTTCCCGTAACTTTTTAATCTTTTTGTAAAATTAAAATCTTAAATCTTTTTGTAATATTTTTGTACTTTGAAGTAATTAAATAATTTAAAATAGTAAAATATTAGCAGCTTTTCAACATTAGGATAAGATTTTGATAGTTAAACAAAACCGTAAGTACCCCAAAGTTATTTAGACGATAAGAGATTTATATGTGAAAATTATGTTGACACTTATGCCTGGGGACATTATAAAATAAAATATCCTCAGACTTAATAGCTTATAAGAAAAAAAAAGTAAACCTGTTACAGATAAGAAAGAGGGTTACAGAATTCGAAGAGGAGATAAGGCGGTTAACATCGAAAATCCAGAGGCTGGAAAGAAAGCGGCAAAGGGTCTTGAAAATATATATAAAAATATTTAACAGATAGTAAGAATGAAAAAAAATAGTAACAACTCTTTAGAAAATTTCTTTATTCATAAATACAAATGCAATGTTTGCCTAGCAAATAAAAAGAGACAGACAATTGTTTTCCTACATTGTACACACTATCTGTGTCAGGAGTGTATTCGAACATGCCACAGAGAATGTGCTGAATTTAATAAATCTATAACAGCTTAGAAGTTTCTGTAAAAAAAAGGAATGAATAGCTCAATGTTTTACAAACAAAGACGAGCAAGAAGCCTAATTGGTTTTATTACACAGACAGCAACCTTTAGATAGTTCCCCAACCACCAACGTCAGCCTCACCAGTTTTCGGTGAGAATAATAATAATTAAATTTATTTAGTCATAAGTGTAAGTGTAATGTTTGCCTAGTAAATAAAAAAGGACAGGTAATTGTTTTTCTACATTGCACACACTATCTGTGTCAGGAGTGCATTCGAACTTGGCACAGAATATGTGCCGAATGTAGAAAACCAACAAGCCATGTAAATATAATAATTCAAATAGGAGAACTGTATTCTATAAGTAACGTTGGCCTGTTTGAATTATTAAGAAACAAATTGGCACTCTCAATATTGTTTCAAGTGGCCTTTTATATCAGCATTCTTCCTATTCAAATCAATTTTAATGAAAGCATATCATATAAAATTAATAAAATTTGAGATGATATTATCTTGTTGAAAAACGGTATTGTTATTGTTCACGCTGGCCACCCTGCTTTTAAGTTTATGGTGTTTTCTTTTCTACAAAGAAAATGTCACCCTCTTATAATGTGCATTAAAAAAATTTTTGACCAACCCTGTTGTAATGTCATTTTTTATTTGAGAAGAACAAAACACAAATATTAAAAAAGGGTATGCCCTGTGTTTACCACTTATAAAGAAAATGTATGTATATGTGATTGAAAGTGCAATAAAGGCGGTCAATTTTGAAATTGCTTAGGACGGAAAGGGTTATTAGAAAATTAGAAAATGAATGAGGAAATGCCAATGTGTTCAAAAGCAGTTCAATGTAAGTAATAATATATAAAATTAATTAAAAAAAAGTGTTTTGTACGTATTAAATGTTTTATATGTATTAACGCTTCTAGATTGGACAGAAGGAGATACCAAAAAGCTTTTGGATTTGTATAGTGCTAATTTAGCAGAAGTTGGACCGCTGAAAAAATTCAGAAGTAAAAAAGAAATGTGGATTCATATTTCTACAGAAATACCCCATATGTCTCCTAAGCAGTGTGAAGAAAGGTATAAGACCGTGTTAAAAAGGAAAAAATCGGCAATTGAAAACAACAATAGTTCGGGAGCAAAGCGAAAAAAAGTGGAATTCGAAGAAGAACTCAATAAAATATGTTCGCTAGATGATTCTATTGAACCAGAAATACTAATAAGCAGCCAACAAAATGTGGAAAAAGTAAATTTAGAGACTCCAATACGAAGTCCACGTGAAAGAAATAAGCTTAATATTAATAACACTCTGTTGGAAATAGCGAAGAAAAAAGAAGAAGCCAGGGAGCGACGCCATAAAGAAAAGCTTAAAGAGATCAAAAATATACAAGATATTTTTCAGAAAATTCTGGATAAATTGCCTTAGATGAAATTCAACTATTTTGTCATTTTCAAAAAAAAAAAAAAAATATAATCAACTAATCCCAACTAAAGTACAAAATATTGGTACCAATTTTCAACGTTTTATGTTTAACATGTGATATTGAATTAAGCTATATTTTTTATGTTTTGTTATCTTTTTAATAGATTTTAATTTTATTATTTCATTATATGAATTTTTTTTCGTTTTTTATATGTATTATATGTTATTGTACCCATATACATACATAGGTATGTATACATATATGTTAGCTATATTTTTAAAAGTATAAACACAAAATAATGCAAAAAGTTTGTTAAATTAAAATATTAAAAAAATATGTTTGTATGTATATATGAACATTAACTGAATAAAATGTCTTTAATTTCATCCCTTTTGATTTTTCCTAATTGTGTTTGCAGGATGTCTCTTCTGTCGGTTTCCACAGTATAGTCGTTGTTGTCAGTACATTCAGAATCAAAAACTTCTTCCAGAAAGGTTTCATTGTGTGTAATACAAATATTGTGCAGGACACAGCATGCAACAACAAATTTTGCCATTGTTTTAACATTATGAAAGTCCATGCGCATTAATTGTCTAAAGCGACATTTCAGAACACCAAATGCATTTTCAATTTTGACTCGCGTTCGACAAAAATTTATATTGAAATTCCTTTCCGAATCGGTTAGGTTTCCATAATCTCTATATGGTGTCAAAAGGTACTCCCTTAGAGGGTATGCGGAGTCTCCCAGTAAATGATATTTAGGACAACATAATAAATTTAATTCTTTTCCAATAAATGATAGTTTCAACACACGGGCATCATGAATCTTGCTGGGAATACCGGTAAACACATCCAAAAATTTCAGATTTGCATCACATATACCTTGGAGCGTTATTGACACTCCATCGTGCCTATTTGCGTATGTTGACCGAATTTTGTGTGTTGGCGTCCTAATATTAATATAGCTTCCATCAATACATCCTAAGACGTTGGGAATACCTGAAACCTAAAATAATATGAAAAGCATGAGTGTATGTCGGCATATCTGTAATTATATTTTACCTTTTTGAAGTCATCTGCAACTTTTTCTTTCTCTTCTTCTGATCGTGGAAACTTTATTTCCTCTGGTGCCACTTCATTTACGAGAAAATTCAAAACATTGTTAAAACATGTATGCACATTTGACAATGACATGTCAAAAAGGTTGGCGACTTCTCTAAAAGTGGTCTTGTTGCCACTAAACCTACGTGGATACATACAATGTATAAGATTGTTTTGCTTTAGGGTTTTTGAACTTACCATAAAAAAGACAAAATCTGTGTTTCGACGCTTGTCTGTCGCCTTCCTCCTTTGTAAGTTCTTCTTAAGCATGCCTCTGAGTATCTTTCCATTAGTTTTGTGGCACTTTTACGGCTAACGCGAAAATTCTTTTTAAACTAAATTTGTAAATTTATAAGTTTTATTAATTATATTATTATAAGAGTATAGAAATTTTTAAATTTATGTACATTTGTGTCACAAAATTCATGGACGACATTTTCAACAAATCCTTTTACACGCGGCTGTTGACTACGTTGAAATAAATTCAGTAATTCTTCTTCATCAGATGACGAAGATGAATCTAATAATTGATTTATTTCAATTTTCGCAAATAAAATAGATGTAGAAATATCCATATTTATATTTTTTTCCAAGAAAAGGTTTTAGATCTAAAAATATGTTGTATTTTTTGATTTGTTTTCAATAAAAAATGTAAATATGAAAAAGGTGTTGCCAGATAGCTAAATTTTCAACTTCATTTTTTCAGCGCTGTTTTTTATAACCAAAAAATATTTTGTAACACTGTTCTAACACTGAATGCAAATTTTTTATTGTTACTGACCATTAATCTTTAATAATCTAATGTTTCCTTAAGGATACTCCACAAAACAATGAAAAAATGAACTTCAAAATTGGACAAACATACCATGCGGCTTTTTTTAAAATTCATCTGGTAGCCCTATAAATAAACAAAAGTCATCTGCTTTACAGGGCATTATCAGCACTCTCGATTTATACAGGGCATAAAATGCAATGCCCTCCACCATTGGCAAGTGCAAATTTTTTAGAATAAAACATGCCACCCTTTTAGAGGGCGAAACATTTTTAAGAAACAAACGCAAAATTGCATTTTGCGTTAATAAAATGCACATTTTTTGGTAGAAAAGAAAACACCATAAAGGAAAACAAAGTGAGTGTTGTCTGGGGGAAAATGATGGTGCAAATGATCGCGAATTATCAAATGATTGTGAGGTGCAAAATGATCGTGAATTGCAAAGTGATAGTGAGTTCGAAAATAATGATCGTGATTTGCAAAATGATAGCCGTCCGATTTGTAGTGGGGCAAATGAAAAGGGTGTACAGTCATCTCGCCCACAAATTGCTCACAACATCTTCGGAAGAAACCTGGTGAGTGTTCTTAATCGAGAATTGGAAATTATAAAAAGAGAGAAAGAGCTACTACGAAAAGAAAATGAAATTTTGAAAATGATGAGAGAGGCGCAAAGAAGAAATGAGACAGTCGTGGTAATGGCTAATGAAAAAAATAATATAGTAAAATAAATTTGTTATGCGAAAAAATTTTGATTGTAATCGTATGTATTTCAAAAAACTTTAATTTTGTGTCAAAAACGTCTCTTCTCTACGACTATCCGTTTATATACAATTGAATGTAGGAAAGCAATAAACCAGGTGAATGTAATAATTCAAATTGGAGAACGTTATTATATAAATAACGTTGGCCTGTTTGAATTATTAAGAAAAAAATTGCCACTCTCAATATTGTTTCAAATGGCCTATTATATCAGCATTGTTCCTATTCAAATCAATTTTAATGGAAGCATATCATATAAAATTAATAAAATATGAGATGATATTATCATGTTGATAAACGGTATTGTTTTGAATTTTTGGTCAAAGGTGGGATAACGACACATTGATGTTGTAAACAATAACAGAACGCGTGATTATGATTTTTGTATTCTTAAGAATAAGATCAATAAAAATATTTTTTTTTTAATGTAAACAAATTTTAAAACACTTGACTCATATGATGGTTTTAATTTTAAGTATAAAGAATTTTGGATGTGGTTTTGTTTATTTTATTTAAAGTTTTTGTATGATTTAATATTGAAGAAATAGATATATATTTTTTAATTTTAAACTAATAAAAAAGCTGTCTGTCTGAGTTTTTTTTTTTGTACATACATAAGTGGAATATCAGTTTTTACATATGTAATTGAATTTACTCCCCATTACTTCTAAAATGTATTACCCCTTCATCTACATCCCAGAGTATAAACTTGTTTTAAGGATTTAGCAGTCATTCATGTGCTAGTATCCGTTACAATTGTAGTGATCTGTGATGTGGCAACTCCACAAATTTATTAAGCCCTTGTCAGTTGGAATGCAACCTTGCTTTTAGCATTGCCGTTTTTTAATTAATCATTGTAAACCATTGAAAGTGTAAGCAAGTGAAATAAAGAAAAGAATCCTTTACAACATTAGGTGTGGGGTGCAACTTAAAAAATAAAGAAATATTTTTACGGAAACATAATAGTGTTTAGACAATGGACCTTAGACCTTCGCCAGGCATTGACGGATGCATTAGATGCTGCCGGAATTGAATTCCCTCCGTCAGCCAACTACGACCCTTATATGAAGCGCTTATGAAGGAACAAAATAAAAATAACCGCGCTTTAAAACCAGTAAGGGAAGAACATGCAGTAAAAGATGTGAAGCAGTTTGCCATCCAAGGAGATGATGATGCCGCTGAAAATGCTGTCAAGACAAATGTTGTCCTAAATCCTGCTGCACAACAACAAACACGTGATCAATATGCCGTAGAAGTCAACACTGAAGTCCACGTGAATGATGCCGCTGAAACTGGAGAGAGTGTAACTGCTGTCCCGAAGTCAACCATAATTGATGCCACTGCCGGAATGCACATAAAAGAAAATCGTGATTTTCCTCCAGACACTGCGTCTGCTACAGAGCCCGAAGAAATAAAAAGACTACAACTACGACTACAGATGTTGCAATTTCAACAACAAATACATGCATTAGAAGAGGGCTTATCATATCAACTACCCGGACGCAGGATGGACTGGACGGAATTAGATACTGCTGTCCCCATGTTCAGCGGCGACGACAATCAGGACATAAGCCGCTGGTTCCTGATCTTTGAGGGCTATGCTGGGACATTTACCCAGAAGGAAAAACAGGAAAACAGTACATAACGAATTTAGGCCTACTACAATACGATGCTCTAAAAACTAATCTTATAAGAATGTTCAAGCTCACAGTTTCACGGCAGGAAGTGTACAGGCAACTACAAAAGAGAAACCTAAAGCCTGATGAGTCGTGCCTCAGCTACGTAATAGTTATGCAATCCATCGCTGCTAAGGCGGACATTGAACAGCTAGAGCTGATCGACATGATTATTGATGGTGTCCCAAAAAATAACAACGCGGTCAACATGCTCTACGGTGCCAGCAGTATGGACGACTTACTACGCCGCCTGGACAGATATGAGTACGGCCGTCAACAACGCCGTGTCCTGCCAAGGACTGTTACCGCAACTAAACCGATGCCTTCTGAAACCACTGGTGATAAATCAACTGAAGCTGAGGTCCGCTGCTACAATTGCTCGCAATTTGGACACTACCAAATAGGCTTGCCAGATGGCCTGAATTTTCCAGTTTTTTATGTCTGGTCCAGTTTCCAGGAAAAATGCAATCAGTCCAGTTTTTACCATTTTTTACAATTTATAAAAGTATCATCACTGTCATTTTTCGCTAATTGTATATTTAAGTCCAACACTAGTAATTTGCCAACAATAAACAGCTGTTTGGAAACAAGTGAACATTTTTGTAAATAACTAAGTAGGTAGCAAATATTTTTTAATTTTATTAAAATAATTAAAAACATTTCATGTTCTTCCCATTCTCAGAACGATTTATTGGTGGTTAAATTGTCAATACGCATAAGCATGGAGCGCGACAATGATGCTGGACCTTCCAAGAAAAGAAAACTAGCAACCTTTTGCGATAGGTGGACTCAGGATCCAAATTATTCTCCATGGATAAAAAAGATAGATGAATATACTGCCTTTTGCAAATTATGTCAGTCGGAAATTTCAGTTAAATATGAAGGGAGCCTGTCGTTAAATAAACACCTCAAAACACAATAAAATTGTACTGTCGCAAAAATTGTCACACAGCATTTCAAATTTTGTTACTGCAGCAGAATCTAAAGATGAATCTCTAGTCTCAAAAGCTGAATTAATGTTCGTTTATCACAATGTCGTTCATGGGTTAAGTTACAACAGCTTAGATTGTCAAATCAAATTGAGTTCATCTATATTTTGTGACAGTAAAATAGCTTCGAAAATTAGTTGTGGCCGCAGCAGCTATAACACGAAATGTTTTGTCTCCGTATTCTCAAGAAACAGTTTCTAGTGCCTTAAAAGAAAGCTATTTTTTCACTAAGCAGCGACGCATCAAATATTGGAAACGTTAAAACCTTCCCATATGCCGTACAATATTTTAATGCTGATACAGGAATACGTAAACAGGATTTAGATTTTTACGAAGATCCTAATGAAGCTTCTAAAGATATTTTCGGTAATATTATTAGAATTTCTAATGAAAACAATTTGAAACCTGACCAAATTACTGCATATTGAGCTGATAATGCAGCAGTAAACTATGGCGTGCATAGTTCTGTGTTTCAAAAACTAAAAAACGAAAACAAGAAAATTATAAAGGCAAATTGTAATTGTCATGTTATTAATAATTGCGTAAAAAATTCTTTAAATGTTTTGTCAGTTGATGTGGAAAATATTGTAATCAAAACATTTAATGAATTTAGTTCTTCGGCTCTGACAAATGAAAAATTAAAAGATTGTTTCGAGTTTGCAAACATTGAATATAAGAATCTTCTCCGACATGTCCCTACGCGATGGCTTTCTATCTTACCAGCAATTGAACGGTTAATATATTCCTGGCCAGCAGTAAAAATGTATTTTTTGCAAAAAGGTAAAACGATTGTCGAAAAGTTGTCTGGGAGTTTATTTCTCGTGGTGTAACACATAATGATGTTGTTAATGATAATGAATACTTGTCTGAAGGTTTGTCAGAGGCTTATTTGTATTTTCTGCACAACGTATTACATGAATTTCATTCAGCAGTATTAGCCCTAGAAAGTGATTCATGTACTATTATAGAACTACACACAATAATGGTTAATCTCTTGAATAGTCTTAAAAATAGGTTATAAGATGAGTTCTACGGAAGCAAAGTTATGACTTTTTTAAAAAAGATTTCCTATCAGGAATCTAACACCTTCAAATTAGAAGCAAATCAGTTTTTAAGAAACGCTATAACTTACGGATATGATTTCGGAGATGACTCACTTTACAGCAAAATTTCCGTTTTAAATTTAAAGCAGTTCCTTTTATCGTGGAGTCAGTTATCAGAGCTTCCAAGAGTCTTACAGATTTCAAATTTAATTGACAACGATTTATTGTATACTGACTTCTGCTGCCTGCGAGGGATATTTGATAATTTGCCAAAAAAATATTCCAATCGATAAGATATGGTCCGTCTTTTTTGAAATAAAGTACAAAATCTGTATAAATTGGTCTCATTCGTTCTTTCCATTCCAATAAGCAATGCTTTTTGCGAAAGGACCTTTAGTATTTTAAATAATTTATACTCTCAGGAGAGACATAGAACGTGTTTCGACTTAATAAAGGCTGAAATTTTAATAAGATTAAACTTGGATGAAAGTTGCAAAAATTTTCAAACTTTTTTTCATACTAATAAAGCAAAAGAGTTAGTAAATTCTGTAAATAAAAATTCAAAATATATGTGGCAAAAGACGTAGTTATACTTTTTTATTTAAGTTACTATGTACCTATGTATAAATATGTACTTAATATAACGTAAGATTGAATTAAATTGTTATGTTAACGTGTTTTTTTTTTTAATTTTTAATAAATTTTCACTTTTTGGAACAACAAGTGCATTTTAAACAGGTTCAGTTTTTTTTTTCTAAAATCCAGGTGAAAATTTTACGTTTTTCAGTTTTCAGGCTTTTGGGATCTGGCAAGCCTACTACCAAAGCCGATGTCAGAAGCCCAGACGTCCTCCGAATTCATGTTTCGTATGTGCGGAGGTGGGACATTTCCACAAAGACTGTCCGAAGAAGAAGACTGCAGTAGTGGGAGCCATAGATGCTAGGGATATTGATGCATTCCAATTGGTAAATGTTGCCTTCAGACAACAAGACAAGCGCACTGGTGTTATTAATTTTTTTTCTTTGTTTGATACGGGTAGCCCAATTAGCTGTATAAGTGAATCACTAGTACCGTTTGCAGTCCCTATTAATAAAACTTTACCTTCATTTCGCGGCGTTGGAAACAAAATCATAGAGATGGTCGATCGTGTTAAATGTGACATATTTTTTCAAAATAAAACAGTAGCGTGTACTTTATTTGTTCTACCGAATTCCGAAGCCATAATACCATTATTAATCGGGCGTGATGTACTTCATAAACTGAATACAGTAGTTTTCGCTTATAGTCCATCGCACATATAAGATAATTTCAGATATAGTCAAGAAAATATGCTTCAAATGTCGCCATAAAAAGAATTTCATACATTTAGTTCGTTGTCCATTCCTTATATAGTCGAATTTGGCATATATTCCATTTTTTTTTTGTCACATTATTAAATATCAATGTATATAAAGCATTCTTAATATAGTCCACACTGTTACAACAAATATTGGTTACACTGCTTGTGTAAATGTAGTTGGCAGCGTTAGTGTTAAAAACGGAAATCCCCGTATCATTTGTAATTTAGGCCGACTTCCTAAACGCAAGTTGCAATGCATATTTACAATGCATACACTTCGTAAACGCATTTGTAAACTTTTTGGCAACGTCTAATGTTCCTAATCGTTTGGCAACTCATTTTAATGAGTATCAGCTGTCAAAATCGTGCATCATTTTTATTTTGTATGCAAACATTTGAGCTGCAATGGCTGAGTAAGTATTTTCTTGTCTATTTTTAATAAATTCTTTATAATTGATAGATTTTATATAAATAATTAAACATTTTATATTGCAGAGACAAAAAGTGGACCCGTGAGCGGAAAAAATTGTTAATTGCGACAAGACTTCGTCACGAACCAGATTTTACGGGCAAAGAGAAGAAGCGAAACACCATTTGGGAAACAATCTTAAGGGAAATAAAAGATGTTGATAGTTCCTTCCCCTTTTCGAGAGAAGACATCACTAGGTGCTTCCTAAATATTATGGGGACTTGTCTCTTCTTTCTTTTCTTTTTAATAAGTTTCTTTAACAAATCAATGTTTTTTGAAGGTTTAGCCTGAGATAATTCCTCAGCACTTGCCAACAATATGGATAAATAATTTTGTGTTACATCCATTTTTCCAAAAACTAAAATTTCAATTTTATAACATATGGGCCGACTTCCTAAACGCCAGTTGCAATTCATAATTTTAAAAAATGCGTATGAAATGCAAAACATACCTTAAATGCAACCTTGCATTGCATACATTTTTTTGCATTTTATCGGCATTTAGGAACGTCGCTATGCAACTCATCCATAAAACATATGTTATTAAATTGAAATTTTGTTTATAGTAAAATGGAGGTAACACAAAATTATTTACCAATATTGTTGGCAAATGCTGAGGAATTATCTCAGACTACATCTTCAAAAAACATTGATTTGTTAATAATATAATAAATAATATAAAATATTTAATTATGTGTATAGAATCTATCAATTATAAATAATTTATTAAATATAGAAAAGAAAAAACTTACTCAGCCATTGCACTTCAAGTGTTTGCATACAAAATAAAAATGATGCGCGATTTTGACTGCTGATACTCATTAAAATGCGTTGCCAAACGATTAGGAACATTAGACGTTGCCAATAACTTTACAAATGCGTTTACGAAGTGTATGCATTGTAAATATGCATTGCAACTTGCGTTTAGGAAGTCGGCCATGTTTTTGACATATGTTTTATGGATGAGTTGCATAGCGACGTTCCTAAATGCCGATAAAATGCAAAAAATGTCTCTGCAATGCAAGGTTGCATTTAAGACATGTTTAGCATTGCATATACAAACATATTTGCAAGCACAAGTTATCCGTATTGGACAAGAAGCATATTTTTGTACTGGCAGTCATAAAGAGTAAACGCGTAAATTTATCTTTTCAAACAAAAATAAAATTATTAGACGACTTCGAAAAAAATTCTTTGAATTGTAAACAAAATATATGTAAAGTGGACAAATCTACAGTTTATAAAATCATAAAAAGTAAAGATAAAATACGTGATTCCGTAAAGTCATCCAGGATAAAATCGAAGCGGCAGAGAAAAGGAGAACATTATAACCCAGAGCGAGCCCTTAAAATTTGGTTTAATGACATGCGTAGTCAAAATGCAGTCATTACAAGTCTCATGCTGTTAAACAAAGCAAAGGAATTTGCGGTCCAACTAGACGAGGATTTTGAACCTACATCAAGCTGGTTGTATCGATGGAGAAAGCGAAATGGTATTAAGTATGGAAAAATAATAGGGGAAGCTAAGGACAACGATTTCAAAGATTTCAAGAAAAAGACTACCAAAGCTTTTGAAGAAATATGAGCCTGACTGTATTTTCAATGCTGACGAAAGTGGCTTATATTACAAAGCGTTACCAAATACTACGTACTTTCACAAAGATAATGCACCAAATGGATGGAAAATGCAAAAGTGTAGACTGACTATTTTATTCGTATGCAATTCAACAGGTTCTTATAAGAGAGTTTTTGTAATCGGAAAACCTAACAAACCATGATGTTTCCAAAATAATAACACACCTATAACATATTTTTCAAACAAAAATAGTTGGATGACGGTATCAATTTGGAACGAAATACTTATCCTGCTGCATAAAGAAATGATTAAAACCAATAAAAAAAATTGCTTTATTTGTTGACATCGCTTCGTGCCACAAAACCATAACAGATTTGTCAAATATTGAAATTATATACCTCCACCGAATACAACTGCTATCGTACAGCCTCTTGATCAAGGTATAATTCACGCATTTAAATCTCAGTATAGGCAAATAATCGTAAGAAAGCAACTGTGTGCTATTGAAGGTGGAAAGAGTGTTCCGGAATATATAAAATCTATTTCAATCTTGTATGCTTTACATTTTATAAAGCGGTCTTGGTGGTTGATTAAGCCAGAGATAATCGTAAATTGTTTCAAAAAAGTAATTTAGTATGTTCTAAATCAGTTTGTTTCTATATATTGTAACGACTTTTTTATTTTTTAAGGCTGGTTTTAATCTTAACGAGCATATTTATGATTCTGAAGAAGAAGATTGTTCTGTCGAAGAATATTTACATTGCGATCAGGACCTTATTTGTTTCGGTCCTTTAAGCGAACAGGAAATTTCGAAATCTGTTGCTCCAGATAATATCGCAATTGATGATATTGAAAAAGAAACAGGCAGATTTTGAAATATTTGCCGATACGAAAGCAATTTCTACAAAAGAAGTTGTAGACTCAATCGATATTCTAAGGAAATACTGCTCTGAATACGAAATTGAGAGCAATTTCGTCTTTGACAAAATTGAGTACCATATTCTGACCAATTTTCTTAAAAAAAATCAGTCAAAAATTACTGACTTTTTTAAATAGTTATATACAGTGAAATCTCTACTAACGGACACCTCCCGTAGGCGGACACCTCTTCTAAACGGACAATTTTCCTAGTCCCTTTGTTTTACAAGAATTTTTAGAACAGATTACTCTCTTCTAGACGGACACTCCACTGGCCGGACGCGGACACTTTTTTTCCATAAAATACCTCCAGGCGGACAAAATTCAAAAATGTTAACCGATAAAAAATATACAGCAACACACTTATGTACATACATATATAAAATTGTGTGATTCCCCTTTTTAGTATCATTGGCAGATTGTTGCGTAGTTTTTTTTTATATTTTTTGAATGCTTTCATTTCGGTCAGTGTGTCGATTGCGTGAAGTGGTAGTTAGTGAAGAATATTTATTGCAGGATGGCTGGACGAAATTCTGTTACATTAAAGGAAAAAATTGAAATAATAAATGTGCAAGAAAAAGAAAAACTGTCAGTGCGTGAAATTGCAATAAGGTAACAAAACAAAACGTTTGGCAAAATAAATGCTAATAGGAATGTTTTTCTTTTTTCAAGATTTAATATTGGGAAAACCCAGGCTGCAGGTATTTTGAAAAAAAAGGAAAGTCTTAAAGCCATATGGCAATCTGGAGTGAACGTTAATCATAAAAAGAATTGCCTTTCTACAAAAGGATCAGAAGTTGACAAACTATGTTTTGATTGGTTTGCAATCGCCAGAAGTAAAAATTTGCCTATATCTGGACCGATTGTGAGGGCAAAGGCCAAGGAAATAGCTGAGAAAATAGATTATAATGGGTTTTCGGCATCAAATGGGTGGCTACAAAAATGGCGTAAGCGACATAATATTGTTTTTAAGTGCATAACAGGAGAGGCAGCGGACGTTATTCCTGAAGATGTTATGCAATTTAAGACAAAACTACCTTCATTACTTAACAAATACAAACCAGAAGACATTTACAATGCAGATGAGAGTGGTCTTTTTTTTCGAGCACTTCCCACAAAAACATTAGCTCTTAAATCAGAAAAATGTACCGGAGGTAAATTGTCGAAAGAAAGACAAACAATCCTGTTTTGTGTGAATATGGTTGGGCAGAAAGAGGCTTTGTTAGTTATTGGGAAGGCTGCTCGTCCACGGGCATTTAAAAACATATCTACTGCCGAATTACCAGTGAACTGGAAATCCAATAAAAAGGCCTGGATGACAAGAGAGATAATGATCGAGTGGTTGCATCATTTGAATAATAAAATGAAGTCCCGCAATAGAAAAATTATTCTATTTTTAGACAATGCTGCATCTCATCCTAGGGACTTGCCATTAACCAATGTTAAAGTAATATTTCTGCCAGCAAACACAACATCAGTTTGTCAACCTTTGGACCAAGGCGTAATTCAAAGTTTTAAAGTGAAGTATAGAAGTTTGATTTTAAATTATGTCGTCTCGAAAATGAGTTCTGCCAAATCAGTGTCAGAACTTTCAAAGAATATCAGTGTGTTGGATGCAATATGTTTTATAAAAACTGCTTGGAATAAAGTGGAATCTTCTACAATCAAAAACTGTTTTCGCAAAGCCGGATTTATTAATCAAAACCAAATCGTCAACGAATTTGATCCGGAAGATGATGTGCCACTAGCAACACTTACGAATTTTCAAAGAGTTTTAGAAAATAACGAGAGTAGTTTTGAAGATTTCTTAAACATCGATAAAATTGCATTTACTGAAAATGATGACATTGAAATCAATTTTGAAGATGCAAAAACTCCAGAAGTAATATCAAGTGATTCAGAAGAGGAATTTGTAGAGGAATCAAATCAAAATCAAATCGATCAAATTAAATCGTTCAAAGAAGCACTAGCACAGATTGAGCGTTTGAAAGCTTTTGCATTAAACGATTTTGTGGCATATGAGAATCTTCTCAATTTGGAAAACCGTTTGAAGAAATGCAAAAAAAATGGAGGCAAGCAAACACTAATCAGACTAAAATCCACCAGTTTTTCTCCACTACCACATAAATTTACATTTTATTATTTAAAAAAATATTTCGGGAGATCTGTACTATATTATGTGTTTATATAAATGTGTGTAAATGAATTTTAAACTAAAATGAATTAAAAAATAAACATGTACATATACTTAAATTGTGTTGAAATTTGTCTACTCATTAGTCATAATAGCATATTTAATAGCACAAAGTCCTGACATTTTTATAGCGAACTATCCCGTGAACGGACACCTCCCGTCAACGGACAATTCTGCTGTGACGGTCGGTGTCCGCCTACGGGAGATTTCACTGTATATAATATTAAAATGAATTTTTTCTTGTATCTTGTCTATAAATAAGCAAATACTCTTATTTTTAAATAAAAACGTTTTTTTTTTATATATATATCTTTTTCCATTTATAATCATATTGCTGAAAATAATTGAAAACAGATATATGCCATAAAGTGGCATATACAAAAATTCGTTTAAATGTCGAATTTGGCTTATTGTCCACAAATGTTGTGCAACTCTGGGTGTGGACTATAAGCGAAAACTACTGTAATTATTTCTCGAGACGTTATTTTCTTTGAACAATCTTTTGAAAAATGTTTTATTCTAGACAAAGAAGAAGAAAATCTCTTTTTGGAACTTTTTAAAGAAAATAATTCAGTGAGTATTCCTGAGGTAGAAAAAATCACGGAGGAAGAAGTCGAAGAAGAGCAAATGGATGATGAAGAAGATCTTGCGGAGGAGAGTAGTGTGGAATCAGACAGAGATGAAACAATTGTTGTCGAAAACAAAAGAAAACGAGGTAGACCAAAATTGATAAAAACTGGAGGTAAAGGCAGACCCAGAAAAGTATACTGCACCGAAGACGGCGTTGAGATGTTGAATTCTGTTATAGAAAATCCCGATACGGTGGCAGAAGCATTAAATTCTGAAAACAAAAATAGGTGGATTGAAGCCATGAAGAAGGAATATGATTCCTTGATCAAAAACAAGACTTGGCAGCTTGTAGATAAACCCAAAGGTAAAAATGTAATTGGTTGCAAGTGGGTATTTGCGTTAAAGCGTAATCCTGATGGTTCGGTGGAGAAGTACAAAGCTAGGCTTGTTGCCCAGGGCTGTTCCCAAAAACCAAACGTCGATTATAAAGAAACATTCGCACCCGTCGTTCGTCATTCAACAATTCGGTTGATATTGGCCTTATCGGCGAAATATAAATTATTGGTAAATCACATCGATATTGTTGCTGCTTATTTAAATGGAAATATTGATGAAGATGTTTATATGTTGCAACCTCCTATGTTTGAAGACCAAAGTAAGCCGAGTCAAGTGTGCAAATTATCTAAAGCATTATACGGCTTAAAACAAGCAGGACGTGATGGAACAAGAAAGTTAACGACATCTTGTTAAAAACGGGGTTTATACGGTGCAAATCGGATACATGTGTATATATCCAAAGAGATGGTTCTAATTTGAATATCATTGCGATTTATGTTGATGATATGTTACTGGCGTGTTCAAATGAGCTTGACATGAAAAACATTATTTTGGAGCTGAACCAAAGTGTAGAAGCCGTTGATCGTGGGCCGTTATCGTTCTATTTAGGAATGGAAATAAATCGAGTTGGTTCGAGAGGTGATATCACAATTCACCAAAATAAATACACCCAAGAAATTTTAGAAAAGTGGGGTATGGCAGACTGTAAGCCAGCGTCTATGCCGTGGCCGAGTGGAACTGTATTAGAAAGATGTAAGAATAAATGCGACGACTTAAATGTTAAAGGCTATCAAAGTTTAATAGGTGCTTTAATGTATCTCGCGGTAATAACACGTCCGGATATAATCCATGTAGTTTCCAAATTGTCTCAATATAACTGTCATCCACACGAAGAACATTTAAAAGCTGCAAAACATGTTTTGAGATACCTGAAAAAGAATCCAGTCGGTAAAATAGTTTTTTCTGCTAATTATAATGAATTTAAATGTTTCACAGATGCAGACTGGGGCTGTGAATCAACAGATCGAAAATCATACTCTGGTCATGTATTGTTTATGAGCGGTGGTCCAGTTGCATGGGAGTCACGAAAGCAAGCTATAGTAGCCTTGAGTACAATGGAAGCTGAGTACATAGCTTTATGCCAAGGTACGAAAGAAGTGGTTTTTCATCGAAGTCTTTTGAAAGAGCTGAATTTTGATGAATATGTAAATACACCAACAACAATATTTTGCGACAACCAAAGTGCTAGTTTCATGGTAAAAAACCCTGCAGTACATAAGAGAAGTAAGCACATTGACATTCGATACCATTATATTCGGGAGCAATATGATAGTAAGAATATTAATATCGAAAATATTTCCTCATATGATAATGCAGCAGACATACTAACAAAAGTTTTAAGTAAAAACAAACACTTAGAGGGTTGTAAACTTTTAAAATTAAAATTGTAATTTTTGAATTTTTATTATTGAAATACAAATTGTGAATGCATTTGGCTTGAGGGGGAGTTTGTAATGAATTTGTAACGCCGTACACAAGCCAAATACATGCGACTTTGTTTTGTTTAAATTGTTATACTGGAAATGAATTGCTTTGTAAATTAATCGTTACAATTTATAAAATGCTCATTCCAATTTTTTGCGTTTAGAGTAAAGGTCATAAAAAACTTGAATTAAATCTTAGCCCTTACGTAACTTTATAATAAAGTACATTTTGTTAAATTTCTCCATATCACTCGAAAGGTCGTTTTATTGTTGAGCCACTGAACAGTTAACTAAAAAACTAACAGAAATTAATATAAATCGATATCAGTGTATAAAAGGTTCACAGTATATTCCTTTACCATACCCAATACAAAAGGAACATGCATGCATCAATGTTGAAAACAATGATCAATATTGTTGGAAGTAGGATATAATATCAGCATTGTATCTTATTCATATCAATTTTAATAGAATATAATATATATAATATATAATATATATATATAATATAAAATATATATGTAGGAGTGCCAAATGTTGGGCAACGTAGGAGTGAGAGACAGGCAGCGAGGAGAGATAATTGAAGATAAATGAAGTATAGATAATTAGAGAGAGTAAGAGAGAGTAAGAGTCAGTATTGAGGAAGTGTAGTAAAAGAAGAAATGTGAAGAGACAGTCGTAGGATAGAAGTGAACAGGCAAACAAGCCAGAAACCAGACGGACATTATAATTTTGTATCTTTTAATATTATAATTTCTATTGAACAAAATAATTAAAAGAGTGTTCATTAAAACCCACCTAAATTTATTAAAATAAATAAAATAATTTAAAAGAAAATAATTAAAAGTGTTCATTAAATCCTACAAATGGGGGCTCAACCGGGATCGACTAGTGAGCCGAAACCCGAAACTGGATCATTAAATTAAAAGGAAGAACTAAATTTGTTTAATGCTTGAAAAAAAAAGCTTAATACATAAAATTGTATTAGCTTGCTGTGAAAATAAAAAAAGAAGTCATCAAACAAAGACAAGAAGAAAATAAAGTGCCGTTACCATTTTGTGTCTACAAATTCTTTGCCAAAGAAGAGGGAAAGAAGAAGGTGAAAAATCGTGTGACCGAGTGTGAAGGGATTGCTTGTGACAAGAAGAAAAAAAGTGCCGTTACCATTTTGCTAAAGAAGAGGGAAAGAAGAAGCTGAAGAAATCGAGTGAGAAGAGATTGCTTTGAGTGGAAATTGTGCAGATGTTGAAGAAGAGGGTAGAAAGAGTACATTAATACTGGAAATGATATACAGTAGTTTTGACTTACCTGCATTTGACTTAAGTGCATTTTGCATTTAAGTGCACAAAATTTGTATTTCGTATATTTATTTTACCAAACCCATATAAATTTCTTAATTTAAGTGCATTCTTCATACCTGCACATTTAAGATACGTGCATAATATTTTAGGAAGCTTTTGCCGGTTTTGGTTAAAAAAATTCATTTAGCTGCCTAATAGATTTCAACTTTTGAACAATAGACTTTTTGTTAAAAAAGTTGTGTATGATTCTATAAAGCGACTTTCGAACATTCAACTTTTTGTCTAAAAAGGTCGAAGTCGACTTTTTGTTTTAACTATACAATCCTACTTTCTAATACATACAACGTAATTAAAACAAAATAAGAAAAATAACGATTTTCCGTACAAAATAATGTTGCTGTTAGCTGCTTTTTTGGGCAGTAAACTTAAATGCACTTACCAGCATTAATGAGCAGGTAAGTGCATTAAAGTTAACTGCCTTTTTGACTTACCTGCACAAAATATCGTGCAAAAGTTGGTTGTGCAGGTAAGTCAAAATTACTGTACTGGAATTGATATTGTGCCTATAGTTAACAGTGGAGAGCATAACAGTAAGGAAAAGTGAGACATTTATGTTTGTAAAATTGAATTTCTATTGCTTTAAAATGAATTTGGAATTTTAATGAATGTTGAATAAGTGAGAACAGTCGGGCACAAAATAATTTAATCTTTAATGAAAATATTAATATTATTAAATAATATTATAATTAATATTATTAAATTTGGTTTTGATAATTTGAAATTAATTAATTTTTGAACGAAATTATAACACATTGAATTCCATTTATCTTGAACAAATTAGAGAATTTTAGATTCTCATTGAATATTAATTTTGATATATTCGATAATATTTTTCACTTAATATCATTTCATATATTAATTTTATTTACTGAGCATACATTGTATTTTGAATTTATTGCTTTAATTCTTGTATTATTTACTATCATTACTTCGTTTAACATTATTTATATATAACTGCTATTTTGAATTCATTATATTATTATTCTTACTATTTTGTTATCCTTATTATTATTATTTTAATTTTGAATTTTGTAATTGACCGGACTGGAAATGGAACTGTCTGAAATTTTAGTGCTGACTGTTGAAGATTTAAGGCTGAAATTAGTTGAATTAGGGCTCAGTGATGACGGACCTAAGACTGTCCTACAGGAGAGATTGATTAGGCATTTTGGCTTTGGCCAGAGGGAGGAGAATACAGGTTCAGAATATGGCGAGGCGGTTTCGAACGCTGATCAACGGTCAAGTACAGAACATCCTGGACGCTCTACCTTTACGCTAAGGGACATAGAGGACACCTTGTCAAAATTTTCAGGCGAAAACCAACCTGATATTTCAACATGGCTTAATGACTTTGAAGATTGTGCGTATACGGTTGGCTGGAATGAACTACAGAAATACATTTATGCTCGACAGCTTCTTACGGGAGCAGCCAAACTGTTTTGCCGGAGCCAGCATCGAATAAAAGATTGGGTCTCTCTGAAAAATGCGCTGGAAAAAGAATTTGGTGTTAAATTGACTGCGATTGAGGTCCATCGTTTGTTGAAGAACAGGAGAAAACGTCCCAACGAAAGTTACCGCGAATATTTGTACTGTTTGATGGAAATAAGTTCGCCAATAAATCTGGATGACGGGAGCATAATCGAGTATTTTATTGAAGGTATACCGGATAGTAGAGTAACTAAAACAATATTGTACCAGGCCACCGACATAGAAGATCTGAAGGACAAGCTGAAAGTATATGAAAGGGTAACCAAACCAACACAACAGCTAAGTTACAATAGATCGCGTGCCAAAACAGACTCTGGGGTACATGTAGGAAAATCAGAACCTAAAACTTTGAGTTGTTTCAAATGCGGGCAAAAAGGCCACGTAATTCGAGATTGTCCTAGAGCGAAACCAAAATGTTTTAGATGCAACGAGGTCGGTCACAAGTCGTTTAATTGCACAAAGAATGGAGTTAAGAAGGAAGAGTTTAGTACAATGGAGTCCAGTGGAATTGTCCATACATTGACTGGCCAGGAGCGTAAATCTAGTGATACCATAATCTCTCGATCGAATAGAATTTTTAAAGATGTGTCAATTTTGGGTTTTGAAGTATCAGCCCTCGTGGATACTGGTAGTGGCATTAGTTGTGTGCGATATGATGCCTTGATGTTAATGGGTGACGTTACAGTAAGCGCTGAAAGAAGGAAATTGATTGGTATAGGAGAGAAGGAAGTAGAAACTATTGGCTCGTTTGAGACGGAAGTGTGTTTGGATGGTATAGAGGTGCCAATTAAATTTCATGTAGCTCGTGAGCGCGATATTCATTACTCTGCTGTATTGGGTAATGATATTTTGGAATATGTCGATGTGTTGATAAACGCGGATGGAGCGAAGTTCTCAATAAAGTCTTCGGAATCTCAGGCCGTGAATGTCAATAAGAGTAGTAATGAATCGGATGAGGCAAGTGGTGCGGATGCTGAAGGTGCCAATGACAATGAAGTTTGTGAGATGATAAAAGAATTTAATAATATTTGTGTGACTGCAGACCCAGATAACGTCGATATAGGTGACGTAAAGCGTGAAATTCGAGAGGAAATAATAAGAATAGTAAAAGAGTATCAACCAGTTAAGCCCAAATCATTTCCAGTGAAGATGAAGATATTACTTAGGGATGAAATCCCAGTAGTTCATAATCCCCGTAGAATGTCATATGCAGACCAGCAAATTGTGGATGAACAAATATCTGACTGGTTAAAAAATGGTATAGTGAAACCCAGTCACTCCGAATATTCTTCGCCCGTGGTGTTAGTGTCAAAGAAGGATGGCAGTAAGCGATTATGCTGTGATTATCGACGACTAAATGAAAAAATTATAAGAGACAACTTTCCAATGGCGATAATTGATGATGTCATACAGCGCCTGCAAGAAGCTAAAGTTTATACCACCCTGGATTTGCATAACGGATTCTTCCATGTCCCTATTGAAGAGGATAGCCGTAAATACACTGCTTTTGTAACCCACCGAGGACAATTTGAATTTTCGTACGTACCATTCGGCATAACAAATTCCCCCGCTGTTTTTTGCCGGTATATTAGTGCTGTATTTCACGAATTAATTATGGATGGAACGATAGTCATCTACATGGACGACATGGTGATACCCTCAATTACCGAAGCAGAAGGTCTTGATAAATTGAAAAGAGTTCTTAAAGTCGCGGCATCAAACGGACTTCGTATTAAATGGAGTAAGTGTCAATTCCTAAAGCGTAAAATCACGTTCTTAGGCTATTTACTTCAAAATTCTACAATTTTGCCATCCAAAGAAAAAACCTTGGCAATTGAAAAGTTTCCTATTCCTAAGGATCGAAAGGCGGTACAAAGATTTCTGGGTCTCACTTCGTACTTCCGACGTTTTATTCCAAATTATGCGTTGGTAGCAAAGCCGTTATCAGACTTGTTAAAGAAGGATGCGACTTTTAAGATGGGCGATGAGCAAGTTTTATCTGTACAGCAACTGAAAGCCGCATTAGTTGGAGCTCGCGTATTAAGATTGTTTAATCCCAATGCTGAAACCGAAATTCACACCGATGCCAGCAAGCACGGTTATGGTGCAATATTACTGCAGAGGGACTCGGAGGATGGTCAATTACATCCCGTTCAGTTTATGAGTCGCAAGACCACACCAATTGAGGAAAATTATCACTCGTACGAGTTAGAGGTGTTGGCCATAATCGAGGCCTTGAAGAAGTTGCGTGTATTTGTATTGGGGATAAGTGTCAAAATCGTCACAGATTGCAATGCGTTTGCAATGACAATGAAGAAACGTGACGTACCACTGCGCGTATCGAGATGGGCACTTTTCCTTCAAGATTTCGATTATGTTATCGAACATAGATCAGGTAGTAAGATGCTCCACGTCGATGCCCTAAGCCGATCTGCATGCTTAATGATGGAGGATTCGTTACGCCACCGTATCAAAGAATCACAACAACAAGATGACTGGATAAGGGCTGTAAGTAAATTGCTTGAGAGCCAACGGTATGAAGATTTTTATTTAAAACATGGCATCGTGCATAAGGATCCCACTAAGGAACTTATCGTCATTCCCTCGAACATGGAACGAGAAATAATTGAGCTAGCACATAAGCAAGGACATTACGCCTCTAGGAAAACCGCAGACTTAGTAGCTCGGACATTTTATATAAGAAACCTAATTACAAAAGCTGAAAGAGTGGTCAAGAATTGCATTGAGTGCATTATGGCAGAAGCCAAGAAAGGAAAGAGAGAGGGACTGTTGGTTCCTATCGATAAGGCCGATAAGCCACTGATGACTTATCACGTAGATCATGTAGGCCCAATGGAGACCACTAAGAAGCAATACAACCACATTTTGGTCGTAGTAGATGCCTTCTCGAAATTTGTCTGGCTTTATCCAACAAAGAGTACAGGTACATCTGAAGTGGTAGAACGAATGAGAAGACAGGCTGCTGTATTTGGGAATCCTGTGAGAATAATAACCGACAGAGGCACTGCTTTTACATCGAATGAATTCGGCAACTATTGTAAAGAGGAAGGTATTCAACATCTGCTGATTGCCACTGGAGTACCACGCGGGAATGGTCAAGTAGAAAGAATTCACCAGATTATTATTCCTATGCTAACAAAGTTATGCCTACAAAGTCCACCACAAAACTGGTATCGACATGTGGACACAGTACAAAGGATGATCAATAACACATCTTCTCGCAGTACAGGAAGTACCCCGTTTGAAATTCTGACTGGTCTCAAGATGAGAGTAAAAGAAGATAAGAATATTCAAAGTTTATTGGATGAAGAAGCCATTCGAGAACTCCACCAAGAGAGAGAGACATTCTTAGAGAAAGAGCGCGTGATAACATTCTCAAGATCCAACGGGAGAACAAAAAGACCTTTGATAAAAACCGGAACCTGGAAACCGTGTACGAAGTAGGAGACTTAGTCGCAATCAAGCGAACCCAGTTTGGCTCTGGATTGAAATTGAAACCTAAGTTTTGGGGACCCTACCGAGTCATACGAACGTTGAAACATGGCAGATACGAAGTGGCCAAAGTAGGAGAAGGGGAAGGGTCCAGGAGATGTACAACTGTTGTTGAGTATATGAAACCGTGGATTACTACATTCGGGTCGAATGTAACGTCAGGAGGGCCGAATGTAGGAGTGCCAAATGTTGGGCAACGTAGGAGTGAGAGACAGGCAGCGAGGAGAGATAATTGAGGATAAATGAAGTATAGATAATTAGAGAGAGTAAGAGAGAGTAAGAGTCAGTATTGAGGAAGTGTAGTAAAAGAAGAAATGTGAAGAGACAGTCGTAGGATAGAAGTGAACAGGCAAACAATCCAGAAACCAGACGGACATTATAATTTTGTATCTTTTAATATTATAATTTCTATTGAACAAAATAATTAAAAGAGTGTTCATTAAAACCCACCTAAATTTATTAAAATAAATAAAATAATTTAAAAGAAAATAATTAAAAGTGTTCATTAAATCCTACATATATAACATTAGTGATGATATCACGCTGAAAATGGTCGTTTTGAATTTAAATATTTGACTTTTCAGCTATTAATGAATAAAATTAAAGAACTTGAAATGAACTATCCCGATATTAGTGTGAACGTGTTTGTTTTGAATGATTACAATTATATAGTTGGACCCTACTATTCCAGTATAAAGGAAAGGGCAAATCACGTTAATTTATTATTACTAGAAGAAGCTGAGAAAATTCACAATACTTCAAAAGCATTGCTTCTACAAAAATATAGATTTCCGATAGACCAAATTGAAAGTGAAATGGTAAAAGAGTCCATTAAGTCTTCTAAACAAACAACAATAACACAGTTTTCTGCTTAAATATGTAACTGAAAATACATATGTTAATAAATAAGGTATTTAATTTGTTGCGATTTGTTTTGTTTCGTACACAACATTTTCTTATATTTGATAATTTTCTTATATTTGATATTTTACAATTTGAATTAAAAAAAAAAAAATTTAACAAATTAATCTAGTTAAATTGCATTAAAAATTTTTCTTGTGAACGTAATAATACTCAAGGTTGTTGGCGTTACTATATTTTCCTACATGATACATATATTTTTCTCTCAATTAGTAACCCTTTAATTCTCCCACTCAATTAGTGCGTAAGCATATGTACATAAGTTTGTACCTTTGAAATTGCACTCATTAAGATCATCAAATTCATTACCATATATGGTAATATTTCTGATTGCAAACTTGTTTTTTTGTCCTTTTCTCACGCATGCTCAATCAATTATATATAGTTATAAATATTTGTTCTCCTTTTTTTTAACTACGTAATTAGTATTTTAAACACGCACTCAATGATCTAACTAAAAATTCCAAACTTATTATTAAAGTGACCGTTGTGTGAAAAAGTCTTATTTTAGACAAAGAAACCGAAAAGAGTTTGCATTAAAATAAATTATTTGGTGTTAAGAAAGGAAATATAAGTTCACATATTGTGTAATATTAATAAAAAGTTAAATTAATTAAATATATTTTATTAAAACTTAATTCGAGATTGTCAAATATTGGTAATAATAGAAAATCATTGGGATCTTCTCCCTTAATTAGATTAGATTTATTCTAATAGTTTTAAAGTGAAATTCTTATTACACAAGGTAAGAAATCATTTCTTAGCATGAAAAGTGTGTCAAATATAAAAGTGATTTTTCTCCTTAAAGGAAATACATACATATATTTATTTCAAAATAAAACGACATCCCTGAAGAAGTAGAGATTATCCAACGAAACGTCGGATGAGAAAAAAAGATTAAAATAAAATAATTTGTTTTAATTCAATCGTTGTGACCTAAAAGCCCAACTATAGAGGAAAAAAGAAAAAAGTAAAAATACATTTGAAAGAGGTCAAAATAAATTTGAAAACAAAAATACATATATTTTATTTTGGTCGTGGAATTTTCCTCGACCCGCAACTTTTTGGAAAAGCCCAATAGGTTGGTTCCAAACCAAACTATAGAACTCAACACGTGATGGAAAGTTTCCGTAAGAACCACTAAGTTACCACGTGAACCGCTAAGCTTCCACGTGAATCCCACATATTCTTGACGTGATCAACCTTACCATGTGACAAAACTTCATTCCTGAACATTATATGCTGTCACGTATTATTTTAAATATGTACAAATACTAATATTTTCCTAGAAATTAATGTAAATTTAAAATTTCTAATACCTATAACTAACAAATTCTAACTAAATTTTGCAACAAATTATAATATAATTGAAATTATCAAGACAATGTTCTAATTCTTCTACATAACTACAAATATGTTATATATTCAAACCAAAAGTATAAAACTTGTACATTTTTAAATACTGTAGGGTATTAATTTTTGAAGGGATAATTACTTTTAAGTATCACTCAACTAAGTAAAGCTTTAGATATCACTTAAGTAAAGCTTTTTAACATCTTATTTGTAAATAGCACTCCATTAAAACAAGTTATTTTTATATATTAAATGACAACAGCAAAAGAATAACTGTAACTTTTGCTGTGTTCTTGATTAATATTTTAAATACCAAAATTCATTCCCGTTTTGTAAAGCAAAGTAGAAGTAAACCAATTAGCTATTAAATAAGATAAACTCTTATTGTGTAACTCAAATATAAGCCTGAGTTTATCACAGTGGCGACGAGGCAAAACAATATTAAAATAATTTTTTTTATAAAAAATAAAAGTAAACAGGTGCAGTTGAAAGTTTCTTTTGAATCGAAGGTAAAGATGACTACGCAAATTGCACAAATAATTGGTAAAGTTCCAAGTTTTGATCATACGCAAAACAATTGGTCAATTTTCGAAAATCAAATGGAACAATTTCTAGTGGCGAATGATATAAATAATAGCGTCAAAAAGAAGGCGATCTTACTGACGTCATTATGCGAAACGTCCTATATGCTGTTACAAAACTAGAAGATGCAACAACAACTTATGAGTCGTGTGTGGAGGTGATAAAAAAACATTTTAAGCCACCAACATCAGGTTTTGCAGAAAGGTAAAAATTTTACAATGCTTCAAAAGCACCTACGGAGACAGTTAATGAGTGGTCCGTACATGTGAGTTAAGAGCTACGGTAGTTATTTTTATAAACCAAAGAAAATAATATTAGAAGTAAGATATATTGTAACAAAGAAAATAATATTACAGATGAGACATATTTAAATCACAAACATATTATGTAAACAAAGTAATTAGACCTGGAAAATATTATTAGTTCCAAGGTCAGATAGATAACAAAGAAAGATACAAACATTGTAAACAACGAATATCATAAATACACAAATATCGTAAAAATATCACAAATAATGAATAACGATAAAATAGTTTAAGGATAAAGAAAATGTCGATAAGAAAAATATGTTTAAGAATAATTTTAAGATAGAACGAAAGTATAAATAGAACTGTAAATACTTTCGCTCGCTAGTTCGTAAGTAAACTCAACATAGAAAATATTAATAAAGAACGCTTCAAAAATACCACTGTATTTTTGAAGTAATTATTTTTTACTATCTTAAGAAACAAGATTCTTAATTTGTGCGATCATTAGCAGTGAACTGCAAGTTTGGTGCAAATTTAGCAACAGCGAATCGGGATATATTTGTAATGGGGTTGGAAAAAGGTCCGGCCCGGGACAAAATTTTCTTTGAATCAGTTCCAATCGTACGTTTTAAATAAACAAATAGAAATTAAACACTTACATTTATTTAAAAATAATATTAATACCAAAAAGGTTTGTGTATTAACTACTTATATATACCCTACCCCCTCTTACCCTCAAACTAATCCTACCCTATAACCCGTCTATTCATGGTCCTTCGAACCGGATAACAATTTGGGTAGCGTTAGTTTGAGGGTAAGAGTTTATAGATGTACATCAATTTCATATACCTCATCGCTCAATTTTTTCATCCATGATTCAACTATAACTCAACATTTCATCCACATGCAATCAACCAAGTTTACCGATAACCTATAACATCAGCTATAACTCCACATTTCATCCACATGCAATCAACCAAGTTTTCCAATCAACTATAACATCAGCTATAACGTCACATGTCATCACATTGTTTTCCCGTCCGCTATAAGGTCAAAAGACTTCATCCATGAGCCAGCACTAACCACCATAAACCAATATAGTCATCAACCACATCAAATCATCATGGTCTCCAAAACTCATCCACACCGCTACATCATTTTCTCGTCGCATAATCTAATGGAACAATGCCTACATGATTCAACAAACATCCAGCTTCAATCAACCTATTTTTTTTCAGTCCGTTATAACTCAACAACCTTTTTTTTCTTCGCCATAGTCTAAAACTCCATCCATGGTGCAACTACAGTATCATCGAATCCTAATCACCAAAATTCAACAGTAGTTTTAATTTCTTGGAAGTATCTGTACAATTATCTATAGATATATATGCAAAATTTAATATATACATTCCCCTCATTTATAGTGCCAGCATCGACACGGGGAGGCTTCAACGTCATCGTGCTGCAAAAAATATTGTAAGAAACCCCGATTCTCTTAGTATATAGTTTTACATATATATCCATACATATATGTAGGATCAGGGACAAGACGGACAAGAAGTGGACAACCCTACTAACAGACAGAACATAGTAGACTTAGACAATAATAACGATTAACAATAACTAACAGACAGAACATAGTAGACTTAGACAATAATAACGATTAATAATAACTAACAAACAGAACATAGTAGACTTTGACAATAATAACGATTAACAAAATACCAATGACTGACGACTAAACATAGTAGGCTTGGACAATAATAACGAAATAATAAAACTAACGAATAAACATAAAATATATTTTTGTTTGACGAGAGGATTAGTCTTTAAACTGACGTGAATAAGAAACAATATAATTCGAAATAAAAAAACATCATTAAATGTTCAATACATAATAAAAATTGTTAATTTTTAAATATTGTTAATTTTATTGTAAAAATAATAAAATTTTATAAAATAAATAAAATTGGTTAATTAAAACCTACATTTTTGGGGGCTCAACCATTAAAAGCCAGTGTCCTGATTAAAATCATCCTGATAAAAGTGTCCTGATCAAAAGCGTCCTGATAAAAGTGTCCTCATTTAAAAGTGTCCTGATTAAAAGTGTCCTGATTAAAAGGTGTCCTGATTTTAAAGTGTCCTGATTTACAAAAATAAAAAACAACAAATAACAAGAGACAGAAATTGTGTGGAACAATTGGACTAACATGAAAAGATTTTTTTTGTTGTTGTGACATTTTTTTTTTTCTAATAAATAAAAGGACATTGTGTGTGTGTGAAAGACTAAGAAAATACATAAAATACATAAGTCTTCTATAAAGAAATAAAAGATAATATATGTATGTAAACTCCCATAAACAATAAGAAAATTAAAATTATAAAATATTAAAGAAAATAAATAAAAAAAAACAATTTCAAGAAATTCTTTAAAATTTTAAATAAAACGAAATACAAAAAGAAAAAGCAAAAATAAAAAAGACGTTTTAAAAAATAATTTTAAATATAAAAGTGGAAAACAATAATAACAACATCAACAACAACAATATTAACATCAACAACAACAAGATTAGTGTATTCTATGAGAGAGAGAGTTGCGAAAGAAACCTGAAAAGACAAAAAATCAACAAGTAAAATCAACACGAGAGAGGGAGAGAGTTACGACAGAAATCTGAAAAGAAAGGAATCAACATGTAAAATCAACATAGGAAGAAAGAAAAAAATTTGCGCGAGAGACCTGAAAAGATAAAAAAAAAACAACCCCTAAGTGCAGCTAAGAGTGCTGAGTTGCTGTGTATTGGTGTACGTTGAATGCGGTTACATAGAAACAACGAGGGAAGTAATTCGAAGTATTTTTGTTTTGAATTTTTGTTTTTTATTTTTGTTTTGTATTTTTGTTTTGTATGTAATTTGATTTATGAATTTATTTGACAACATTTTGATATTAATACTAGATGTTAATTTGATAAAACATTTTAGAAAACTAATGGAATTTAATTTTTCTTTGCTTTTACATATATTACAAATTAATTGCATTTTTATAATATTATTCATTATTATTACTTTATTATAATTATTATTATTATTTATACTTATACATTATTATTACTTTATTACTGAATTTTTTTTTAATCGGACAAATAAATAATTTGTAAATATGGACGTAAATGAAATTCTTGCTTTGACAGTTGAAGGTTTAAAAGGAAAGTTGACGGAGATAGGACTACCTACAAATGGACGAAAGGCCGAACTTCGCGATCGGCTCATCGGAATATTTTGGCCTGAGTGCACCTAATTCTGACTCGGAGTATATTGATGCCACTCCGCGACCGGTTTCAGTTAGTGAAAGAAATATATTCACGCTACGGGATATTGAGGACTCTTTGACTAGTTTTTGTGGTACGGACAATATTGGAATAGATGAGTGGATTTCTGACTTTGAGGATAATGCCGAGGCAGTAGGGTGGAACAATTTACATAAATTTATCTATGCAAAACAGTTACTGAAAGGGGCGGCACGTATGTTTATACGTAGTCAGAGCGGGATAAAGAATTGGAACTCTCTTAGGGAAGCACTTGTCAGGGAATTTGGAACCAAGCTAGCAGCAATTGAGGTACATCAGATATTGAGAAGTCGAAAGAAGAGGAATAGTGAAAGTTTACGGGAGTACCTTTACACTCTAATGGAAATAGGAAAACCCGTTAAGCTTGATGATGATAGTTTAATTCAATATTTTGCAGATGGGATTCCCGATTCAAAATTCGGTAAGAGTATTTTATATCAAGCTACGAGTGTAGAAGATTTGAAAGAGAAAATTAAAATTTATGAGAAAATTCGAAGAACTACTTCACAGGCACCAACCTTCAAAGTATCTTCGGATTTGGGTCAGCCAGATAGAACAAAACCGAATAATTATTCCAAGGTCAAATGCTATAACTGCGGGGGTGATGATCATTTGGCAAAATTTTGTAAATCAGTGAATTTTAAGTGTTTTAGTTGTGGGAAAACAGGTCATAAATCATATGAATGTAAGATAAAGACTTCGAACCAAATCAAAAAGGAAAACGAGAACAGATCGTGTACAGTAGGAAATTATAATAAAACGGTAAGAAAGGACAAATCCGTTTCGGCGAGTATTTTGAGGCCAAATCGTGTTTTTAAAGAAATTAAATTAGACGATCTTAGAATTTCGGCAATTATCGATTCTGGCAGTGATATTTCGTTAATTAGGTTGGACATGTTTGAAAAGTTACAGGGCATTGAAATTGGTAATAGAAAGGAAAGTTTCGTAACAGCCAATGTCGGTTAATTGGTGACTTTAGGACACTTTGATAGGATTGTTAATATAGATGGTTTCGATTTTAAAGTTAAATTTTACATAGCCGAACAATTTCCATATGAGGCGGCAATAGGTAATGATATATTAGATCAGACGGATGTGATATTGACCTCTAATGGTGCAACTTTCAAACGTAGGAATGAACCTACAGGAGTACAAAATAATGATGATGAAATAGACGATTTTAAGGTATTTTGTTCCACAGTTGTTATTGATAATGATGTTTCATTGAGTTTGTCACATTTACCGAAGGAGATAGCAGGAGAGGTTAACAGGTTAGTAAGGGACTATAATCCGGAGAATCTGGAACCATCTCCTATTAGTATGAAAATAATATTGTCGGATGATATTCCAATATTTCAACGACCACGTCGTCTATCTCATGAGGATCAAGGTGTTGTTGAACAGCAAGTTAGAGATTGGTTAAGTGAGGGTATTATTCGACCGAGTACTTCAGAATACGCGGCACCAATTGTTTTAGTGTCTAAGAAGGATGGCACAAAGAGACTTTGTTGTGATTTCCGAAAATTAAATGAGAAAATTATGAGAGATAACTTCCCAATGGTTTTGATTGATGACGTGTTACATAAATTACAATCCGCTAAGATTTATTCTACACTTGACTTAAAGAATGGTTTCTTCCACGTTCCTGTTGAGGAACAGTCGAAAAAGTTTACTTCCTTTGTAACACACAACGGCCAGTATGAGTTCAATTACGTACCTTTTGGAATTTCTAATTCTCCAGCGGTATTTTCTCGGTTTATTTTTCGATATATAGGGAATTGATTCAGGATGGTACTATAATTGTGTATGTTGATGATATCATAATCCCATCGAAGGACGTTTCGGAGGGAATTGTGAAATTGAGGAAAGTATTAGAGGTAGCTAGAAAACATAACTTACGAATTAAGTGGGAGAAGTGTCAATTTTTAATGAATAGGGTTAATTTTCTAGGATATATAGTTGAAAATTCGACGATAAGACCATCAATAGAGAAAACATCAGCAGTTGAAAATTTTCCAGTTCCAAAGGACAAGAAAGCGCTACAACGTTTCTTGGGCCTCACGTCGTATTTTAGAAGATTTATCTGTGGATATGCTACAATTGCTAGACCTTTATCTGGCTTACTTAGAAAGAATAATGATTTTGTAATGGGAGAAGCTCAAATGTTAGCATTTAGGCAACTTAAAGAAAGTTTGATGAATGCACCTGTTTTAAAATTGTATAATCCAAATGCAACTACAGAAGTACATACCGATGCAAGTATGTATGGCTACGGAGGTGTTCTACTTCAGAAGAACGCAGATGACCAACAATTTCATCCCGTGGAATACATGAGTCGTAAGACTACTGATGCACAGCAAAAATACCATTCTTACGAACTCGAAGTTTTAGCAATCATCGAAGCATTAAAGAAGTGGAGAGTATATCTAATGGGTCATAAAATGAAAATAGTGACAGATTGTAATGCTTTTGCGATGACTATAAAGAAGAAGGACGTTCCATTAAGAGTGTCTAGATGGGCCATGTTTTTACAGGAGTTTGATTTTATAATAGAACATAGGTCTGGGAGCAAAATGCGGCACGTTGATGCCTTAAGTAGGTTTTCTTGTTTGTTGTCAGATGACTCGATAAAGCATCGACTCAAACAAGCACAGATGCAGGACAAGTGGGTTAAAGCTATTAGAAATATTCTTGAAAATAGGCATTATGAGGATTTTTATTTAAAACACGACTTAGTTTACAAGGATCCAGATCGGGAACTTATAGTGATTCCAGAAAGTATGGAGGAGGAAATAATTCAGATTACTCATAGAAAAGGTCATTTTGGTACTAGGAAGACGCGAGATCTTTTAGAAAGAGAAGTTTATATACCCAACATCGTTTCAAAAGTTGGTAAAATAGTTCGTAGTTGCATAGAGTGTATAGTAACAGAAGCTAAGGCAGGTAAACAGGAAGGACTTCTTACCACTATCGATAAGTCAGATCGACCGTTAAGAACATATCATATCGATCATGTTGGCCCTATGGAGGAAACAAAGAAACGATATAACCACATTCTGGTGGTAGTTGATGCATTTTCTAAATTTGTTTGGTTATATCCAACCAAAAGCACTGGAGCGGAAGAAGTCATAGATAGACTCCAACGTCAATCGACGATTTTTGGAAATCCGGAGAGAATTATATCAGACAGGGGAACAGCTTTCACATCAAATTTGTTTAATAAGTTTTGTACAGAGCGTAATATACAACACCTTCTTATCACAACGGGTGTTCCTAGGGGAAACGGTCAGGTAGAACGTATTAATAAAATAGTAATAAAATTGCTAACGAAACTGTGTGCAGAAGATCCTCAAAATTGGTACAAGCATGTAGATAAGGTTCAACAATGTATAAATAATACTCCTCCACGTAGTACAAAGTATTCACCGTTTAGGATTCTTACAGGATGTGAAATGAGAACAGACGAAGGAAAGGACATACGAAACATGATTGAGGAATTCACTATAGAAGAGTTAGATGAACAGAGAGATGAAATTCGGAATATAGCCAAGTCGAATATTGCAAAAATTCAGGCAGAAAATAAGAAAACGTCTAATAGGAAGAGAATTCGAGCACCATTGTATAAAGAAAATGAATTAGTGGCTATTAAACGAACTCAATTTGGACCAGGTTTGAAGTTGCGACCGAAGTATTTAGGGCCATATAAGGTGAATCGAATTATGGGACATGATAGGTATGAAGTAGAAAAAGTTGGTGAAGGTGAGGGTCCAAAGAGAACCAATACGGTAGCTGAATATATGAAGAAGTGGAACCCGTCATCCGAGTCGAATGACCGTGCAGGATGGCCGAATGTAGGATCAGGGACAAGACGGACAAGAAGTGGACAACCCTACTAACAGACAGAACATAGTAGACTTAGACAATAATAACGATTAACAATAACTAACAGACAGAATATAGTAGACTTCGACAATAATAACGATTAACAATAACTAACAGACAGAACATAGTAGACTTTGACAATAATAACGATTAATAATAACTAACAAACAGAACCTAGTAGACTTTGACAATAATAACGATTAACAAAATACCAATGACTGACGACTAAACATAGTAGGCTTGGACAATAATAACGAAATAATAAAACTAACGAATAAACATAAAATATATTTTTGTTTGACGAGAGGATTAGTCTTTAAACTGACGTGAATAAGAAACAATATAATTCGAAATAAAAAAACATCATTAAATGTTCAATACATAATAAAAATTGTTAATTTTTAAATATTATTAATTTTAATGTAAAAATAATAAAATTTTATAAAATAAATAAAATTGGTTAATTAAAACCTACATATATATATATATATATATATATACATATATATATATATATATATATATATGTATATATATATTATACAATAAGACAAAAAATTTACTTATAAACCAACTGACAGAAAAAGAAAATACAAAGATGGTAGAATTTAACATAGAGACCACTCTAAAGGTAGTACCGACGTTCACAGGAAAACACAGCGAACTAGATGGTTTTTTAAAAATTGTAGAATTGTTATACAATTCGCTAAGCAGAGATGGAAAACGACAATTAATAGAGGTTGTATACCATATAATAAAATATGTATACCCTCAAATAAAGACAATATTAGGAACTAGCCCAGAAACAACAATTTCCCAATCTCATTATTTAACAAAGCAGTGTTTCAATAAAGCATTGCTTTGCCCAGTAAATGAATTTCTTTGCAATGTTGCATTGCAAACTGTGTTTATGAAGTCAGCCTTTTACTTTCATATTGTCATTATGTTTCGATTTAGGGTTACAAACCTAAGTTATTTTGCTGATTCCGGTTCTGAAAATTAAACGAGCTCTTGCCAATTTCCATTTGCGTAATGTTTCAATTGTGAAACTTTGATTACGATATTCCAAAAGGAATTTTTGGCACTTCTGGCAAGACTTAAAATTCCGTTTGAATCTACTATTGACTTGTATACTATGATTGACATTATTAAAATGTAGTGTGAGTTCCACAAATCAAAAATATTTCAATTTTCACGTATATTGTTGTGAGTGACACTTAAATTAGAATTCCTATCATCGTTGTTCGTATTATTATGTTTGATGATTCGCTTTTAAAATAACGTTTCATTTCATCTATATTTATGGGAATTCTAGCGAATATCATAATTTTGATATGCTCTGGCAAATGACCTTTAAATACGTTAAGTGCTATTCTGTTAACCTCTACCGAAGAATACGTATCCGCTTTGTGTGTACTTATACGATTTCAAAACGATAGAGTTAAAATCATTTTCAATTGTTTCACACAATCGACTGGTTTTAAGTTTACCTTTAACTTACTGCTTCTCTTCCATCGAAATGCTCTATTAATCGTCTCTTTAGGTCTACCCACTTCGAAACAGAAGCATTAATCGCGTCTATTGTTTTCTCAACGGATTTATTTTGTATGAAATTTAATATAATAGGTACGCAAGTGTCTTTAAATTGTGTCACATCAATTTGCTGAATAAAATCTTGTAATCTATTTGAGTCTGATCCCTTATCTCTGATACATGTTTTAACAACATTAAATGATGAAAGTGAATTTTCAATAAACATCATTAGTATTATTGTTAACTTTCCCTAAAATATAAGTTTTATTCCTGCTGTCCTTGACCTCGCTTAGTCCTAATGATAATACCCAAAATGGGTATTCGTTACAATAGAATTTCGAAAGAAGTGTAATATTAAAATAAACCGATTCATACGAAAAAAATGCAAAGCAACACGAGAAGAAGAAATAATTAATAATTATTATGGTATGTAATGAAATTCTTTATGTCGGTATTATATATATTATATTAGAAATTTTATAGAAATATTTGTTAGTTCTTATAAGAATATAATTATGAATTTTCTAAAAAAAATTTTCTTATATAATAAATTATTAATTATTATTGTATTATAAAACTATATATGTATATGTATTCATATATCATAATTTAAATATATTATTATTAATTCTCCTTACTCCTTTTTACCATACTCGAACGTGATTCCAAATAATTGGCTTAGACTTGGCACTCGCTGATTTCTCGATTCGTCTCTACTGCAGATACCGCTTCTTTTTGTTTTCTTTAACTTGATTTTGTTTCATAAATGTTCTTATATTTGTTACTTTTTTTGTTTTGTTTAATTTGTTTTTCTTTCATAAATGTTTTTATAATTGTTATTTATTTTTAATTTCACGGTTTTGTTTTTTTCATTCTGACAACACTTTTACAGTTCATTTCTTATTTTCAAAGCTATACTTTTGTCAAACATTGACTATTGTTAGGTTTATTAAAAAAAAACTGATTTTATGAATGGTCTTGAGTTCATTATTGTTTTTAGTTTTTTCTCTTCGATTTAATAACACATTTTTATTTAACAACTGGGCTTTATTCTATTAGGCTTTGAAAAATGAAAGTTTAACAAAAATTTCTTGTGTTCGTTTTTTCTTTAATGCATCAGTTTTTTTTTATTTTATTTTTGTATAAATTGCACTTTTTATTTTCTCCATCACTCGACTTTTCTTCTTTTCATTCCAACCACACTTTAACTATTTATTTTCCTTTACAGAACTGCACTTCTTTTCTTTTTAAAACTATTTAACAAAAAAAATTGATTTCGTTCTGAAGATTTTTGTTCTCGTCTTTGATTTATCTTCCCAGTATTGCAGTTGCTGTAATAATCACTGCTCTTTGTGTTGCTAAACTTTCTGTGTGTTTCTATTTTGCTGATTCTATATTTGCCAGGCATCAAATTTTGTTAATGTGTTGGTAAAACTGTACTCACACGTATAGATTGAGAAGAGTTTGAAGAATATCAAAATACTTTTGATTTTCGCTACCTGCGTCCATAAATCATATGTTCTTTTTTCTTCAAAACAACAATACAATGCAGTTTGAAGGTTCAATTTTGATGTGTTGCTGTGTTAAGCAAAACAAATATTACCAACACATGTGCAAATTTGATCAGTTAAATTTCACATTACCATTGTATTTTATTGTCATTTCATTTTATTTATTTTTTATTTTTTTAATAATAAAACTCAAATACTTTATTGTCATTTGTATTGTATTTGTTTGTCCAGTGTTTAGTTAGTTTTCATTTTCTTTTCACATAACAAATATAAATATATTTTTTTTAAATAAACTTGTCTTTCCTTTAATTTTTTTAGAGTAAATTGCTGGTATGTTTTTCTTTCTTATTATTCTTTTCACGTTCTGCTTAAAACACTTGGCGCGATTGTTTACTCCAATGAAAAGTAAGAAACTAAAATACAAAAATCATAATCGTATTGAGTTTTCATTACCACAAAAAAGAAACAGAAACAAAAAATAAATCCCTATGTAGACAAAGTTGTTCCTTTGCATATTTACTCATAACCAGACGTCGGCACAAAGAGAACATGATAAAAATGTGAGTGTATTTGTGAGAGGCATGTGTATAACCCAGAGGAAAATTGTTAGTAATGATTGTTTCTAGCAGTGTTCGAATCTTCGCATATTGTTTAAAAAATATTGTGCTCTTTGATGCCATTTATTACTCCTCGGAATAATAGAAATATTACACATAAAAATTGAAAAAAAAATTTGTGAATTTTACCCATTGTAATGGATGGCAATATTTCAACAGGCAGAAAATATCATTTATTTTAGGTAAAATATTTCTATTATTCCGAAGAGTAAAGAGTAAATGAAAAAAATCCATTTCCATAATGGTGTTTACTTTATTCAATGTATTTAAAGCAAAAAACAAAATTCTGTTTCCCGGTTTTTTTTTAATTAAAAAAATTTAATTAAAATAAAAAAATAGAAGATTACAGTTTTAAAAATTCTGGCATCAAACAATATTTGTTCGAACACTGCTTGAAACAATAATTACTAACAATTTTTCTCTGGGTTATACACATGCTTCTCACAAATACATCCACTCACATTTTTATCATGTTCTCTTTGTCCCGACGTCTGGTTATACACATGCTTCTCACAAATACACTCACATTTTTATCATGTTCTCTTTGTGCCGACGTCTGGTTATAACAGAATAAAAATACATAGAACTCACTAGTAGCGCATGTTTTGCTATTTTATTTTTTGTTGTTGCTCTGCTTATTACAACTAAAAGCGACAAACAAAAAATAAACCCCTATATAAACAAAGTAGTTCCATTGTATTATTTACTTATAGTAGAAAAAAATGCTTTGCTTATTTATTTGTTATTGTTGCTCTGCTTTATAAAATAAAGTGAAGCAGAAGAAGAAATAAAGGCCTATCTCTACATTAATTTTCAACACTTTGAATACCAAAAAGCCATAAGTTAAATCACTCCTTAAAATCAATCGAAATTCAAAAAATTATTTTATGATTGAATTCCTCAATTATTTTGAATAAAAACTGCATTTAAACTTTTTTATAACAATTTTGTTTAAAATTTTATTAAGTTTTCTCCTGTAAAGTACTGCAAATGTACTTTCAGTATGAAGCCTTACTCTTTGATTGTAGTTATTTTGCATTTTTATCGTTTGTTTTTTTTTTTGTGGTTTTTGAATGTCTCGTGGTTTGTTGTTTATTTCGTTGTTATGCTACGTCGGTTTCTCTTATTTTAAATTTTGTTTTTTTTCCTATTTTGTTTTCATACCGGTATTTGCTTTTTATTCAGTTGATTTGGTTTAAGTGTGCGTATTTCTTTATTATAAGATTTTTTTATAAGATTGTTTTACTTTTCGATTTTAATCACTTTTTATTCACTTTACAGTTTTTTCGAATCCGAAAAGGCTCTACGCAAACGATTTTAATAAATTAAACTTTTAAAACGTGGAAGACTCCCTTTCTTTTAATTTTAATATGTACTTTTTATCTCTGATGCGTGCACGTCTATACAATTCGGATGTGGCTCGTTACGAGTTGTGTAGTTCACGAACGAACTAGTGGAATTGAACTATTCATACAACTGAACTAAGAGAGCCGGCTAAATAATGAGTTCTTTTAGCTCCGTACTTCATGACTCTTTTGTTCTCGTTTCTTATTCGTTCATTTTATTCTTATTCGTTCTTTTCTGTTGTTTATCATTCTCATGTGTGACATGACTACCATTTAATGTCATCATCGGCGGTGTTGCCACATATTAATAAAAGAACTTATGGAAACATTTTCCTGACAAATGCGCGAAAATTTAAAAAAAAAAAAAAAAATAAGCAAATAAAAATAATATAGTTTTTCAATTTAATTAAAAGAATGGTGTAGACGAGAAATATCCACAGAAATTCTTATTAAATATTAAAAAAAATCACATGCTTTTATAAATACATATGTAATTTTTGATGATGTATTAAAATGAATTTTTTTTTTTTGAATTTCTTGAATATAATTCAAATTTTATACATTGGAATAGCACATAATTGCTAAAAAAAAAAAATTATAATATATTTTTTATAATCAAATTTCGAAGTGGGCTCTATGGAATTCTAGTGCATAGCGTTACGATAATGCATTTGATTCTCACAAGATAATCTGGTCTGTTACGCTAATAGGTATGTTTTTATAGATAATAGTGAATTTTAAACTTTTTGTTTGTTGGTTTGGTTATTTTTAAAGTTTATAGTGAATTTGGTGAGTGAGTAATCTAAGTGAGTTTTTATTTTTCAAAAATGGCTGAGAAAAGAAAATTTAACGTAATATGGCAAATAAGCCTAAGCATTGCTGGAGGTTCTCATGGAAATCTTTCTCGAAAAATATTTTCATAGGCCTCCACTCGTTCGTAAAGTTGAGCTAATCGATAGACAAGTGTTAAAAATGATAGCCAAAGGACCCCATACACTACGAATTGTAGAAGAACCGAAATTCAAACGGCTACTAGAGCTTGTCTCACAAGGAAAACAATATCTAATAATATTATGGAAGCGGTTTCTTGGGATATCTTAAGCCAAGTAAAATCCCAACTATTAGCGGCTACAGCAGTCTGTTTAACTACCTATGGATGGACTTCGCAAACAAATGATAGTTACTGTTCATTATATTAGCGAAGATGTACAACTAAAATCAAATTTAATTGCATGTGACAAATATGATGACAGACATACTGCAGAAAATTTAAAAAAATGAATACAAAAGCAGGTGCAAGAGTTTAGTATTCAAAATAAAATTACGGCGATTGTGAGCGATAATGCGGCAAATATTTGTGCAGCTATACGTATGGGAAATTGGAGGGGAATTAGTTGTTTTGCTCATTTATTAAACCTGATCGTGGAATTAGCACTTGTGAAGGTAAGTGATACTGTGTCTCAAGTAAAAAATCGTAGAATTTGTCAATAAAAGCACACAAGTTTTCAAAAAGCTAAGGGAATCACAAAGACAAATGAAACTACCAGAGCTAAAATTAAAGCAGGATGTTCTAACACGATGGAACTCTACGTACAACATGCTTAACAGGATTGTTGCCGTAAAAGATGCTGTAATTTCAACCTTGTCGCTGACAAAACCAGATTTATCCTTGGGAATTTATAGATTGGGAGGTTTTAGAGGAACTAATAGTAATTATGTAACCCTATCAAAAGTTTTAGTTTTGTGTAATTTGTTGGAGAGTGTGATTTCCGATTTTAACCCAACTAAAAGTCAAATAAAATTACTGATTTCCGTGATGAAGAGAGAGAGAGAGAGAGAAATTACTAATCGTTTTGGTGAACTAGAACGAAGTAGTTTATACGCAGAGAGCACAATCCGAGATCCCAGATTTAAAAAATTAGGATTTAAAAATTACTGCTCATACGAAAACGCCGTGAAATTATTGCGCAACAGAATCGGCCATACTAGACTACCAAATAGCTCTGAAGTACCTGATACGGAAGGAAATATTGCTGAAGTTCCATAAAAAAATATTTGGAAAAAATTCGACATGAACTTCAGCCAAATTACAAAGTCCGACAATAACCTTGCTGCTGGAATCAGAGAATTCGATAAGTACCTGACCGAGGTGTATCTGTAAAGAAAAAAGGATCCTCTTGCGTGGTGGAGTGAACGCAGGCATTTGTATCCAAGGGTGTACATGTATGCTTTAAAACGCCTTTGCATAGTAGCCACATCGGTACCATGTAAGCGTATTTTTTCAGCAACAGCACAATAATAAACGAAAGAAGGACCCTCATCAAACCAAATAAAGTATCCACTCTTGTGTTTTACACAATAATATGTGAGCCTCTAAATTTTCTTTTTACATAACTTTTACTATTAACTTTATAACAATATAAATATAATGTATATATACATTATATATATACATATATATAAATCATATTTACATTTACATATATGTAAGTACATACATCTTGAGTGAATTCTTCTAGTTTTATTTATATCGGGTCCGCCATCTAACGTTTTTTTTTTCAACTAATGCTTATTTGTGAATTGTAACACTTAGTTCATGTCTGATTTGACAGATAATTAGTTTTATCCTTCCGCTGAATTAAAATTGATCATCCGATGCGTTTTCGCTTCGCTAAGTGGGCCTGCGATCGACTTACAGAAGATGCCGATTTTCGCGAAAAAATCTTGTTTTCAGATGAAGCTCATTTTGATCTTGGCGGGTATGTAAACAAGCAAAATTGTCGCATTTGGGGCACAGAAAACCCGCACACATACATTGAAAAGCCGACGCAGCCAAAACGAGTCACTGTTTGGTGCGGATTTTGGTCCAGAGGCATAATTGGACCATTACAGTGAATGGCGATGTTATCGAGCCATGTTGAACGAATTTTTGTTCACAACAATAGAAGAGGAGGATATTGGCAACATTTGGTTTCAACAGGGCGGCGCTACGTGCCACACAGCCGAAGCTACTCTCAATGTTTTGCGCCCTGTTTTTGAAGATCGCATTATCAGCCGCAGAGCTGATGTCGTTGGCCACCTCGGAGCTGCGATTTGACACCGTTGGACTATTATTTGTGGGGTGCCGTCAAAGATAAGTGTTACGCCGACAAACCAGAGACAATTGACGCTTTAAAGGACAATATTCGTGAAGCCATTGGTGAAATACAGCTGCACACAATCGATAATGTGCTTAAAAATTGGACCGATCATGTAGGCTACTGCATGGTCAGCCGAGGCAGCCATTTGAATGAAATTATTTTCCGTTATTAACCGGAAGGATTGTACTTTCAAATAAAAAAAAGAAATTTGAGAAAATATTCAGTAGTTTTTTTTTATAGCATTTTCAATTTTTTTTTTCTTTTTCTAATATCCTTGTAATCATATAATCGCCGTAGTCTAGTAGGTAGTGTGTTGGATTATTAGATGTAAAGCCAGGGTTCGAGCCCCAGGCCAGATATCAAAACAAAAACAAAAAGTATTTCTTCGGCGATTTCCTTTCAGCAGATTTCTGGCAAAAACTCTGAGAGTAAATAAAATTGCCATGAAAAGTTTCTCAAAAAATCTGTCGTTCGGAGTCGACTTTAAAAACTGTAGGTCCCGCCACTTATGTATAAAATTAACACACACAACATAAGTGGTGTGAGAAACTAGGTCAATAATCCTGACTGAAGGGTTGTAATGACCAATTATGTATGTAATATCCTTGTAAATATGTGTATATAATTAAATATTTTTTTTTTTTAGTTGTTATTAGTTATCCTTTTTTTTATTTATCACTTTAATGATTCAAAATTTTAACTTTTTCCATATTGGATAATTTGAATTTGTATGTTTCCCATGTGGAATGCTTCCGTAGTAAAACAACAATTAGTAAATTAAGCATCTCCATTCTGTGTTTATAACATTCGTTATTTTCATCAAACTAAAAGAAATAAATTGTATTTTTGGTGCAACTTACGCATTGCTCAACTACAAAGGTTTTTATGTTTTTTATAGATTTATTTTCTAAAAATATTTTTTCGAAGACTTTTATATGAATTTTGCAAACTTCAAAAAATAAATCAGACGGAACGCACAAACTTCCAAAGTCGGAATCTTTTGTATAATTTTTTACATGAACGAACATTTTTGAAGGATATCACAAAATTTGCGCTGGTTTGATTATATCCACACGACATTTAAAGCAAGATATTCGTTGAGCTATGTAACCAACAAAATATCGACTTGATGTTAATTCAATTGGCACATTGTTGGACATAAAACAATCGGTGCCTTCATTAAAATATTCTTTATTTTCATCGTATATATCTGCGACATCTATATCAGGGGTATGGATACTTTCTGATATATTTCCAGTTCTATCAATATCTTCTAAAATTGCTTGCAACTCAATAGGTAAAAACATTGCATCGTCGTTTGCACAATTTATTTATGATTAAATTCACACTTTTTATAAAGCAATTTTTCAGTTTCAAATGTCAACACAAAATGTGGATTTTTATTTCGGTGCGAATCGATATAGTTTCATTTCTACAACAATACAACACATATCCTTACCCTACAATAAAACAAACGGTAATATTTTTTCCACAGGCTATTTGCACATACATTTTGGAAAACAAGACATCTTTCAGTTTGTTTATTATTTTATTTGGCAATATATGTATACATACATGCACACACGCATATGAGAATAAATTGCTTAGAGAAGAGAACATACGTTCTCTGAGTATAATAAGTTCTCAGAGTACAATAAGTGGCAGTAGCAGTACTGCCATCGACAAATTTGGCACTGGCAGTACAATGTATGGCAGTGCAACATCTTCATATATTTATAGTATTTGCTTTTACGCTCTTTTTGACGAACATTGTCGATGTTCATGTCCTATGTGTGTAAAAAGCCGAAGATGTTCGGCCCCCGGGGGCTATTGGTGTGGAACTGTTAAATAAATAAAAAAAAAAATTTAATTAAAAGTAAACAAAAAAATAAAAATAGCTCAAAGAAATGTATTTACAAAAACTAACAGACACAATATGTCCCCCAAAGCAGAATATCGTCCATTTACCCCAATTTGTTTAACATTTGGTGCCGACGTCTGATTAGAAACAAACATTGAAAAACATAAACATTTGTTTATGTTAATTTAATTGTGATTAAAAACAGAATTTCTCTGTTCATCCTTCTTCTTTTCTGCTTCTTTTCGAGCCCATAGTCTTACTTCTTCTTTTTTATTCCCAAAATATCACAGAAGCTCCGCAACACAAAACGAGAAATATTCATCTTCCATTATGTCGACGCCTCCGTTCTATAACATTCTAAGTCGAAAAAGTGTGTTTTGAGTTATGAGCTCTCAAAGTTTTCACGCGACGTACAACTATATGTGCATTCTAAGTAGATTTTTCCCTATAACTTCGGAACGGATCGGCGCATCTTAACCAAATTTTGACAGTATTTAAGTTAGAGAATACGTAGAATTTAAAAATGCAAAAACATTAAAAAAGTTCTAAGTACACTTAGAACAGGGTTTACCAAAAAATTTTTGGTTATGTATTAGTGAGTAAGAGAGAGAAAATAAATTGAGAGAATTGATTTATTTACAGCCATAGAAAAGTGTTTGTAATATACGTTATTTTGATTTTCATTTTATCAACTTACATATGTAAAGCTATCTATCTTTGGCTTAATAATTTTAGATAAATAAAACTAAAATAAAAAAATCCATTTTTTATTAAAAGATCGTAAAGGTATCCATCTTTGGCTTAAAAATTAGACCATGTTTTAAGATAAATAAAAATAAAAAAAAATAATAAACCATTTTTTATTAATAGAGAAAAAGCAAGCATTCCAAAGCATTTAAAAAAAAGTATACTATGCGAAAAAATAAAAATTGAAATACGCCCATACGCTCAAAAGCATCTTTTAACATACAATATTTTTTTGAGTGTCATTCTGACAAAAATGGTAAAGCATCCGCCGCACATGTGTTCTTGTCGCAGTCTGACCGACAACTAAATCATAAAGCACAAGAATGCGTGTGAGTTCTCTCCGCACAATTGTGCTATGAAATGGTAAACGATGACTTAGAACCAGTGTTGCCACCTTGTGTGTAATTACACATATTGTGTGTAATTTTTAATTGTGTGTGTAGCATGTGTGTAATTAGTTTCGTGTGTAATTTGTGTGTAATTTTACTTTTTGTTCTACCTTTTTCTTTAATCGCTAATTTTTAACAGTCAATTTGTTAACACTGATTTGTTTTATAAATTTATTGCAATTTCCAACACTAGTTTGCAAAAATAAACACCTACATCTTTCTCGTTCTAATTTAAATACATGTAAAGGCGCCTAGAGACGATCAAATAAAATCATCAAATAATACACAAGTGTGCATGTGGTGTGCTTGACGTTTAAAAGGAGACGTTTAAATAAATGCGTCAATCATTATTTTAATTTCGTAGTGTTTGTTTGCTTAAATATTTTCTTCACATGACGATTTATTGCTATTAACATCGTGCAATATTGTAATAATATTCCAGTTTTACATTCCATAGAACTGGTAGACACTGGTATTTCTCAATAAATTGCAAAATATTATTCTTTTCATTTGCACATTTCTACATGACGGCAATAAAATTATTAGTTTTTATCCGCGTATGTGTTGATTACTACAATATCAGAACAAATGAGAAATGCTTGTCAATCACAAATGGAGACGATCAAATAAAAAGTCATCAAATGAAAAAATCAAAATTTTTGGATTTTCATCAATCAAAGCCGACAACGTGTACGTGTAAAAGGACAACACGCTTACATATAAGGCGTTGATGATTTTATTTGATCGTCCCCAGGCGCCTTAAGGCTAATGTTTAAAATATGCATTTACAAGTCTTATGTTTTGTGTTTTAAAATAAAAGTTGGAAATGTTATATGTATATTATTTTAAGTATGTATGTATATGAATATATAATTTTAAGGTTTACATAATATATGTATGCAATATTTGTAAAAGTAGAATTTTGTGTGTAATTTTTTTTCATATGTGTAATTTCGATGCCAGTTGTGTGTAAGTCATATAGCTGTTGGTGGCAACACTGCTTAGAACGTTATATAATGGAGGCGTCGATGTATGAAAATGTATATACATATGTATATGCATATGTGTATTTTTTCAACATTATGGTCAAATGTTTGCTTTGTGTCAAATACTTTTTAATGCTCTGGTTAGCCAAGCGTAAGAAACGTAAAATCGTAACGTACGTAGCCTTAAAAACGTTTGCGTAATTATAGAAACGTTAAAAACGGGACATGTGTAGAGACGTCGGCACCAATGTCCCTCAGGGGAAGATTTTCTTAGGCTTAAATGTTCATATGTTCTCTTTGTGCCGACGACTGCATATGTCAACGAAGAATGTAAATAAAAACGAAACAAAACACAAAGCAACATACAAACGAACACAACACAGTGCAAAGAAATTGGAATACAGACATTTGCACTCATCAGCAGTGTTGCCGTTTTTAATTATTTTTTTGTTCAATGTGTAGATTTTTTCGGATTTGGTTATTTTTCTTATAAAAATAGCTTTTGTTTTGTTTGTTAAAATTAATTAATTAGTAAGACTATAATTTTATTTTTTGTTTCTTTTTTTCTCAATTATAATTTAAATTTGAAAATAATAAAATAAAAAACTGCGAATGTAATTTTGGTTATATTTTTCCTTATTTGGTGATTTTTTCACAACTGTTGGTGACAATATTTTTTTTTCGTGGCAACACTGCTCATCATCTATCACGTTCAAATGTCACGTAAAAACGTGGGAGAATTCTGTTTTATACAGATCGTTCCATTTTGCTAACGAGAGAGAACGTTTCGGTTAGTGTGATGATATGGTAAACATGTTTTCCCATATTCCTCTTTACCACTTTGTTAAAAAAATTGGGAAAATAAATGTGCGCAGTGTGACCACAAAACGAAATTTAAAGTAGCATGGCCACTGTTGAAATTAACTAATCAATCTGTCATTTTTGTAATTGTGGTCGTAAAACTCTACTCCCACGTATAGACTGAGAGAGAATACACGTCCAAATATGAAAATACATTTGATTTTCGTTGCCTGCGTTCCAGTGTGACCAATTTAGCATTTTTGCAGCTAGATTTAGCATTTTTTATTTTGATTTAGCTGCAAATTTTCGATTTAGCATTTGGCATTTTTTTTAGCATTTTTTAATAATTTGTTTAGCATTTTCTAGCTTCAATTTATTTTTCATTTTTACCCCTGTTACAATTAAAATTTTATTGATTGTACATAGTTTAATCGTAACCACGAAAACGATGAAAAGATGTGGATTGAAAAGATTGAATAAATGCTGAGAAAGTTTTCAAATAACTAAAGAATTAATCCAAAAATGTGATACAAATATATATAATAAAGTGCTTTTCATAATTATAGCACCACCCTAATTTTTTGAATTTCTAAAAAAGTACATTTATAATAACAACAACAAAGCATTTCATTATGTGTAGTGTTAACGTAAAAGAAAAAATAACACTAAATTTTTCAAATTGTTACCGTAATTTTTACTTCGGTATAAAAATTAAAGTTTTTGGCCTTTGCATAATTATAGCACCAGTCTCAGTTTTGTTAAATAAGAAGCTTTATTTACCAAAAATGTTGATACTTAAAACTTAGTAATCCCTCCCTTAGAGCTTATTAAATTAAATATTCGATCTTTCATACTCTTATAAAGATTATTCAATATTTCTCCGTCTATTTCCCCCATTCTTCAATTATTTTTAATTTAATCTTCAACACTGGTAAATTGTCTGTTTTTTTAATATACTCTTCGGACAAGAATTCCCCAAGCGTTTTCAATTATATTGATGTCAGATGAGCAAGCTGGCAACGATAAAACCTCAATAGATTGATTACGAAATCATTCCATACTCTGTCTGCTGACATGAATTCTGACATTGTCCTGTTGGAAAACAGAATTTTTCTCTCAAGAAGGGGAGCAAACTACAGCTAAGAACAGTAACTTACTCTGTTCTATTCATTAGCGTAGATGGAAACTGAAATTCGAGGCAACCACTTGAAGAAATAGCCCCCAAACCATGAGACTACCTCCCCCAAAAATTCTTTTAGTAAAATACTTTGGTTCCTGTCTAAGGTCACGCTAGTAGTATCGATAGCCATCTGGTCCATCTAAGTTCACTTTTTTATCAGAGAATATAATCTGAATACAAAAAATTTTATATTCATTGTTTGTTATTATTGAAAAATTATTCTTACATTCTCCCAATTCCTATCCATGTTAAGTTTTGTAAATTCGCATTTTTCTTTTTTGTGCATAGGAAGTAAATGTGGAGCAACTTCCAATTTTGTCTTTCGATGTTAAGATTGCGTTTAACTTTTCACCAGACGGTTAAAATTCTGACGGCCTGGTCAAGAACTTGAGAAATTTCACGGCAACTTTTTGATGTACCGAAAATCTCCGTTGCGATTTTACGTTCGATGCGCGCTGAAAGCTTTCTTTGGCGACACGTATATTTCACCTTACCATATCCGTTTGGGTTTTCAGAAAATTTAAGACCACTTTGAGAGATCTTTCAATTTTTCTTTCGATGGCACGTATTGAAAGAGATTGGTCTTTTAAAACTAAAATCTGCCCCTTTCCAACACCACTCAACATTTTCTTGGGCGGTATGTGTAATTAAATATTACCTTTATTATTAGCAATAACAAAACAATAAAAAAAGTCAATTATTTTTCTTCCCCGCTTTTCAGAACTGATGGTGCTATAATTATGCAAAGACCAAAAACCTTAATTTTTATACTGAAGTAAAAATTACGGTAACAATTTGAAAAATTTAGTGTTATTTTTTCTTTTACGTTAACACTACACATAATGAAATGCTTTGTTGTTGTTATTATAAATGTACTTTTTTAGAAATTCAAAAAATTAGGGTGGTGCTATAATTATGAAAAGCACTTTATTATAACAGAGCCCTCAGAAAGTGAAGAATACACTTTTGATGAAGTATTTGATATGTAGCCAAAAGTTGGTATTTTTGTTTAAACTAGTTTATTTGTAAAGTACAAATGCTATTAAATAGCAGTATAGTTCTGTTTTTTTGCCATTTTAAAATATATAAAATACATAAAACGTTACATTAATTAATGATCGCTTTTGTCCAAAATTGTTTTATGTATTTATATATGAAGACATATCTATTTACATATGTACATATATGTATAAACACTGCAAAATATATAATTTTAATTTTTGTTTTATAATTTTAGGTTACGATTCTTGAAGAGAATAAATAATTTGTTTTTGAGTTCGATTTGGTTTTATTTATATAATAAAACTTAATTTGTGGAAACAGCTGCACAAATAGTGAAGAATTTCTTCATAATATTATTAAAAAAATTTTTGGCATTTTTTTCGCTTTTAAAAATCGATCTAGCATTAATTTGGATAGGATTTAGCTGCAAAAATTTTTGAGACCTGGTCACACTGCTGCGTTCCATAAATCATATGTTCTTTTCTTCTTCACAACAACAATACAATGCAGTTTGAAGGTTAAATTTTTTGTGTGTTTCTGTGCTAAACAAAACAAATATTACCAACACACAAGGAAATTTGTTCAGTTAAATTTGATACGTCGCCATGAGGCATAAGAGCTGTATGATCGGTAATTGCATTTATTTTTAAAAATGTGAAATTTGAAAACAGTTTACGAGTCTAGAGTTGGGTTTGTTAGCTTTTTGAGTGTTTGGTCTTCCTAGTTCAGCTCTCTGTAATGGACTAGGTCGTTCTTTTAGTTCAATAGTTCTTTCTCAATTTCAGTTATATTTAAAATGATGTAAACAGTGTAAATTTATATCAACTTATTTAATAAAATAAAAACATATTCATAAAGTGATTTTTTATTTTAAATAAAGCGTAGTATTTAACATTTTTTCATTTTTTTTAATTCATTATGTGTTTGAAGCACTTCTTAACTAATATTACTTAACTAACTAATAATAACAAAAAAAAATTTAATTATATACACATATTTACAAGGATATTAGAAAAAGAAAAAAAATTCAGCTTTTGCAAATTTTAATTTATAGGGACATCAAAAAACAAAAATATAATTAATACAAAAAATAGAAATTAAAAGGAATTCAGTATATTGCAATCACATTTATTAATTTAATTAAAAAAGAGCATATAAAGGGTCCGCCAAATAAATTTTTTTTTCTTAATGTTTAAAAAAAAACTACTGAATATTTTCTCAAATTTCTTTTTTTATTTGAAAGTACAATCCTTCCGGTTAATAAAGGAAAATAATTTCGTTCAAATGGCTGCCTCGGCTGGCCATGCAGTAGCCTATATGATCGGTCCAATTTTTAAGCACATTATCGATTGTGTGCAGCTGTATTTCACCAATGGCTTCACGAATATTGTCCTTTAAAGCGTCAATTGTCTCTGGTTTGTCGGCGTAACACTTATCTTTGACGGCACCCCACAAATAATAGTCCAACGGTGTCAAATCGCAGCTCCGAGGTGGCCAACGACATCAGCTCTGCGGCTGATAATGCGATCTTCAAAAACAGGGCGCAAAACATCGAGAGTAGCTTCGGCTGTGTGGCACGTAGCGCCGTCCTGTTGAAACCAAATGTTGCCAATATCCTCCTCTTCAATTATTGTCAACAAAAATTCGTTCAACATGGCTCGATAACGATCGCCATTGACTGTAATGGTCCAATTATGCCTCTGGACAAAAATACGTTTTATATTACAAACACTACAATTAAAATCAATAAAATCATAATAAAAGTTGAAATCATTACATAATCTACGAAAAGGAAAATTACATCCATAGTTCGTTCTATAAAAGTCTAAAGAAAAAGGACGATAGTGCCGTGAAAATCTTGCTGGAAGCGAATCTTAGCGAAGCGAATCTTAGCGAAGCGAAAACGCATTGGATGGTCAATTTTTGTTCAGCGGAAGGATAAAACTAATTATCTGTCAAATCAGACATGAGCTAAGTGTTACAATTCACAAATAAGCATTAGTTGAAAAAAAAAACCTTAGATGCCGCACCCGATATTATTAAAACTAGAAGAATTTACTCAAGATGTATGTACTTACATATATGTAAATGTAAATATGATTTATATATATATATATGTATATATACATTATATTTATATTGTTATAAAGTTAATAGTAAAAGTTATATAAAAAGAAAATTGAGAGGCTCACATGTTATTGTGTAAAAACACAAGGGTGGATACTTTATTTGGTTTGATGAGGGTCCTTCTTTCGTTTATTATTTGTGCTGTTGCTGAAAAAATACGCTCACATGGTACCGATGTGGCTACTATGCAAAGGCGTTTTAAAGCATACATGTACACCCTTGGATACAAATGCCTGCGTTCACTCAACCACGCAAAGGGATCCTTTTTTCTTTGCAGATACTCCTCGTTCAGGTACTTATCGAATTCTCTGATTCCAGCAGTAAAGTTATTGCCAGATTTTGTAATTTGGCTGAAGTACATGTCGAATTTTTTCCAAATATTTTTTTATGGAACTTCAGCAATATTTCATTCCGTATCAGGTACTTCAGTGCTATTTGGTAGTCTAATATGGCCGATTCTGTTGCGCAATAATTTCACGTCGTTTTCGTATGAGCTATCATTTTTAAATCCTAATTTTTTAAATCTGGGATCTCGGATTGTGCTCTCTGCGTATAAACTACTTCGTTCTAGTTCACCAAAACGATTAGTAATTTCTCTCTCTCTCTCTTCATCACGGAAATCAGTAATTTTATTTGACTTTTAGTTGGGTTAAAATCGGAAATCACACTCTCCAACAAATTACACAAAACTAAAACTTTTGATAGGGTTACATAATTACTATTAATTCCTCTAAAACCTCCCAATCTATAAATTCCCAAAGATAAATCTGGTTTTGTGAGCGACAAGGTTGGAATTACACCATCTTTTACGGCAACAATCCTGCTAAGCATGTTGTACGTAGAGTTCCATCGTGTGAGAACACCCTGCTTTAATTTTAGCTCTGGTAATTTCATTTGCCTTTGTGATTCCCTTAGCTTCTTGAAACCTTGTGTGCTTTTATTGAAAAATTCTACGATTTTTTTACTTGAGACACAGTATCACTTACCTCCACAAGTGCTAATTCCACGATCAGGTTTAATTAATGGTCAAAACAGCTAATTCTCCTCCAATTTCCCATACGTATCGCTGCACAAATATTTGCCGCATTATCGCTCACAATCGCCGTAATTTTATTTTGAATACTAAACTCTTGCACCTGCTTTTGTATAAAATTTTTTAAATTTTCTGCAGTATGTCTGTCATCATATTTGTCACATGCAATTAAATTTGATTTTAGTTGTACATCTTCGCTAATATAATGAGCAGTAACTATCATTTGTTTTCGAAGTCCATCCATAGGTAGTTAAACAGACTGCTGTAGCAGATAATAGTTGGGATTTTACTTGGCTTAAGATATCCCAAGAAACCGCTTCTATAATATTATTAGATATTGTTTTCCTTGTGAGACAAGCTCTATTAGCCGTTTGAATTCCGGTTCTTCTATTGAATTCTATGAAAATATTGTGTTATATTTTGTTGGGGTTGCTGAGGGAGCGTTGCACTTTGACTGGATTGGAAGCTGGTAGAAGGTTGTACATCTGGCATTTCTTCTTCAAGTACCTCTGGTGGAATTGGTGTCTGTCTTTCTTGTTAGTGGATGTTTTGTTCTCATATGTCGAAAAAGATTTCCATGAGAACCCCCAGCAATGCTTAGGCTTATTTTGGAATATTTACACATTGCTCTTTTGCCTTCTTCCGCAGTGAAAAACTAAATTTTCTAAATTAATTTAAAATTTTCTTTTCCCAGCCATTTTTGAAAAATAAAAACTCACTTAGATCCCTTAAATTACTCACTCACCAAGATCACTATAAACTTTAACAATAACCAAACCAACAAACAAAAAGTTGAAAATTCACTATTATCTATAAAAACATACCTATTAGCGTAACAGACCAGATTATCTTGTGAGAATCAAACTTATTATCGTAACGCTATGCACTAGAATTCCACAGAGCCCACTTCGAAATTTGATTATAAAAAATATATTATAATTTTTTTTTAGCAATTATGTGCTATTCCAATGTATAAAATTTGAATTATATTCAAGAAATTCAAAAAAATATTCATTTTAATACATCATCAATAATTACATATGTATTTATAAAAGCATGTGATTTTTTTTAATATTTAATAAGAATTTCTGTGGTATTTATCGTCTACACCATTCTTTTAATTAAATTGTAAAAATATATTATTTTTATTTGCTTATTTTTGTATTTTTTGAAATTTTCACGCTTTTGTCAGGAAAATATTTCCATAAGTTCTTTTAATAGTATGTGGCAACACCGCCAATGATGGCACTACAGGAATGTCACACATGAGAATGATGAAATACAAGCATGTTCTGAAAATCACTTTTTGTGAAAGTGATTTGAAATCACAAGAAAGGTGTTCTGGACACAAAACTTTTCTAATTTCAAACCGGTGAGCTAAGTGGCTGCCGATTTAAAATCACTTGCGTATTTTTCAACCACTTTATTTTGAACTTCACAATAAATGAATTAAATGAATAGCTTAAAATGTTTTTTATTGATTTTTATAGTAAAATGAACAAGTTTGAACCAAAAAAGTATAAAATTATGATAAAATTAAAGACACTTCGCATTTCAAGAAATTTTGTTATTTGGTTTTGTGATTTTGCATTTACTTTTTAGTTGTCAGCTGTTTCAGAACTTCGAAAATACACCTAAGCTTGCCAGATTTGCAAAATATTTCTACTAAAGACAAATGTATTTGATTTTTTTAAATAAATGAACTATTTACAATGAAACTTAATTATTTTTGTTAAGTAATATTTAATTTAGTAAAAAAAACTATTAATTGTTTGCCTAATTTTAAAAATATCTACATATAAAGTAATAACAAATGGCAAGAATATGCAATTACGAACAGTGGCAGCTTCGGTGTTAACTGTGGCAACTTCTTTGGTCTGCCAAATTTAAATTTTCTGACTTTAAATTTTACAAGTTCAGTTACTTTTGTTTGGAATTGCATACTTGAATCATGTAAGTATTTTTAATGTAATTTAAATGCAAAACTTTAATAACATTTTTTATAAGGGGACAACATAAAAATAGCACTCAAGTGGATATTTTTATAAAATTTATGCAACAACATCCAGACTTGGCAAGAGGATTCGTAAAAGGTGACAGGGTGCTCTGTGGGCAGAACTTGCCTTGCAATTGAACGCTTCGGGACCGCCAACGAAGGATGTACCAGGCTGGAAAAAAAAAAGATGTTTCCGATATTGGTGATGTTTTAGAAATGGAAGGCGAGCACTTTGGAAAAATTAAAGAAAGCTTAGATAGCATCAAAAAAGAGATGAAGGCAAATAGAAATCACTTAATAGAAGTGTCGAGAAATATAAGTGAAATAAAAAGAATCAAAGAAGAAGAGTTAGATGAGATGATTAGGCATAACTACGCTATGGAGAAAAGTGCACAGACCAAAAATGAACTTAAATTAAAATTTTTAGAGCTGGAGCAAATAAAACTTGGCATTCAACCGTCTAGTCCTTAGTTTTTAATATTAATGTTTGAATGAATTTGTTACTTTTTTGTTTAGTTTTTAATAATGTATTGAATGAATTTGTTACTTTTTTGTTTTTAATGATTTTTTTTATTAGTTAAATAAAATTTTTTGTTTTTATTGGAATGAAGTGTTTTTAATTTTAAATTTGGTTGCTTAAGTTTAGGGAGTAGGCAATATTATCTCTTATAGTAACTGCTGAATTATCGTCTTCATCTTGTTCAGCTGTTTCTAAATCGTCTTCGGCTGAACTCACAATAATTTCTTTGTCAAGTGCTATATTATAGTGTATACATATATTATGTAGTGCACAGCATACATTGATTATTGAAACTACTTTAGATGGAACATAAGGCAAAACACTTTGAAGACATCTAAAACGACTTTTCAAAACACCTATGGATCTTTCAACAATATTCCTGGCAGAGGCATGTCTTAAATTAAATGTATGCTGAGCAGTTCCGAAGACAGGATTTTTGTAGGGGGTTATTAAATAAGGTTTTAGCGGGTAGCCAGAATCACCCAACAGCCAAAAATTTCGGACGCCTTCGGAATGCATTGTGGAGAAGTATCTTTTGGCATCACTCATTTTCCAAATAAAGGAATCATCACATGAGCCAGGTCTGCAAGCATCTACGGCCCCAATACGCATTTCATGATCACAAATCTGAAATTAAATATATGTTTAAAAATGCATTTAAGTCCATATAAGCCCACAATACTAACTATCATTGCATTGAGGCTGAAGTAACCCTTTCTGCTAAAGTATGCAGCATGATCGGACGGTGGTTTCATTATTCGGATGAGTGTGCCATCGACACATCCAATTACTCCTGGGATGCCAAACTTTTGATAAAAATGCGATTTCGACGGATTTTGTATCTGTTGGCTTACTGAAATTTTTATCCACAGCCTCTCCTCTAATTGCTGCATTACGATCCACATAATTTTGGAAAAGGTTGATCGACCCATGCTTAGGTTTACATCGTTCGCTATAATGCCTTGGAACGAGCCGACTGCCAAATATCTGAGTACAGCTGCCAGCTGAATACTTGCCGGAATGGAACTTTTGGAAAGGAGTGGTGCTATGTCATCCAATATCATCTTAAAGGCTCTTTTATTCAACCGATAAAATGATACGAAACTGAAAACGACCTGGCTTTAAATTGTTACTTCTAAATGTTACATTATTCTTTACTTACAATGTTTCGTTCATATCCATTGGATTTGACAAGTCTCGATGGACTTTTTTTTAATCGTTCGTTTCTTAATTGCTTTCTTTTCGAATCTATTATCGATAAGAACAAAGATCCAGGCATTTTAATATGTTTTTAATTTTTATAATTTATTTTAGTTTATTGTTCACTTGATATTTTTTCAAAAAAACTGACTTATTTTCAACTCATAAAAAGTGTGACCAAATATAAACAAAAAATCAGCTGTTTTTTTGTGTTTTCAAAAAGATGAAATCACACCGAAAAGTTAAAAGTTTTGTGATTTTCAGAACACCTTTAAATCACAATTGTGATTTCAAATTCACAAGTGATTTGAAATTTTGTGATTTTCAGAACAAACCTGATAAAATTTAAAAAAAAAAAATTTTATAAAAAAGAAATACGCACACTTAAACTAAATCAACTGAATAAAGCAAATACCGGTATGAAAATAAAATAGAAAAAAAAAACAAAATTTAAAATAAGAGAAACCAACATAGCATAACAACGAAATAAACAACAAACCACGAAACATTCGATAAAAAAAATACAAACAATAAGAATGCAAAATAACTACAATCAAAGAGTAAGGCTTCATACAGAAAGGTCGTATCTTAAATTTTCAGTACTTTACAGGAGAAGGAAAAAAACTTAATAAAATCGGAAACAAAAATGTTATGAAAAAAAGTTTAAATGCAGTTTTTATTAAAAATAATAATACATAAATCACAAAATAATTTTTTGAATTTCGATTGATTTTAAGGAGTAATTTAACTTAGAGCTTTTTGGTATTCAACTTGTTGAAAATTAATGTAGAGATAGGCCTTTTTTATGGATTTAAAGTGAGAAGAAATAAAGATAATAATAAACGTTTAATGCAAAATTGTAAAGCTATGTAATAACCAAACCTTCTGAATCTCAAAGAGAAAAAAAAAGATTTTTTAATATAATTATAATTTTTTATATGTATTTTTATGTATGTACATGTATAGACTTTAAAAAAGGCCCCTATATTCGGTGTTGATTAACGTATTTTCGTTTGTACAACAACAAAATAAGTATGCTTCGCCCTACACTAACTTGCATATTTTAAAAAGCAAAGCAACAATAAAAAATAAATAAGCAAAGTAAGCAAAATATACGCTAAGTGAATTCCTTGTATTTTTTTTTTCTCTTATAAGTAAATAATACAATTGAACTACTTTGTTTATATAGGGGTTTATTTTTTGTTTGTCGCTTTTAGTTTTAATAAGCAGAGCAACAACAAAAAATAAAATAGCAAAACATACGCTACTAGTGAGTTCTTTGTATTTTTATTCTGTTATGACCAGACGTCGGCACAAAGAGAACATGATAAAAATGTGAGTGGATGTATTTGTGAGAAGCATGTGTATAACCCAGAGAAAAATTGTTAGTAATTATTGTTTCAAGCAGTGTTCGAACAAATATTGTTTACAATATATTGTTTGATGTCAGAATTTTTAAAATTGTAATCTTCTAATTTTTATTTTAATTAAAAAAAAAACCGGGAAAAAGAATTTTTTTTTTGCTTTAAATAAAGTAAACACCATTATGGAAATTAATTTTTTTTCATTTATTAGTCTTTGGTATAATAGAAATATTTTACATAAAATAAATGATATTTTCTGCCTGTTGAAATATTGCCATCCATTACAATGGGTAAAATTCACAGATTTTTCTTTGAATTTTTATGTGTAATATTTCTATTATTCCGAGGAGTAATAAATGGCATCAAAGAGCACAATATTTTTTAAACAATATTTGAAGATTCGAACACTGCTTGAAACAATCATTACTAACAATTTTCCTCTGGGTTATACACATACCTCTCACAAATACACTCACATTTTTATCATGTTCTCTTTGTGCCGACGTCTGGTTATGAGTAAATAATGCAAAGGAACAACTTTGTTTACATAGGGATTTATTTTTTTATTTTTTGTTTGTGGATTTTTTGTGGTAACGAAACCTCAATACGATTATGATTTTTGTATTTTAGTTACTTACTTTTCATTGGAGTAAACAATCGCGCCAAGTGTTTTAAGCAGAACGTGAAAAGAATAATAAGAAAGAAAACCATACCAGCAATTTACTCTAAAAAAAATTAAAGGAAAGACAAGTTTATTTAAAAAAAACTATAATTTTAAAATCAAAACAGATATTTGTTAATGTGAAAAGAAAATGAAAACTAACTAAACACTGGACAAACAAATACAATACAAATGACAATAAAGTATTTGAGTTTTATTATTAAAAAATAAAGAAAATGAAATGACAATAAAATATAATGGTAATGTGCGACCCGAGTGTTTCAAGGAAATTTAACTGATCAAATTTGCACATGTGTTGGTAATATTTGTTTTGCTTAACACAGCAACACATCAAAATTAAACCTTCAAACTGCATTGTATTGTTGTTTTGAAGAAGAAAATAACATATGATTTATGGACGCAGGTAGCGAAAATCAAAAGTATTTTGATATTCTTCAAACTCTTCTCAGTCTATACGTGGAGTACAGTTTTACCAACACATTAACAAAATATGATGCCTGGCAAATATAGAGTCAGCAAAATAGGAACACACAGAAAGTTTAGTAACATAAAGAACAGTGATTATTACAGCAACTGCAATACTGGGAAGATAAATCAAAGACGAGAACAAAAATCTTCAGAAGAAAATAAATTTTTTTTGCTAAATAGTTTTAAAAAGAAAAGAAGTGCAGTTTTGTAAAGGAAAATAAATAGTTAAAGTGTGGTTGGATTGAAAAGAAGAAAAGTCCAGTGATGGAGAAAATGAAAAGTGCAATTTATACAAAAATAAAATTGAAAAAAACCGATGCATTAAAGAAAAAACGAACACAAGAAATTTTTGTAAAGCTTTCTTTTTTAAAAGCCTAATAGAATAAAGCACAGTTGTAAAATAAAAAGGTATTATTAAATCGAAGAGAAAAAACTAAAAACAATAATGAACACAAGACCATTCATAAAATCAGTTTTTTTTTAATAAGCCTAACAATAGTCAATGTTAGGGAAAAGTAGTGCTTGGATAACAAAAATGAACTTTAAGAGTGTTATCAGAATGAAAAAAGTCGGTAAATTAAATATATATAACAAATTTAAAAACATTTATGAAAGAAAAACAAATTAAAGAAAACAAAAAGAATCGGTATCTGCAATACAGACGTAACGAGTGCCAAGTCCGCCACTTATTTGGAATCACGTTCGAGTATGGTGAAAAGGAGTAAGGAGAATTAATAATAATATATTTATATTATATTTAAATTATGATATATATACATATGTATATAAATATAGTATGTATAGTTTTATAATACAATAATAATTAATAATTTATTATATAAGAAAAAGTTTTTTAGAAAATTCATAATTATAGTTTTATAAGAACTAACAACTAATATTTCTACAAAATTTCTAATATAATATACAGAATACCAACGTAAAGAATTTCATCACATACATTAATAATTATTAATTATTTCTTCTTCTCAATTTGCTTTGTATTTTTTTTTTTCGTATGAATCGGTTTATTTTAATATTACACTTCTTTCCAAATTCTAGTGTGTAAATAAGTAAAAACCAGTTTATTTGTTTTTATTGCTTGAATTTACCAAACAGAAGTGCTAGAACTGCAACCGGTGATTGAAAAACAATTATTATTTAACCAGTACTCGAAAAACATGATACATACTCATCGAAGCAAATATGCTTTAATACTTGTTGTGATTGTTCATTTTCAAATCAATCGAAACAATGATCGTATGAAAACTTTGTTGATCAAATCAAACACCGCTTTCTAACCAATCATTTCGAGTGTTATGCAAATGCTCGACTGACACTCGTTCAACACTCGTTTGAACCAGACATTATTTTCGCGGTGTCTGGATTGATCGAAATCAAAAACCAAAATGCAATAATGCAGAATATCATGTGCGATTAACACTTGTTCAACACTCGTTTAAAACAGACATTATTTTTGCGGTGTCTGGACTGATCGAAATCAAAAAGCAATGATCATAAAAATCATAGTACTGGGCCTGTTCGTAAATGTATCACTGCGCTGCATTATTATGCGCATCATGTTCATAAATGCAAACCTTGGCAGTACTGCAGCTGTCAAATGTTCGTAAATGCAACATTAAATCATATTATGCGCAAATAAATTTAAACCACTAATCATAAAAATGGCTGATGCATTGAATGAGTGAGAGAGAGAGAGAATGAGAGTTTCAACAATAAGTTTCTTTTTTTCTTCCTTAAATGTCTCTTTTTTTGTGCATTTAACAACATTTTGTCATTGTGTTTTATCGTCCAGTTGAAAAATCATATTTATTAATAATTTTTCCATTTCTGCAGTGTTTGTTCGTTCGTAAACGTAAACAAATAAATCAGCAAAAAGAAGCATCTGCAATATGTGTGAGCGCAAAATAATCATATTATGCAGCGCAGTGATGCATTTACGGACAGGACCACTGTTTTGCAAAACGGCATTGCATATTTAAAGGAAAAATAAACTTGTGCGATCGTTAGCAGTAAGTCGTTCGAGTGTTCTGATCGATCGTCCATACAAATTTGTGAGGATGAATAAATCAACAAAAAAATTGAGAGTTTGCAATTCTCTGGTATGTACTTTATTGATAGTTTGTATTTTTATAATAAAAGAATTGTTTTAAACATGCGTCGGCATTTGTTAACATCATGAACATGCTACAATTGTAACGAATACCGACCCTGAGTATTATCCTTAGGACTAAGAGAATTAAAGAACAGCAGGAATAAAACTTATATTTTACGGAAAGATAACAATAATATTAATGATGTTTATTGAAAATTCACTTTCACCATTTAATGTTGTTAAGACATGTATCATAGATATTGAAAGCTTTAAGGGATCAGACTCAAATAGATTACCAGATATTATTCAGCAAATTAATGTGACACATTTTCAAGACACTTGCGTACCTATTATATTAAATTTCATACAAAATAAATTTGTTTAGCAAACACCAGACGCGACTAATGCTCCTGTTTCGAACTGGTTAAATCTAAAGAGACGATTAATAGAGCATTTCGATGGAAGAGAAGCAGTAAGTTAAAGGTAAACTTAAAACCAGTCGATTGTGTGAAACAATGGAAAATGGTTTTATCTCTATTCATTTGAAATCGTATAAGTACACACAAAGCGGATACGTTTTCTCCGGTAGAGGATAATAGAATAGCACTTAGCACTTATCTAAGGGACATTTGCCAGAGCATACTAAAATTATGATATTCGCTAGACGTAAAACAAATATAGATGAAGCTTAAAACGTTATATTAAATGCGAGGCATCAAACATAATAATATGAATAACGATGATAGGAATTCTCTAATATACGTGAAAATGGAAATATTATTGATTTATGGAACCATGTTTTAATAATGTCAATCATAGTATACAAGCCAATAGTATATTCAAAGGGAATTTTAAAAATTTTAACTCTCTTGCCCGAAGTGCAAATGCGATTCACAATATCGTAAGCAAAGTTTCACAATTGAAACGTTACGCAAATGGAAATTGGTAAAAACTCGTTTAATTTTCAGAACCGCAAAACGAACGTGTAAATCGAAACATAAAGACAATATGAAAGTAAAAGTCTTAGGAAATGAAAGTGTACTTAAATTTTTTTATCGTTTTCTGCTTTTTAATGAATTTAATTTGGAGAATGAGTTCTGTGATTTTTTCACAGAGCAGAAGTTCGTAGATAGACAAATAGCAGAGAATCATTACACAATCAAATAGCGCTTAATATAGCTCAATCTATATAGCGTCGGACAAACTAGACCATTCAAGAGAACAGAATTAGAGAATAGTGACGGATTAAAAGAAACTCTACTCTAGTTCAATCCCCAATACCAATAGACATATTGAATAGATAAAAAAATTTCTCCACGTTTCAACTTTAACGCGTTTCCTGCCATGTGTACCGTTTTCTGTTCACACTAAACCTCATTTCTATGCTAAGCTGAATTTTTTAATTTGAAATATTTTAGAAAGAAAAAGAATTAAAGAAAGAATTAAAATTCTAATATATGACATAAATTTATTAATTCATAAATTTATTAATTCATTGCAAGCCTAAAAATATTTTTTCAAAATTCATTATTTTCATTAATTATATGATCATGATAATGATTCCATAATCATTAAAAAATTGCTTTACTTTATACCTGCCTTGAGCTCGACGTCTTGTCTTATAACGGTGATCGATGAAATCGATGAACCTATCCTCTTATTGAAATTCATTTATTAATGTGAAATAATAAATACTTTTTAATGGCCCTTAGGGCCATTATTACAACTTGCCTTTAAACTTGGGTTTAGTTAAAGGTACCTTTAGCTAAAGGGAACTGTAAAGTTACCTTTCGTTATTACAACTTACAGATAAAATAAAATTAAAATATGGCAGTGCCGGAGCAAAGTCGATAAAACTGTTCAATTAAACAGGTTTTTTTTTTAACGCAGTGGCAACAGCGGACTTCGTTTTTTTGTTGTATATGCTCATTTTGTTTAAATTTGAAGTTGCCATATCGAAAATAGTATATTATAGTTTAACAAGTTTAAACATAAAGTGACCTCTAAATGTTAATGGCAGGATGATCTTCCCTTTAGCTTAACGATCACTTCTATCTTATTGGGTACTCATAATAATGAAAAACAATTTACCTGCCCGTTAAAATCCTTCCTTTAGTTAACGACAAGTTGTAATAATGGCCCTTAATGTTTAAAACGTTGAGTTTAGAGGCAAGATTGTTTATTGCTGTGTTTGTTGTTGTGATCGTTGTTGTAGTGTATGCTGTGTGTTGTGTATGGAGTATATAGGGTAGTTGTGGATACAAATTATTCTGTTGGATTTGCATATTGTGGTTGGTAGTTACAAGGTGGAAGTGGAGGAGTAGGTTTTCTATAATGAAAATTTTGAGAATAATTTGCCCTTTTTTCCAGCGTAAGGCAAAGATGGAGAGCTTGAGGTAGATCTACCGTTTCTCTCATGCCAAGAAGTTTTGGTAAATCACAATTTAAACCTCTAATGAATGTATCAAGAGCCTTATTGCAATATGATTCCGTTAGCAATGTTAGAGCTTCGTTAGACGCTTCCAAACTTCCAAGTTTGTTAGGTATTATAGACAAGTGTTTGTAGACCACTTGATAAAAACCTTGGATGCTTTTGATGTGTTCTTTGATCTACTGGGGGGCAGCACTATCACTTCTTGAACAAAGGTTTTTAATGTTGTATATTTTTTTTTAAATAAACACTTTTTGTGTTTTATAATTATTTTATGTTCACGATTTTATTTAAAATTTTATTTTTATTTCAAAATCAATTCACTTAAAACCAAAGTTTTTTTATATGTTATATCTTTTTTTAAATCAACACTTTATGTTTTTATAATGTTTTTATGTTCACTATTTTATTCAAAATTTTATTTCTTCTTTGGAAATAATTTCACTTAAAACCAAGGTTGGCAACCGTAACGAATAACGGTATCGGCTTAAGCCCCGATATTGTAAAAAAAACTGTCAAGCATGGGGGTGGCAATGTGATGGTGTGGACGTGTTTTTCAGGTCATGGTCTAGGGCCGTTCCACAGAATTTCTTCCAAAATGGACAGATTTATTATAGGGACATTTTAGAAAATAAGATGTTGCCATATGCCGAGTGGAATATGCCACTTCGATGGGTGTTTCAACATGATAACGATCCGAAACACTCATCGAAATTGGTGAAGGACTGGATACAATCGAAAGGGATTCAAGTGCTTGATTGGCCGTCCCAATCGCCCGATTTGAACCCAATCGAAAATTTATTTTCCATATTGAAGAGGAATGTTGGATCGAAACGATTTTCCAACAGAGATGATTTATTTTCGTGTCTGGAGGATGAATGGATACGCATAGATCCAAAAATAATTGATAATTTAATCAAATCTATGCCGCGTCAGTGCGCCGCAATAATAAAAAATAAGGGTTATTATATCAAATATTAAAAGTTTCTTAGGTTTTGCCCAATGAATTTTTGAGTATTTTTTGCTGTTGTATTAAAAGAACTGTTAGGTGAGAGATAATTACTAGTTTTTTTTTGTAATTTTGTATGACACAGTAACTAATAAAACTGCATTAAAACATTGAAATGAAATATGTTCATTTAAATATAATTTGACTCAGAAGCTAAAATCAAGCAGCGTTTCTTAGGTTTTACCCAATACTGTAAGTTACAAGTAAAATTATTAACAAAAAATTATTGCACAAATTTTCTAAAATCTTTAAAAAAAAAGTAGTTTCATCCTTGTGGATGTTATAAGAACGAGTGAAAAAAAAGCAATTAATAAAAACAAAAAATGTCAAAAAATATAAAAAAAGCTTTATCCCTTACGGCAGCGCCCTCTGTTGGCAAATTGCGAACAAGTCGATGCCAATCCTGTTTATGTCGCCAGAGGTGGGAATCATCGTTCGTCAGACATAAACATACCGGCGCCCTTGCAGTACTGCAACCAAAATAATATTCTCCTCAAACTTATTGCTAGGAAGATAAAAGAAAAACAAAACTTTTATATTAATTTAACATTTAAAATTTCACCAAAATTTTGCCAGCTTGCAATTATTCCAATTCTGATCCATCAGAAAGAAAAAGTTCCAATGGAGAGAAGTATTTAGAAAAATTTTAGAAAAAATTAGGTATTGAATTCTTGAGTCTTATTGTTCCACTACTAAATCGGAACTACCATTGAACGAACAAGGTTCCCTGGTGGATTATCAGGACGAACGAGGTCCGATATTTTCCTTAAATAGTGGGCGGGTGGTCCTCTTCGATGCTTCAGTCTTCTCATCTAACCTTCCTAGGGACAGACGGACTAGGTCTATTGCCCGGTAAATGGAAGGTTTAACTTCAGCAGCCCACATTCTCACACGTCCACCAGGTATGATCGTGGCTCAAGTAACCTTACAATTCATCGTCTTCGACATCTTTTTCCTAAATATATGCGGCAAGCTATTCCATGAAAAGCCCTGTCCAGGCTCTATATCATTTGACCTCAGAATTCCATCAGATTTTCCGTTAAGTTCTTTCGTAACCACCATTATTCAAATGTAAATTACGAATGCGACCTAAGCGCCATCCAGTTGTAGCCCCTACACCTCTTCTTATTGCTGCTGTTGGCAATTCTAATTTTCTTCCGCAACTTTTCGACTTAAAGTTGCTTGAGAACCGATGTCTCTCAGAGCCTTAGCTCTAAATATTTGCCTTCGATGACAAATATCCCAAAAAGAATCTGCCCATATATGGCAGCACAACAGTTCTGCACATCACTACCAAGCTTTGCTACACTATAGGAACTTGTCGCATCGAAAACTCTAAGTTCACGAGAGGATCGAAACACCTCCCGGTGCAGCAAAGTGTGATGTCGCAGATAGCAGACCGAACAATTCGAACTTCCGGCTGCATTCATCCAACCCATGACCAACATCGAAACAGTCGATACATAGTTTGTTCTGTTTTGATACCGAGGAGGAAAAGAATCAACCTGAATAATAAGTTGTGCTTGTATAAACGAATATTATACCGACGCACCGACGACCTATTACAGGGAGATTCCCAGCTAATTAGCAACGAAAGTAGGAACTAAAAGGAATTAATTATTCGAATATTAATTCCCTAAACGAAATGAAAACCCGATAGAAATATCAAATTGTTAAATAAATAGTCAATGGCACCGCAACGAAACTCAAAAATGTTTGCGCCCCGATTGTAACTAATTTTGCGATAAGCGACTAAAAACGAAAATACTCAAAAAATTAAATAAAGGTCACCGCGATCAACTTGGCGCTTTACCGAAAGTCTAACAAAATAATAATTGTCCAATAAAACGGGTATATATTTCCAAAAATATGACGCACTTCACGAAACTAAGCCAATTGGACGAATTCCCAATGGCCAATAAAACGGTACTTATTATCGTTCTCAAATCAAAAAAAGAATAATAAAAAAAGACAAAGATGAAAAAGCAGCTCCGAACAACTACTTCACTTTGTATTTCAAACATATACGTAATTATATGTACATATGTATATAGTAGACAAAAATTACCAAATTATATCAAATATTAAAACATATTAAATTTAAAATCAAATAAAAAATAACAAATTTAGAATTTTTTCACTAAATATGAAATTATCAAAAACAAAAATGATTCCAAAAATTTAATAAATAAAAGAATAAAACATCAAACAGAAACCCATAAATAAATTTAAATTTGTTACTTCACTTTACGTTAACGCAAATCAAATATAACATTTGCTTTAAAATCCTTTAAAAACTTCAAGATCCAGTACTATGGAAGTGAATAACATTTACTTATGGGTACCTCTTTTAAGTATCTGGTGGATTTGAAGAATTGTTAAAAAGGTAATGTGCTTTGCTATTTAGCCAATGCACCATCACCAATTATAACACCACCATTGACTTATAACCGATATCAAAATGTGTGGTTGAACTTTATTACCGATTGCAATCTTCGCACCACAATTAGATATCTCAGTCACTTTTGACTTTGTTATAAGCCAAGACACGTTGGTATAAAAGTGCATAAGAAGAACACTTTGGTTCTTATATTCGATAAATTTACAAAGTGTGCCAGTGCTACCGAAATTATAACACACCACTTTGTAAATATGTATGCACTGTTATAAGTTTTATATAAAAGCAAAGTTTTGTTGTCTAGTCTAACAGAACTTTACTTCTATATAAAATTACCACCAAAAATTCACAAAAATATAAGTAAGAAAACCAAAAACAACTTTACCTTATAATTTGAAGGTCACTTTTTGAAATTGATGGGATGAAGGTCAGACGACGAAAAAATACAAAACACACGGTTCCAAAATCCGGGTCGTCTGGACCCAATGTTACCTTACACTTATACGAACCCAGTTCCAAGATCCGGTTCGATTGGATCAAATGTTCGACTAAATGTTAGTTCCGTGGACTGTATATGGGGGTGGAAGAACACACAAAAAAAAGGGGTGTTGGACACTAATAAAAAAGAACCAAATTAGAGGATTTCACAAATAAATCGCACTATAGAAAACACTTTCATTCTATATTGCATGTTCGACTTTTCACCAAAAGGAGAATAAAATGCGCTTCTCAATCATAATTTCGGCGAAAACCTTTTCCAAGCACAAAAAAACTTCTTTGGTATATTTTGGTGTTTTCCACAAAAAATATATATTTTATTTTCTTTGTTGCAAATCAAATATACACTTCCTTTTATTTCATAACAAATTTTATACGTCTCTATTCTTTTCACAAAGTTCTTTAATTTATATTTTATATCTAACACATAAGTTACAAGTAAAATTATTAACAAAAAATTATTGCACAAATTTTCTAAAATCTTTAAAAAAAAGTAGTTTCATCCTTGTGGATGTTATAAGAACGAGTGAAAAAAAAGCAATTAATAAAAACAAAAAATGTCAAAAAATATAAAAAAAGCTTTATCCCTTACGGCAGCGCCCTCTGTTGGCAAATTGCGAACAAGTCGATGCCAATCCTGTTTATGTCGCCAGAGGTGGGAATCATCGTTCGTCAGACATAAACACAAAGATTTTAATGTTATTGTGAAAGTATTTTATTGATTTATTTATTTTGATAAGTTCTGATCTTCATGACCAAACCAAGTAGACGAAAAGAAATTTAATTTACTTTTTTTTTACTATTATTTTTAAATATAAAGTATTTTATATTTATTACTTTATTTTAATTATTTAATAAAAATTCAATTTAATTATTTAACATTATGAAAAGGAGGTTTTCTCTCTTGCAAGTGGCAAAAGTATTCTATTTATAGTTTGCCAAGCCAAAACATTTAAAGATAGTTCATCATAAACAATAATCTTATGATTTTCTACTTACATGATACGTACATACATGTTTGTGCGAGTTATATTGAAGGTACAATATTAAAACACTTGTTTTCGTTTTAACAGTTGTAACAATAGTGAATTTTTATTTCTTAATTAACTTAAAATGAATCTAAGCCTAACAGTCCGTCAAAATAACCATGGAGTTTAAATACTAAAAATGTAAAAGCTCCTGGCTTTCTAATTTCCTTGAAAATAGGAAGTGTCCCTTGCTTGTCAATTATGTACTTATTTAAAATGGTGGATATAGTAATTGGATTACATTTTTCTATATCCAAAGGATTTATAAATTCTGGGTTAATAAAAGAAGAAGCTCCTGAGTCTATTAAGAATTTTAATTGTCTGCCAAATGGAGAGTTTATATTGATATAGGGTAAAATGCTTCCATGCTTATTGCAGTCTATGTATCCTGTTTGTTGTTTGAGGCCGACTGCCAAAAATCCTGGTTATCATCAATATTATAGTTTTCATATTGGTCCAGACTTATCTTATTATTATGATTAAGACATGGAGCAGGGCCTTCATTTTGAGGACTTCTAAATTCATTGATATTATTTATCTCGTTTCTGTTTGATATCCTACTAAATTGAGTGCTTGGACTAGTTTTAATTTTGCTAGTACTTCTTTCAGATTTTGAAAACCCACTGCTGGTATCCATTGGTTCTGGTGCAGGTTGTGATTGCCTCTAAGTTGTTTGTCTCGATAAATTATCGAAACGCTGGTTGGGTTTATAATTTGAAAAATTTTCGCGTTGTATTTGGGAATTTTGGAAGGAGAAATTACGATTATGATTGTTTAAATTTGGCTCTAAATTATTGTTATTAACTTGGTAGGGTCTCACCGAAAAATTAAAATTTCTTCGAGGTTGATAATAATTTTCTTGTTTTGGTACATTATTTAAGTAATTTGGCGAATATTTAGGATAAGGAGTATAATTTGGTCTCCATTGAGGATATTTAGGTTTATTCAAATTTGATCTTATATAATGAATGTTTTGTTCTCTAATGCAGTAATCAAGTACTACCGGCAATGATTCTGGTCTCATTGCTCTAATGGTAGAGCCCATAGGTTCTCGTAAACCAGATAAAAATTAATTTAAACACATTTCAGAAAAAAGATTTCTTTTTGCTTTAATTATTCGGATTCATGAATTGAAAGGTTATTTGATAAAGCCGATTGGATTTCAATAATTTCACTATAAAATTTTTCTGTTGGTTTTCCATACTGTTTTAAAGCATGAAGATCTCTAATTAGGGACGTTTCTGTTCGTTTATCTGAATAGTGAGATATTAGGTTTCCTCGAATTTCATCCCAATTAAACGATTTACCATACATATTCAGGACTTCATTAGCCTGACCGTCAATTTTGTTCCTTATGGCTCTCAAAAGAATTTGTCCTTGAGGAGTATTATCTGCTCCTCTAATGTGGAGAAGTATTTCCTCCACATTGCTTATGAATTCATAGAGCAATCTCGGATTACCATCAAATTTGGGAAAGTCTTTGATTGCATCTGGAATTCTAAGTGAATTAAAAATGTCATTAGTATTAACTGTCACTTGATTCTTTGACATACTTGGAACTTCTGTGTCCGAAGGCATATTACAAACTATTCTGATATTTTCAGGTATACCGGGTAGGCTTCTTGATTTAAAAACTCCAAAATCTCTAGGATATGGGAGAAATCGGGATTTACTACTCATCAAAAAAAAAAAAAAATACAACCTTTAATAGAGACACTCTTCCCCTTTTTTATATTTTTATTTAATTTGAATTCTCAATTCTATTATGAAAAATATATGTTTGTAATAACGGGGAATTCCTTTATGGAAAGATCCCAATGGAGGAATGCCGTTATTAATGGTTGTTATTAGTATTGGGTTTAGGAATTTTATATTTGTCAGACACAGTAGTCCACGGAGGTCTTCCTGCGTCCTAACAAGTTATTTATTTATTTATGTCAGACACAGTAGTCCACGAAGGTCTTCATGCGTCCTAACACCTTTTGGTTTTTTTTAGAAAAAGTTCAAAACAAGCGCTCTTGATTTTTATTGCTTTATTCTTCGATTGTTTCTATCCGAATGAGCAAGTTTTATCATTGCCCTGACCTTACTTAAGTTTACGAAAATCATCAAAGTCGTCTAGTACATAACGAAAGGCTTAATTACAAAAACAAAATAATGTAATGCAAATGAGAGAAGTTAAAAAAATGAGAGAAAAGTTATGATCGAGTTATTGATTACATTTTATGGTTATTATGATTACATGGTTAATGATTAATTGTATTCACAGGGTGATTACTATACTAATAGAAAATGTATGTAACGGTCAGACAATATTTTAAATAATATGAATATTTGTTAATGAATGTAATTTAGGCCGCTACAACCTCCCCCTGTGGTGCATTAATCGTCCTGATGATGCAACCAGGATTTTTGCTGTTGTGACTTCTTTTCAAGCCTTATGGACCTTCTTAAACTAGTTGAATTAGTTTGGTTATCGTTTCTCGCTTTATTAGGTTGTGGGGTGTTACTAAATTCATGATGAGTTCTTTTATGTTGATGGTTGGCGTTTTTAGTTTCGTTGTTTTCATCTTCAGGTTGATATGTGTTGTTTTGACCCAGATTTTGTTTCTTTTGAGACTGGTAGCTGTTGCTAGGACGACCACTTTTTCGTATTGGGTAGATTGGTGTATCAGACTCTCCTTCATATGGTGTAAGAGCTGATGTATGTATGATGTATGAGGATGATGCTTTAGATGCCGTGACTATATATGGACCATCTCTGCGAGGCGTGAATTTTGAGGTTGTCTCGTCTTTAGCTTTGCTCAAGATACGTGTTGGTATTAAAACCTTATCACCAACTTTTATATTATTTGCAGCTCTTCGTTTGCGATCAGTAAATGTTTTATTTCGATCTTGCATTTTCATTTGAGCATCATTTGCTATTTCTAAGGTTTCTGCAAGCTTTACCAGATGTGGTGTTATTTGTGGAATAAAATTTTCCGCTTTTACAATAGCGTTAAAATCATATTGTTTCGGTTGGTGTTCTTAGTTCTCGACCAAAAGTTAAAAATGCAGCTGAATAACCAGTACTGTCACACTTTGCCGTGTTCATTGCGAATCTAATTGCAGATAACATTCTGTTCCATTTATTATGGTCCTTTCCAACGCAAATTGACAGTTGAGTTTTCAAATCTCGGTTTTTTCTTTCAACGGGATTGGATTCTGGGTGACAAACTGCTGTAAAAGTTTGCTTAATTCCCAGACAAAATGTAAGTTTTTGCATTAGCGCAGAAATAAATTGTGAACCATTATCGGTATGTAGTCTACGTGGTATTCCATATCTTAATATTACTTCATTGAGAAGTGTTAGTGCACAGTTTTCTGCTGTGGCATCTTTTAATGGAAAAATCTCAATCCATCTGCTACAAATATCTTCTATTATTAGTATCCATTGATACCCCTCTTCAGTTTTAGGACCAAATAGATCTACTGCAATAATTTCGAATCTTTTATTGGTGCTTAATTTTTGCAGCAATCCAGCTGATTTCATATTTGATGGCTTGTATTTTTGACATATTTCACAGGCTTTTACATATATTTCAATATCGCTTCTAATACAGGGCCAATAAAATAATGAAATTATACGGCTAGTTGTTTTCTCAATTCCATAGTGCCCTGCCATGGGATCATTATGAAATTTGTATAAAATATCCTGACGAAGTGATCTAGGTATAAGAAGTTGACCATTTTCCGAATCTTGATCTGAGTTGTACTTTTACAGAATACCATCGATCATTATGTAACCTCTGTTTGTATGTCTAGTTACATTTTCGTCGTTATTTTCAAATGAGGTTATAATTTTCTTCAATTCTTCATCTTCTAACTGAGTTTCACGAAACTCTTTTAGGCCTTCACGTGGAAAATCGATTTCAATAGCATTACAATTACAGGATTCAATGCATTGACTATTTTCGCATGGCGGACGGGATAGGGTAAATTTAAGTTATAACTTTGTAGTAACAACGACCATCTTGCTAACCTCCCGGTCGGTGTTTTTAATGTGAAGAACCATTTTAGTGGTTGATGATCGGTGTAAACAGTTACTTGCGATCCCTCAATGTAACCTCTAAATTTCTGAACAGCCCATACAACAGCCAGTGCTTCTCTTTCAGCGGTTGAATAATTCCTTTCAGCTTGAATTAGAAGGCGGCTTGCGTATTCGATGCTCATCTTCGTTCTCCCCCTGCAATAATACAGCCCCGATCGCGTAATTGCTAGCGTCTGTTTTTATATAGAATGGCTGATTCTCTCTTACTTGTTACAGTATTGGAGGAGTTACCAACTTTTCTTTTAATTTTAAAAAAGCTTCGTTTTCTTTCGTTGACCATTTCCAAATAGCATTCTTTTTAGTTAAATTGGATAGTGGTTTTGATATTTCCGCAAAACTTGGTATGAATCTTCGAAACCAAGAGCATGTCTGTAAAAATGACATAAGCTGCTTAATGTTCTTAGGTGCTGGACGTTCAACAATTGCTGGTGTCTTTTCGGGGTCCACTTGTATTCCATCTTTTGTCAAAATGTGACCCAAGTATTTTACTTGAGGTTTACAGAAAAAACATTTATCTTTATTGACATGGAATCCTAAAGCTTTTAGTTTTACAAATGTAAGGTCCAGATCCTTTAAATGGTTTTCAAAACTATTTGAACAAACTATAATATCATCTATGTAAGCTAAAATGAGAACGTTTGGCAGACTTGATTTTACCTTATCGATTATCCTCTGGAATGTTGCCGGGGCATTTTTTAAGCCGAATGGCATTCTGTTAAAGACATATATTCCAAAAGGAGTTGTAAACGCTGTTTTCAGTTTATCTTCTTCGTTCATCTCAATTTGCCAATAACCTGACTTTAAGTCAATTGTAGACATATATGGAGTCGTTTTTGCTGCATGTAATAGATCTTCCATTCTTGGCAATGTATAGGTATTGGTGACAGTTATAGCATTTAGTTTTCGATAATCTACGCACAGTCGTATGGAATTATCTTTTTTCGGTATTAAAACTACGGGAAATGCCCATGGTGATTCTCTTTCTTCAATAATACCTTTTGATAACATATCTTCCAATTCTCTTTTTAGTTTTATCTTCATCATTCATTGTATGGGATCCTCACTATGATGTTTACAGTGAACACATCGAATCTGTGCAGAAACAATTTCTTCTCTTCTGTTTGCGTGGCCTTGGATGGAATTATTCGGATATGCCTCCTAGCAGACTGGCATTAATAAAACTGCCTACCCTTAAGAGCCGTCGAACGATGTTAAATATATCCTTTATGTTTAACCTGATCAATGGTAATATTTGCTGTGAATTTCTGTTAAGATCGGTTAAATTCAATATTCCTTGTCGTAACTTCCGCTGTTATAATCTTATTTATATTCATTTCTTACTTACTTACTTAATTGGCCATAACAACCCGATTAACGGATTTTGGCCTGCCGCAACACATCCTTCCAGGCGCCTCTGCTTCTTGCGCGCCTACGCCAGTTGGTCACACCAATCGATGACAGGGCTTCCTCGATTTGGTTCTTCCAACGGATACAAGGTCGTCCTCTTCGCCGACTTCCGCATTCGAACGACATGGCCGAGCCAGCGCAGCCGCTGGATGTTAATACGCTGTACAACGTCTATGTCGTTGAGGAGCTCATACAGCTCACTGTTGAATCGGATGCGGAAATCATCGCCAACTCGCACTGGACCGAAGATCTTACGTAGGACTTTTCTCTCGAATACTCTCAAGGCTGCTGCATCAGTTCTTAATAGGGTCCATGCTTCTGCGCCATAAAGAAGCACAGGTAGGATGAGCGTCACGATCTCTTATGGGGCTATCGAAAGCAGCCTTATAGTCGACAAAAAGATGGTGTGTGTCGACTTGATTTTCGTGGGTCTTCTCCAGGATTTGGCGCAGTGTGAAGATCTGGTCGATGGTGGACTTGCCAGGTCTGAAGCCGCACTGATAAGGTCCAATCAGTGTTTTGACGAGTGGCTTCAGTCGTTCACACAATACGCCTGTAAGAACCTTATATGCGATAGGGAGAAGGCTTATACCCCTGTAGTTGGCGCATATCGTAGGGTCTCCCTTTTTCAGGACAGGGCAGAGGACACTGAGGTACCAATCGTTGGGCATACTTTCCTCTAGCCATATTTTGTAGATGAGCTGGTGCATGCGTCCTACCAACTCATTACATCCGGTCTTAAACAATTCAGCGGGGAGGCCATCAGGACCTGCCGCTTTGTTGTTTTTAAGACGCATAATCGCGACTTTAACCTCTTCATGGCTAGGCGGCGGGATCTCCACTCCGTCATCATTGATTGGGTTCGGAACATCATCTCTAGAGGCGGTATTGATGTCGTCATCGCCTTGCAGCAGAGTAGAGAAGTGTTTCCTCCACAACCTCAGCACCCCCTGCGGATCTGTAACCAGGTTTCCATCCTCATCCTTGCAGGAAGACGCTCCGGGCTTATACCCCTCGGTCAGACGCTCCTCCTTTCCTGCTCAATCTTCTTGCGTCTGAAAAGGCATCTCTCATCCCTTCTCCTCTCTCTGTAGTTTTCGACAATGGCTCGCGTAGCGGCCGACTGCAACGTTTTCTTGTACGCGGCGTTTTTCGCTGCAGCTGCCTCGCGACACTCCTCATCGTACCACTGATTTCGTTGGGGTGGGCGCTCGAAACCAAGGACTGTTTCCGCAGTATTGCGCAAGGAGTGGGAGATGTTGGCCCACAATCCGCCAATGTCGTTGAGATTAGATGGGGAACGACGGAGCTTATCCGAGAGTTGAGCGGAGAACGCCTCAGCTGTCCTTTGTGATCGCAGCTTCTTAACGTCCAGCTTTCGCAATGCACTAGAGCGCGCAGTCCTCGAGGCGCAAATGCGCAATCGAAACTTGGCTGCGACAAGGTAGTGGTCCGAGTCGATGTTTGGACCTCTAAATGTGCGCACATCTAGTACACTGGATACATGCCTTCCGTCAATCACAATATGATCGATCTGGTTGGATGTTGATCGATCGGGGGACATCCAAGTGGCCTTCTGAATGTCGAGATGCTGAAACCTGGTGCTACATACTACCATGTTACGCGCCGCGGCGAAATCGATCAGCCTCATACCATTGGAGGTAGTGTTCCCGTGGAGGCTGAATTGTCCGACAGTGGGGCCAAAGATACCTTCCCGCCCGACTTTCGCATTAAAATCCCCGAGGACGATTTTGGCGGTATGGGCCGGGCACTTATCGTATACGTCCTCGAGTTTAGCGTAGAAGGCATCCTTAACCACATCGTCCTTATCTTCCGTCGGGGCGTGAGCACAAATTAGGCTGATGTTGTAGAATTTTGCCCTGACGCGGATTGTGGCTATTCTTTCGTTCACTGGCGTGAACCCAGAGACAAGGTGACGAAGTCTCTTATTAACCACAAATCCGCATTCGAATTCGTGCTTATCAACATGGCAGCTGTAATACACATCGCAAGATGCCAGCCTTTTGCTTCCTTGCCCTATCCATCGCATTTCCAGTGGCAGTGATATTCATTTCTGCAGAACTAATTATGCTGTTGCTGATCCATTAACTAGAATTTGCCGTCAATTTAATTATATGTCAGACTTTGTTGATTTTTCTTTAAATTCTTGCGTGATAAAACGGAATATTATTGTATTTCTCAATTCTTAACTTTTCCTATTTTTACTGTAATAATTACGTTATTTTTGAAGAAACTGTTTGTAATTGTATTTAATTTTATTTGCACCTATTTTTGTTATTAGTCAGTAAGGAATTTGTCCATTGACTTAATTAAATTAATAAATAAATTGCTGGTGAAAGTCTATATGGAGGATTGGAAATGGGTGGGTTATCCCTAGTATCAATTTTCTGTTTTATCCCTTTTATGGGTGAACATATATTTTCAAAAATATCTTCATAGGAGTTTAAAAAATTTATTTTCTTTTTGCTTAATATTTAAATGTGTTTTATCATTTTCACATATATTAAAATCGATTGCATTTAATTCGAAAAACTCTCTCGGTGAAGTTCAGTACTATTTTTCTTCTTCTTCATTGGTGGAAATAAGTTTTCATCCTTTTCTTTTGGCATTTCAAAATTATCAGGCAATGCGTCTTCAAAAATTTTAAGGATACCTCTAGGAGAATAGTCGTTGGTGTTTGAATACAATGATCTCAGTGTTGGAGGCTTTGTTGGATCTTCTTTATTATTTAATTCGAACCAGGAAACAAAATCATGTATTTTGGAAGATTTAGATGTACTTGGAATGTTATTTATAGATGTCTGGTTAATATTTACATTATCTTTAACTTTTGATGGTTTTAATTTAAATTCAAATATCTTCGTAGGCTCGTCCTTAAAATGCCATTTCTTTGAGCTAAGTCCATTACAACACCGGCTTGCTCCAAAAAGTCAATGCCGAGCAGGGTTCTATTATTTTCAGCTCTCGGAAGGCAAATAAATCGAATTCTCTTCAAACGATTACCAATTAGTATATCTACTATAGTCGCCTCAACATTTTCTTTACGAATAATACCATCGGCTAATGTTATTTCAGCATAGATCGATTGAAACTTTACTTGCTTTTCTAGAAGTTTTTTGGATAAATAATGTCCAGCTATATTAGTTCTTGCTGCTGTATCTAAGTAGGCTTCGCCTGTTAGGCCATTAACATTTATTTCTACTGTAGGTACATTGCGTCGTACAACATTGGTTTGGCCCATTTCCTTTGGGCTTTCCATAACGGTTTTATAGTTGAATGTAGGACAATTTGACCTTTAAAAACCAACAGCTCCACAACAATTTAGAGTGTTTTTTTCTGGTTTCTTTTTACTTTCTACTTCTTGGCGCTTGGAGCAAACTTCAGCCGTGTGGTTTTTTTTATTTGAAGGATATATTCTTTATTCTTCAAATTCACAATTATTTATTTATTTGAAGGATATATTCTTTATTCTTTAATAAAATTTGAATTACTAATTTTTACTAACACATTTATTATAATAATTTTTTTCACTTAAACTTTACTTACAACAATAAAATTCAGCGGCTGCTGAATTCCTCAGCTCCTAGGAATTCGTCTTTAAGTTTTTATTTGTTGTTGCCAGCAATAGTTTTATCTCGCTGACTTTTTAGTCTTTCTATTTCAAAATCTCTTTATACTAAATAAATAGCCAAATAGTTTATTTTTCTTAAGGTTTACACTTTCCTTTTATTCTCTTTATAATTTATTTAAGTTCACATTCCTTTTTATTTTCATACGAAAATTTTAGGTTCACTTATGGTTCGAGGCCACGTCGTTTGTTTCCCGCTATTGAAAAATTTTGTGGCCCCACGTTGGGCACCAGTTAAAGTATCTGAAATTACTTTTCAGTTTGAGTGCTTGACTGCAACTATTTTTATTTTGTTAATTTTTCAGCTTTACAATTTTGTTATTTTTCAATTTTGCTTATTATAGCTATTCTTATTATTTCAACATATTTCTTAAAGTGTTTATCATATTACAATTTTATGTGTTTATTTATTACATGGAATTTAAATTGCAGACATTTGTCAGCAGTATTTTTTTTTATCAAAATGTAAGTTATAAGTAAAAATGAATTTGGGAACAATTCAAAATAAATAAATGGAAAGGTAAGCAAAATTATAAGCTAATTTTAGTTTACTTAATTTACATAAAAAACAAATAAAATATTACGACAAAAAATAAATAAAGTTTGCAATGAAATCAAATATGAAAATAATGCTAACTTATACTTAGGTTATTCTTATTTCTCCTTTATGGTTTTAGGTTAAGCAAAATACTTGCCATAAAAAAACTCTATTTTTTCCGTTATTTGTGATTGTGAATTTTATTTTCTTTTGTTACTTCTTCCTTTTTTCTTGTAACTGTTTTTCTACATTTGTACAACAATTTTTTTTGAAGATTCTAGTCCTCGTTTAGTTTTTACTTTGAGGTTATGTTTGATTGTTAGTGTTTAAGGGTCTGCCTTGAACATTAATAAAACGCGGTTCTTTTTTATTGTTTAAATTTATAATTTCACTTTTTATTTAACAAATTTTAATTTTATTTCTTGCCGATGTTTAATTTATAATAATTTCACTTTTGCCGCTGCTGCTTGTTTAGCTTGTGAGTCTCAAAACGAAAAGTGAAGTATGAACAGAGAAAAAAGAAAAAAACTGTATATGAACTGTCATAATATACTATAGCGAGAAAAAAGAAATGCAACGCTATGTTGTATGATATTTAATCGAGGCTCAAAACTTATAACGTTATCCAATTCCAATCCACTTTTGTTTTTTTTATTCATCGATTTCTAAATTTTAATAAAAGGTATCATTAAGCGTTGTTGGCTTCTCTTTCTACTTAATTTTTTTCGATTTATAAAAAAAGTGAAAAAATTTAGCGAGAAAAAAAATGCAACGCAATGTGGTAAAGGTAAAAGGAGATCAACTAGAGGAATTAAAATAAAAGTTTAATGAAAACTTTGCAAATTGTGAATTTTAAAATAGAAACAGCTGTCAGCAGATAGCAAATTTGCCATTGTATGGTCTTTGGCAAAAAGGGGCAAATCAATGAATGAAGTTGCTCATCAATTTAATATCAACAAATCAATGGTTTGTCCGATTTCATCGCGATATCGTCAAATAAATATCGTGGAAAGAAAGAGGAAGTGGTCGACTTCGTAAATCTACTGCCCGCCAAGACCGTCAAATGGTAAAAATAGTAAAAGTTGACCATCGGAAAACGGTAGTAGATGTCACTAATTATGCAAATTGAGACATGCTTCGATGCGAGCAAGAATTGTCGATAGTTCTTCAAAGGTGAATTTCATATTAGGGATCATTTTCTTTAAGTGAGTTTTAAATGACTTTACTCCAGCTTGCCAGAGTCCTCCCATATGTGTGGCACCGGGTGGTATGAATTTCCTTTCTATGGATTGATGACTGTTGCTGAAGAACTTGATTTTGTAGAATTTTCATGAATTCTAGACGCTCTTTTTTGATGAGTTCTGCTGCTCCGACGAAATTTCTTCCATTATCTGAATAGATACAGGCAGGGTATCCACGTCTTCCAATGAAGCGTGCAAATGCTGCTAGAAACGCTTGGGTCGTCAAATCGCTTGCTGCTTCTAAATGTATGGCTTTTGTTGCAAAACATACAAAAACACAGACTTAGCCTTTTGTGATGAGGCAAGCACGCCCTGTGAAGTTACGGATGTCAAAGGGTCCGGCGTAATCGACACCAGTTATCGTGAAGGGTCTAGAAATATTCGTGCGTTCAGGTGGCAGGGAAGCGATTATTTGAGTTTGTGTCTGTTTTCTGTAAAGTATGCAAGTTTTACAGTTAGAAATTGTTGTTTTTACCAGTTGCTTTAATTTAAAGATCCAGAATTCTGCTCTGATGCTGCGAATCACGAGTTGGTTTCCTCCATGTAGCGTTATTCGATAGGTAAATTCAGTAATCAATTTTGCCATTCTTGATTCATAGGGTAACGATATCGGACAGCGTTCGTTATATGTAAGTGCAGTCGATTTTGACAATCTGCCATTTGCTCTTATGACTCCACATTTGTCCAAAAAGGGTGTTAGGGTTAACAATTTGCTTCTAGATGATATGGGCAATTTTCTTTCTAATTGTCTATATTTTTCAGGAAAAAACGCTTTCTGTGCCCAAATTATGAGTTGTGTCTTTCTATATTGGATTTCATCTGGGTTAATATCAAGAGACGAGATTCTTAGATGTCTTCGACTAGTACCTGTATTTCGCCAAAATCGTAAAACTTATGAGATAACTCGAAAAGCTCGGGGTAATGATGAAAATCTGCTTAAAGGGTCTTCTTCAATGCTAACGGTAAAATGTATGAATGTGCCTCCAATTTTTTGTACCTACTTTTCGAAGAATATCTGACACTCGATTTCCAACAAATGTATTCCATGTACAAGGAGGTTTGTTGAGCCATGATAAGACGATTGCGGAATCGGTCCAAACATGAGTCTTTAAATTTGGGATTTCAAGTTTTTCCAAGACACCTGCTGATAAGTGTACTAACAGTACAGCTCCACAAAGCTCCAGGCAGGGAAGAGATAACTTCTTTAGCGGGGCCACACGAGTCTGAGATGCCAGTAAAGAAGTTTTTGCTGGGCTGTCTCCATCGCATACTCAGACGCGTCGCTGAATCCATGTATTTCAGCAACGCATGAATGCTGTAGTGAATCCAACGTGGAATTTTTAAAGTGTCGACTTGGGGACAGTTTTTCACAAACTCTTTCCATTTTTTGTGCGCTAATGGTTTTAAAGGATCGTCCCATCCTATTTTGTCTAACCAAATTTGTTGCATAATGAGCTTGGCATTAATTATGATGGGCGCAAGCCAACCGCATGGGTCGAAAAATCTGGCAATGATGGTGTAGACTTCCCTTAATTTGACATCTGGGGCAGTAAATGTGAAGGAGTCTGACGATATTCCATTTGATCCCAAGAGTTTTAGTGCTGTCGTCTTCTGAAAGATTTAACTAATCGAGGGGCAATAGCTTTTCTTTGGGTAAATCCTGAATGATTCTTGGATAATTAGATGTCCATTTCATAAGATCAAACCCTGCCGATGCTAGGACATTAGTTAGTTCTTTTCGGGATTTAATAGTTTCTTCGAAAGTATGGCCGCCTGCTAAAACGTCGTCTACATACATGTGTTGCTGTAATATTTTTGACGCTGACGGGTGTGTTGATTTTACTTCTTCAGCCAATTGTAGAAGTGTTCTTATGGCTAAGAATGGTGCGCAGTTAACACCAAACGTTACGGTTAAGAGCTCATAATCCTCAATAGGATTTTTCGGTGTTTTGCGAAACAATATTCGTTGATAAGGGGTCTGAGGTGGGTCGATGAGTATTTGACGGTACATTTTGGTAATGTCCGCGTTGAATACGAATCGCAAAAATCTCCATTTTGCAATCAGAAGAACAAGATCTTGCTGAAGAATGGGTCCTGTATATAAAATGTCGTTAAGACTATTCTTATTCGACGTCGGGCTTGAGGCATTAAAAACTACCCTAAGTTTAGTAGTAAGCCGGTCTGGTTTTATTACTGCGTGATGCGGCAGGTAATAATTTAGAGCCTTATTTATATCCAAGGGGGAGATCTTTCTCATGTGTCCCAACTCTAGATATTAGAGTATTACTTGACTGTATAGCTTTTTCACTTCGGGTTTTTTGCTAAGCATCTTCTCCATTCTTAAATATTGAGCCATAGCTTTGTTGCGGGAGGATCCTATTTCCTCCTCTTCCCCCTTTCTGAAGGGCAGGGTAACGATATACCTCCCTGTGCCGTTTCTACGCGTAGTAAATTTAAAACGTGTCCTCGTCTGACCTCAAAATCTGTTTTGGGGTCTCCTCCACCTCCCAAAAGCGTGTGAGAATTTGGTCAAAGGACGTAGTGTTGTGTAGCGACATCGTTGTTCGAGTCTACGTTTCCTTCGTAATTGGTCCCCCACAATCCAGCCAAAGGCCGTCTTTTTTGCCAAAAGGGATCCATATGAGCGCATTGGTGTCTCCATACAACAAATGGATGGACCCAAGTCAAGACCTATTAGTATATCGATGGGCCGGCTTTTATAGAAGTGAGGGTCTGCTAAGTCCAATTTAGCCGCCTCGTTGAAAATGTCTGAATGTAAAGTTTGTGCGGGTAAGTTCGATGGGAGAGTCTTGAGTACTGGTGCCCAGACTTCAAGTTTGTAACCAGAGTACATGCGGGAGCACAGGTTGAACAAGCACGCTTTGGCTGATGTTTCAGAAACTGTCTGACTTAAACCTGTCACGTGCACTAGGTTTCTTTTAGTGGTCAAATTCAATCGTTTCTGCAATTTGTCCGATATGAATGTGGATTGTGATCCAGGGTCGATGATAGCTCTCGCCTGGTATCGTATACCTTTAACTTCGATTTGGACTACAGCGGTAAATAGTAAAGTATCCTTGACTGGTAATTCTGTAGGGTCCGAATTCCTTTGAAGGGTCAAAGACGTATAGTTTGGAATGTGTGAACTAGGAGTGGACTGTATTCTAGAGGTTAAAGCTGTGGCACTCGTGGTTGGTTCTTCATCAGTATTTACTTGAGTAAAGTTAGCAGATTGAGTCACAGTTACCTTATGCAACAAAGTGTTATGTTTTTGCTTACATAACCTACAACTATATTTGCCAGGGCTATTTTTGACACTGTGGGCTTCTGATAAGCAGTTGTAGCAAGAATTTGTGGTCCTTACTATGTGAATTCGATTATTGACGTTCTTTTCTAAAAATAAGGGACAGGATCTTAGTGAGTGTGTGTCGTTGCAGTACTGACATTTCTCTCTCGTTGTGGATGAGTTTTTGTTTTTCCTGTTATTAAATGGGTTCGATAGATTCGTTTGTTGGCGATTTTGTGACCTCAGGGAAATTTTGGGTAAATTTATTTTTCGAAACGATATTTTCTACGGACTCTAAAGTTTTGAACTTATGGGTCAGAAATTTATCGAATTCAGTCCAGGTGGGGATTTCCGCGAAGTCTTCCCGAGAATTCTCAAACTCCTGCACCAAACTTCTCGGAAGTTTTTGAGAGCAAATATATATCAGGAACGACTCCCATGTTCCTGTGTCGACGCCTAACATGTTAAGGGTCTGTCTACAATCATTTATTGTGCGCTGTAGTTTTTTATATTGTTCATTAACCTGCATCCATTTGTTCTCGTAACGGTCCATCAAATTCCTCCAAGCTAAGATGAAGCCGTCATTTGTCAAGGGTGCGTGAGCAATTATCTCCCTTGCCTCGCCAGTTTTTTGGGTCAAGTAGAATAATCTCTCGAAATTACTGATTCTTGAGTTTTTGATGTATATAGCCGTAAATAAATCACAAAAACAGGGCCACAATTTATAATCGCCAAAAAATATATCGGTGTCGCAGGGAGGGAGTCTTATTGACAAACTTTCATTATCCTGAGGGATGGTCGATTGACGTTCTGTTTTCCCTACGGAGTCAGATAGCGCCTGAATTTCCGCGTTAATAGACGACAGACACCTTTTGTATGCCGATAGAGTCTGTTGGTATCTTTCCCTAAGTTTTTTCTTATTCATTGGTTTATCACCTTCCATTTCTATATCTCTACATTCCTCATAGGACCTTTTCACCTGGGTCCAGAGCGAGTCTAATTCTATACGTAGAACTTGTAACGCGTGAACATTATCCTCAGCATGACTTGCCGAAAAAACTTTTTCAAATTCGATTAAATCGTTAGTGCAATTGTAAAATTTTTTAAGAGCCATCTTGAAATATTTATTTAAGGAGAGGTGACAAAATTTGGGAATAAAATTGGGTCAAAAAATGCTGCCAGCGATTTAACAGCCAGTAATAAAGAAAACAAAATATTATTAATTAATTCCTAATTTCAAATTAATTTTCCCCGAAATTAAATTTTTATTGAGACCGTTGGTAACCCTTTTCTATTCTTTTGTTGTCTTCTCTAAACCGTTTTCAAGTTTGTTTTTGTATAAATTAAACAAAAACTTTGGGTCTCATGCATAAAAATGATTAAAAGCGCTGAGTTGAGTCAGGTGAGCAATTGCTCGTAAGTCGAGTTCAATTAAACAGCAACAGCTTTTACTCAATTTCGTATGCATAAAAATGAGTTCAAACCAATTGCAATTACTTGAGCAAAGGGAGATCAAACATCTAATTGTAATTGAAGTGTAAACACGTCTGCAGAGGCTTGTTTTGTTAAAGCAAAACAAAGTACTTTTCACAAAAATGCAGATTTTACAAGATAAACTTTTGGAAAGAAACTTGCATTTTAATGAATTTTGAATTTTATTAATATGTAATTAATTAGTATTTAATGCCTAAAAGTGAATTACATTTATATTAATTTTACATGAAAAAGAGAATTATGTTTTTATACATATACTATTAATATTGTTTTTATAAATGAAATAGTGAAATACATATATTTTATTTTTGTCTAAAAAAGTGAATTATTATATTTACGTTTGTTATTTTATAAACCAAGAAAAATAAAATATTTTCATTTGTATTACATTAATTATAAACTAATTTGATGATAAATTTGCGATCATCCTCCTTTTGGTTTTTCCAGCTTCTGAATTTCTTGCTGTTTGTTGTTCGATATAATTTCCTAATTGCCATACATCATTATTGTTATAATCGTCATTGATAAAAATATAATCGTCTTTTAAAAATTTAGCTATGTTATGCAAAATGCAACAACTGGCTATTACGTGGGGTGCTAACTCTGTCGATACACGAATTTTGTATTGAAGTATTGAAAATCTTTGCTTCAATTGCCCAAAACACCGTTCTATAATGACACGTTCACTTGTAAGCACTTTGTTAAATGTTTTTTCTATGTAAGTTGTTGGATTCCGGAAAGGTGTCATTAGCCATGGGCATATTCCATAGCCCTCATCCCCGAGAAGTAATGCATCGTTCGTTGCATTTTGCATTATTCTACATACGTCGCTGTTTCGTAAGATGCGTGAGTCATGAACTGAACCAGGCCAGGATATGTCAACGCTTGTAAAAAGTTCATTTCCATCACAAGTTGCCTGTACATTTATAGAATGGAAGCCTTTTCTACAAATATACTCATCGCTTTGATTTGTGGGTTTCTTAATTTTTATATGGGTGCAATCAATCACTCCAATTGCAAATGGAAAACAATAATTTGCTTGCCATTTCATTTGAGCATCCCTTATTTCTTCTGGATCTTTCTGGAATTTGATCCACTCGCTTGCTTTGGAACATACAAGTTTCGCAACTTCCGCAATAGTTCGCGACACAGTTGATTGATGTACTCCAATATCTGTGGCTATACCATTTTGGAATCCAGGATCTGCACAAAATCTTAAATATATTTGAATTTTATCAATGTTGCTGAGGGCACCACCACGTGTTTCTTCTGACTCCTCAAAAAATAATTTGCCAACCAGCAGATGCTACTATAATCAAACCTATGTATTTATTTTTTATTATTAAGTATATAAAAAAAAATTAATAGTTAAGAATACAAACCTGTATAATTTTTTATCCTCACTTGCTAAATTTGTTTTACGCTGTTGATAAATTTTTGTATTTCTTTGTGGCACAAAATATTCAGCCATGATTCCTTTCTAGTGTACGCGAGTCAACTGTAAGGCATGCTCAACAAAATTTGAGGAAGAGCTCACAAAAGAAAGCAAAAGCTTGTTTTTATGCATATGAACATGAGCACAAGCTCATCTAACTTAGTACAAACTCAGCAAGACGAGATCAAACGTGAGCAGTGAGTAAAAGCGAATAAATCAAATTTTATTTTGCATACAACAAGCACCTTTTACTCAAAAAACCGAGCCCGAGCTAAAGCTCACGTTTTATGCATGAGACCCTTTGTTTTTTTTTTTTTGTTTTTTAAAAAATATTTGCTTTTTACCGCTTGGGTTAAAAAGCGTTCTTTATTATTACACGTTTAGAATTCAAGTCAAGTTACACAAAAATAATTTTAATAATAATACTGTTACGTTTTTACCTTTTTAAAAACGTTTAGAATATGAGTTCGTTGATTGCAAACCAAGTAAAAACAAATATGTGTCTTATTTTAATTAAACTCTCTTTATTGTCCACACTTTCTTATGTGCCACTGTTCACAATAATTACTACAATTTATTGCTTGTTCACTATTATTCACACACAACTATTCGCTATACTGCTCACAACGGATCTCTTCAAACCGCGACTGATTTAGTTCACACGCAACTTCACTCAAGACTGACTCAATTACAACTGACTCACTGCCTGCCTTGTCTTGCGCTTTTATATGCGAACGTCTTCAGTCTGATGATGGTTCTCGAGGTGGAAGGTTCGCATTCTCGAGAATTCTATGGCGACTACTTTATTTGTTATTGCGGTTGCATACTTGTATGTCCCTTTTTCTCTCATACTTATTGTAGCTGGTTTACCTATAAGTTCGCTGTATGTGTTAATGTGTATTTGTGTCGTGTGTATTGTGTACGCATTGTCACTTGTTGTTGTAGCTTTTGTTTTTATGTGAAACGATATTAGGTCGTTTCGATCTGCGTAACAATACCTTAAAAATAAAGTTACTTTTTGATAAGTCAGCATTTTCCTTATTGTTCGAAATACAAAGTAAATGAAATTGCAATAAATGGTCTAGACAACAGGTAAGCATATTTTATGGTTTGACCCAAATTATTTATTGCGCGTTTTAAATATAATTGTTGTTAACTCCTCCATCCTTAAATATGGTCATCCACGAGCGTCTTAAAAATAGGTTCTGTTGGTGGGATTATTATTGTAGGATTCAGAACTAATGTTGTGGGGGGCTCTTTCTTTGCATTTTTGATAGCCAAAAATTCTAGACCGATTGTAACTAGGAAAGCAATAGCTATCGTAGTGTTTGTAATCCATGCTTCCTTTCTGATACTGTGGATTGCCTTTGTATTAACAAAATGTAATTCTTGGAGAGATTCCAAGGATAATATGTTTAGTCTTTTTTTTCGATTGGACTTTCTTGCAACGCTACTGGTGTTAATATCATTTGGGACGTTTCTAGATTATGTTAAGATTTGTCGCCGATTGTTATGGTGGTGTTGTCAAATTTAATGAGGAATGTACCACTTAGATCATATTTCATAGCCTCTGTTTCAATTGTTTCATTTAAATTGTTTAGGAGAATAATCCCATCAGAGATTTCTTCAATGCGTGGGACATGATGCGCATTACTAGTTGTGCAAACCGATTTCTGACCATTTATAATATTTTTGATACAATTATCTTTACTTAAATCTATTAATTGATTTTTTTTACAAATTTTAATCTTATTATAGCTTTTACAATTATTGTTAATTGCGTAAATGTCATTTTTACTTATAAACATTTCTTAAACATCCAGATTTATTATGGAATCATTTCTTATGACAGGTTTTACAATTATATTATTATATAAGATTGAATTTGTTATAGGGATTTTAATTACATATAAAAGATTTGCATCATTAATTAGTATATCAATATTTGCTAATTTTAAAGCAAGGCATACACGATGCGATCGTTAATACAACTTTGTTTACAACCAAATTGTATGTTTCGCACACAAATGTCACAATTTTGTGTTACAACTTTATTTTGAAAAAATTTATATTAGCGCAGTTCACAATCTTGGGCGTTTAGATGGTAAATTTATACTATTGTAAATATTTGCCATTAATTGTGAACGTTTTTTTTTTGTTTAACTTTGCAACACTTATAGGAAACTTCTCAAATGAAAAGACATTAATGTTTTCTTAAATGTTGTCATTTTATATTTAAATAAAACTCATTCAGATATCTTCAAGATAATTTTATTTATTTCGCCCTCTGTCCATTTTTTATTCGGCTTTTTTCTTTAATTCGTCTTTTTATGTTGTACGTTTCCATTTTTTTGTGACTTTATTTTTCAATATTTTTACTTTTATAATCAGCTGTTCATTTGCTTAAGTATGGCAAATATAAACTACGGTTTTGAGTGTGGCATATTTGCCAAACCGTGGCAAGGGTATTTCTGTGTATTTTGTTAGTGTATGGCAAAAAAAATACCCAACATTTGCAAATGCCATGATGCTAGACCATTTGCCCAAGATTGTGAACTGCGCTATTGTGTTAAGATGGTGTCGAATGTGTGCTATAATCGAAGACGTCCTGGAGCAAGAAGAAGAAGAGGAAGAATTGGAAAAAAGGACGAGGAAGAAAAGAAAGTGGTCTGAAGAGTGGTTAATTCAAAAAGAAATGTATTCTAACAACAAACTCTTAAAAGCTTTAGAGGAAACTGAGCCAAAGGATTACAAAAATTATATGCGGATGACAGACACAATGTTTGATGATCTTTTGTCAAAAGTTTTAATTTACATACAAAAACAAGATACAATTATGCGAATGGCAATACCTGCAAGCAATCGTTTAGCAATAACCCTACGATTCTTGGCAACAGGATGCTCATATGAAGACCTTAAATTTTCAACGGCTGTATCACCTCAGTCTATAGGGAAAATAGTCATTGAAACATGCGATGCTATCATAAAAGTTTTAAAATCCTTTATAAAGGTAAGAAATAAATATATAAAACATGCATATGTACAAGAAATCTAAATAAGTGTCGCATAAACTTAACATTTTTTCTTTAAGCTACCAGAAACTCCTGAAGAATGGATGGATGTCGCTGAGAAGTTCTATGAGAAATCAATGTTCCCTAACTGTTTAGGATCCCTTGACGGGAAACACATTAATATAGTAAGGCCACAAAATTCCGGATCATTTTACTTTAACTACAAAAAAACGTTCAGCATTGTTTTAATGGCTATAGTAAATAGCGATTGTGATTTTTTGATGATAGATGTAGGTGCGAATGGTAGGATCTCAGACGGCGGTGTATTTTCAAACACCAAATTCTTCGAAAAGCTTGAAAATAATCAACTAAATCTGCCCAATCCGAAACCTCTGCTCACTGGACAAGAGCCTTTACCCTACGTATTTGTTTCAGATGTTGCATTTGCTTTGCGAACAAACATTTTAAAACCTTTTGGCCATTTAAATTTGACGGATGATGAGATCCTTTATAATAAAACACTAAGTTCAGCCCTAGTAAAAGTAGAGAATGCTTTTGGAATTTTGGCTTCTCGCTTTCGCATACTATGAACAACTATTAATTTAAGTCCAGAAAAGGCCACTAAAGTTGTTTTAGCATGCTGCTATTTACATAGTTATTTGCGTTCATCATCTAGAACAAATTTTGAAGAGACCGAAAGAGTTGGGGAATTACCCGGAATGGAACCGACTATAAACAAAAACCCAAGCAATGAAGCAAAAGAAATTAGGCTTAAATTTTGTGAAACAATAAAACAATTGAAATCTCTTTAATTTATATATGGGTATTTTGACTAAATCTCTTCACCAATATTGATTAAGTTTATATTTGAAACAAAATTTTAGTTAATAAAACATACTACAAAAAACTAATGTTTTCAATTTAGATTTTGTTTCCTATATAAATTTAATTTTGGCGACCTGATTTAGCCAATTACATTTTTTATTTTTACATATAAAACTATAATTGTTATTTATGAACTAACTAGCAGATAGTACCCGGCGTTGCGCGGCTTATGCACTCAATTTGCCCGTTTTTGGCCCCTTCCCCCTCATTGGACCCCTTTTGATTTAACTTTAGAAACGGAACACCTCCAATAGCTATTTGGGAAACTTAACCAAGCTAAATCGTAAAAAAATACCCTTAAAACAGATAAAATACAGCATTTATGCATAAAAGTACTAATTTTTGCCATTTTTTCCCTTTATCCCAGTTTTTCTCCCCTTTTGGTCAAAATTTCCAAAAGATTTAAAGCCTATAACCTGCACCGACAAAAGCTCGATCTATATCCCAAATTCCAAGAAAACCGGTCCAGGCGTGATTGGCTAACAAACAAACCCACAAACAAAAAAAAGACTTACAGAAAGATTTATAATATATATTAGGATAAAACGTAAACATAAAAAAATCACATTCTTATGATTATTTTTTTAAATATTAAAATTTTTTACAATGTAGGTATTTATTGATATTTGGAATCGTTAAACAACTGGAGATATATTGTTAATTGTGAACTAATAAAACATAAACAAATCTCATTCTTATGATTATTTTCTTAAACAATAAAAATTTGTACAATGTAGGTATTTATTGATATTGGGAATCGTTTAACAATTCTTCAAAATTGGTGTAAGCGTGAAATCTATTTGGATTATTTTGTCCCGAGACAAAATTAGCATAATTTCGTCTACGTCTTGAAATTATTGGCGTCTGAACAAATTGGACAGATTCGTCAGAACAGGTTGGAAATGGAGTACTACATCGTGAATTACTTGTCTGGAAGATTTTTGATTCATTGGAACTACATTGTAGTGTGTCGAAATTTAATTTGTTTAAATAAAATAAGTAAATCGACAGCTCGTTTGGCAAATAATTGTTGATTTGGAGACATTTGCCTCAACATGCAGGACCACCCATTCGCGTAAACAGCTGCATCGTCTTCGATTTTTGCAATTTTTGCGGATGACTGTAAATGTTCGGTAGCTTTTTTCAGAAAATCAATTCTTGCGTGGGCCATAGATGTTCTATTGGAAACCTTTTTGTTTTCCTATAGGATAATTATAATTATAAAAAATATTATCATATGTATATTGCTTGGCTTGTATGGCTTTTGTTACTTACCACATTTGTAAAACCATATTCATCTTCATCTGAACTTAAGCTCGATCGACCAGGCAATGGCACTTCCAAATCTCGCAAAAACTCAAACGAATCATAGTACCACAAATTTGATATATATAAGTCATCTGATCCCGCTCCAGACTTTTGGCTTTTAATTACTTTTTTAATTCGCGTCGATAGCAAGTTCGCATATTTGCAATTTTTTTTTTTTAGTTCGTCAAGTATTCCATCTTTTTTCACTTTTTTATATTCCACTAACAATTTATTGTAGCCTTTATTGCGAAAATTTTTATTTTTATAATTTTCTCTTTTACTATTCCACAATTCTGGGATGGATTTGTAGAATTCAATAAATTGCGCATTTCTACAGAATCCTCCATTTTTTCTTTTTATGGCTGTGTTTTTTTTTAATTTTTATTTTGACAAACAAAAAATAGTTAGCACAATGTTGCATTCTTTGCAGTCACAACGAAAATGAAGCATAAAAAAGAATAAAGTTGTACCACATGCATTTTCACGTTGCGACCAATGTAAACAACTTGCAAAAAAATCAAAAATTTTTGATTTTCGTACAACCAACTCACGACAACCCTACAAACATTGCAATTTCGTAAACAACCTGCTCAAATTGTATCAGCGGTTTTAACGTGTATGTCCTGCTTAATGCCTCTTCAATATTGTTAAATGGCATGTTTTCTTCTTTTAATTTATTTATAGCCATTGTCATTTCTTTTTTGTCTAATAAGAATGAATTAATTACATTGAGTTTGCCCATTGTATAGCGTATTTTACATTTAGGATTGCCTCCTTTGCTAGTCTTATTTTATTTCTTAGCATATCAATATTTTCGTTTATTGATACAGTCATAAAATCTTTTTTTATTGCATTTGAAAAGTCATTTATTAAATTAGTAATATTATTTAATTGATTTGCAAAATTTGTATTAATAATAACTTGTTGATTATTATTGCTATTATTATTATAAGGTCCTATAAATAATTTCTGCGTCGTCATGGTCTGGTGATCCGGCAATTAGTTTCCAAATCTTTCCCAGGGAGTCAATTGATCTAGTTCGTCTACCAGGTGGGACATTTTTCAATGTGTACAATAAGTTGATTGTCTGATTCAATTCGTAGTACATTGTATTGTATAAGGGATTTGTTTTAGGTATATGGTTGTCTACATAGATTTTCGTCTGTTTTAAAAAGTCATAATAGGATTCAAGATTGATTGGATGAATAAATTTGAATGTGCCGTCCTGGATTTTTCCGTATCCATTACCTATTGTTATCACGTACGAGTTCGTATAATTAAGTATTTGCACCTCTGCATTTAGCATTGGCAGCAACAGTCTGTAAAGGATATGAAATTATCATATAACAAGAAAAGGTGGTTTGAATTATTAATTTTTTATGTGGTCTTTATGTGCTACTTTGTTAGATTCTGTTAGTACGGTACTTTCTCTATTTTCCCTAACTATTTCTTCTTTGTATCGAGCTGATAGTTATGAACCTAATCTTTTATTAATTCTGACATAAATTTTTTTCTTACTTGACTGGCTCCGGGATACACGTCCCTCTTCCCCTCTTAAGAGATTTGTCAAGGGTTTTGCTATGTTAGCATAATCCTTGACAAAGCGGCGATAATAGCCGGCTAATCCAAGGAAGGATCTAAGATCCTTTAACGTATTGGGGTATGGAAAATTCGTGATAGCCTCAACTTTCTTGGGGTTTGTCTGTACACCTTTGCGAGAAATTAGAAACCCTAAAAATTCAACTTCATCTCTAAAGAATTCACACTTATCAAGCTGAACTTTCATGTTAGCTTCGTGTAAAGTTCTAAATATTTCGGAAATGTCGTTTATATGTTGATCCTCATTTGGGCTAAAAATAATTCTGTCATCTATATAGACATAACACCTAACTCCAATATGAGAACGTAGAATTTCATCCAGCGCGCGTTGAAATATTGCTGGTGCATTCTTTAGTCCAAATGGTAAACGAGTGAACTCGTATTTGCTATTATTAATGGAGAATGCTGTTTTCTCTATGTCTTTGACCTTCAAGGGTATCTGATGAAACCCGCTTTTCAAATCGAGTACTGTAAAAAATTTGCTTTTTCCCAATTGAGCAAACACCTCATTAATCTCCGGTAGGGGGTATTTGTCCGCTATGGTGACCGCGTTTAGCTTGCGGTAATCTACCACCATTCGAAACTTTTTTTCTCCACTTGCGTCGATCTTTTTGGGGACAATCCACACCGGCGAATTGTAGGGAGATTTTAATTGCCTGATAATACCGTCTTCTAATAAGGTTTTTACCTGAGATTCAATTTCCTTTTTCAAACTCATAGGATAAGGGTAAGTCTTCGAATATACCGGGTCTTCTGTTTTCGTTCGTATTTCTGCTGTAACTTTTGTGGTATACGTCAGTTTTTCATCAGGGGCCGAAAAAAGGTTATCATATGTTGAAACGGCTTTTTTAGCATGTCTTTTTGTCGTTGTGTCATGTGGCTATTTCGAATTGAGGTCATATTAATGTTATCTGTTGGAAATTCTTTTAACGGAATTTTTCTTCCCTTTTCTATTTCCATATAGTTATGCTTAGTGTAAATAATAGCGTCAAGGTCTTTTAGCGTGTCGTTTCCGATGATGTCATGGAATGTCTTCAAATTTGGCAATAGAAAAAATTTTACTGGTACATCTGTTCGACCAAATAGAAAGGTATTAGTGTGAAAAAGGATTTCTACCTTTCCTGCAATCGAATTTGCATAGAAGTTCTCTCTGTTTGGAATAGGTTTTTTTGCTAGATCTGGTCGTATGTAATTTTTATTCGAACCCGTATCGATTAAAAATTTTAGAATTTGTCGGTTGTCCATCCTACACTCGAAATATGGAAGGGTGGACGAATTTAATCTAAAAAATGAATTTCGTCAATGTTATCCGGGTTGTAGTTTATCTTTTCGTATCTTTCGCCGTCCATGTAGTCATATAAAGTCTGTTCTTGAGCTTTGTCCTCGGCTTGTACCTGATTTAGGTATCTGTCAATGTCATCTATATCCTGTTTCTCTGTAGCATTATTTGCTTCAGCTTGTAAATGAAAATTCCTAGCCTGTTTTCGACCTTCTGGGTGTTGCGGTGGAGGTCGCTTACCGTAAAGACCGTTATTTATCGGTTTATGCATGTAATTAATATTACGAGTCCTAATACTCTGGTCAATGTCCATTGGTTCAGGGGGATAAGCACCTTGATTTTGATAATTATTATTTCTGTATGTTTGAACAGGTTGCTGTCTATGGAATTGGTCAGATGGTCGCTGCGGTCGTGGTGGTGGTGGAATGTGTGCTAATTCTGGGTAAAATCTATTTGGAGTAACAACATGATTGTTACGTGGAGGAACAGGCCTAAAATTTTGCTTTGATTTTATGTTCTGTGCGTTGTTTGTTCTATAATTTTGGTTTTCCAATTTAAGACATAGGTGCAAGGCATTAGGCAAATCGGTTGGTTCTTCAAATTAAACAAAAACTTCGACGTCTGGTACCCTATCTAGGTCACCTAACTGAGCCCTGTGTTGTGGTTCTATTATTTGGTCCTGTTCATTTTGAACCGCAGGATTTATAATATTCTGTACTATTCCCCTAGCCTGCTCTTGCATTGTTTTTGAAACTATTCTTCTAATTTCAACTTCAAGGTCTCTCATGTTGAGTGCTGCCTGGTTTTGTTGTGCGTTTAGCATGGGAGGTCTTATCAGGTTATTTGGGTTTGCCATTGTCCGAATTTGAGATATCTAGCTTAATCTTTGTTATATTTCTTTATGTTACTAAAGCTGAATGATACCGTAGGAATCACAGCGTTCGAAAGTAAAATATTTATTTAATTAGTAAAAATAATAATGTTTATTAATCTCGAGGGTCCCGAAGGAATCGCAGATTTTTTGTAAGAGATAATATTTAATTAGTTAGAAGTAAATTTACTAATCTGGAGGTTACCTTGGGAATCGCAGATTTTTTTGTTACAACTTAAAATAACACAAAAAAAGATATTTTTTTATCACTTAAGCTCTAGTATTTCTTTTTTATTTTTTCATATGCAAGGATTTTTTTCTTATTATAATATTCTCTTTAAATGTGCAAAGATTTTAATTAATTTTGGTTTGTTAGAAGCATTTCTTTCTTTTATTCACTATTATTTTATATTTATTTGAAGGACATATTCTTTATTCTTTAATAAAATTTAAATTACTAATTTTTACTAACACTTTTATTATAATAGTTTCTTTCACTTAAACTTTACTTACAACAATAAAATTAGTTGCATCCTTTTATTAGAAGGTTGTTAAGCAGCGGCTGCTGAATTCCTCAACTCTTTTTCCTCTGTGCGAAGTACAGCCAGTGCAGGAACCTCTTTTCTGCTTTTTTGTGTAGACTAAGGGTGATGCGACGTGCTGTCTTGCAGGACGATTTACACTTTTTCCCGTAGTCCTTGGGTTTTGTGGTGACCACGCGCAAGATTATGAGCTAACTTATAGAACGAATTTTTTCACTTTCGTTCTTCCGTTTTAAGGGCTTAGTCAATTTACTTTAGAGAACGCGTGGCCCCACATTGGGCGCCAATTAAACAAATACTTTGTTTTTTTGTTTTTTAAAAATATTTGCTTTTTACCGCTTGGGTTAAAAACCGTTCTTTATTATTACACGTTTAGAATTAAAGTCAAGTTACTCAAAAATAATTTTAATAATAATACCTTAAAAATAAAGTTACTTTTTGATAAGTCAGCATTTTCCTTATTGCTCGAAATACAAAGTAAATGAAATTGCAATAAATGGTCTAGACAACAGGTAAGCATATTTTATGGTTTGACCAAAATTATTTATTGCGCGTTTTAAATATAATTGTTGTTAACTTGTATAAATATTCAATATTTTGTTACAAATGTTTTCTTTACTAACTGTTGATGTTGGGTCTTATTATTTGCTGTTGTTGTTACACAGTAGCCTTGATGAATTTTGTCAACTGCTGGGTCTGTGTCAAATGTTGTTGATTTTTTAACGGCACTGATCTTCTTTTTTTGTTGTTTGCGAAATGTTTGTCCCGTTAGAGAATTTTTGAGATTTGAAAATTTTAATTTTATTTTCTATTATTAAAAATTGTTTATTGTTTTTTTTTTTTACTAAACCGGTTCGAAGTGACCAATTTGTTTAAGGGTCTGCCTTGAACATTAATAAAACACGTCTCTTTTTTTGTTTAAATTTATAATTTAACTTTTTATTTAACAAATTTTAATTTTATTTCTTGCCGATGTTTAATTTATAATAATTTCACTTTTGCCGCTGCTGCTTGTTTAGCTTGTGAGTCTCAAAACGAAAAGTGAAGTATGAATAGAGAAAAAAGAAAAAAAACTGTATATGAACTGTCATAATATATAAATAAAGTGAGCGAAGTTTACAAACAATGTTGCCACTTTGGCGTGTTTCTTAACAGTTAGTTTTACGTAATGTTTATAGGTTAGATTTTCTCATGTTAGGTTTATATTTTCTTATCTGTATGAATCTTTTGTTTGGTTTTCTTTTTTCAATTATATATTTTTTAAATAATTCTTGGTTTTTTAATAACGTGCGAGTTTATTTCTGTTGCTGTAAAAAATAAGTTTCGCTGTTTCTTTTTCCTTAATTTTAAGGTTATGTGTTGCTTCATTGTTACAGTTTACATAGTTTCTTTATGATTTTTATAACAGGCATTTATTTTACAATATGTAGCATTCATTTTTAATTTTTTTTTTAAAGTTTGGGAATATGTTTGTTGTATAAGTTATAGTAAATTATTTCAGTTTCTTTTCTTTTTCTAGAACACTTTTCCTTTATATATTGTCACAAAAACACCGTTTCTTTTAGTTTTCGCAATAAAACACTCTAAACTTCTCTTTTCCTCTTTTTTTTGACGTGATTTTCTTTTTTTTTTTTAACAGAAAAATTAATTCAATTAAATATATTACATGTCACGGTCGCCATGTAAGTATTTATAATTGAAACACATGTATTACTCTCAATGTTTAATTCTAGAATGATTTATTCAAATTCATCTTTACAATCTAGTTGTTATTAAGAGTAGCAACTTAATTTAATTATTTAAAGAGTATTGACGAGAATGTTGACAAGAGTGTTGTCAGTACTCTTTGATATTATTGTAAAAGAGATGCGTTACACTTCTGATGCAGTCATGGTACTTTCCGAATCCGTGGCCATTCCCTCACTGGCTGTGTCAGTAGAAGAATGATATAAGTGATTTGAAATAGTCTTCAATCTTGAGAGAGCATCAGCAACATAGTTTGATTTACCAGGCTTGTAAATCAACTCGTGATTGTACTCCTCTATTCGTGCCTTCCACCTCTTCAATTTAGCATTAAAATTCCTATTCCCTAATGCGAATGTTAGAGGTTGGTGATCGGTATAGATCCGGATTTTCCTAGCCCCGTATAAGTAATTCCTGAGATTATCCAGAGCCCATACAATGGCGAGCATCTCCTTCTCGTTTGTGGCGTAATTTTCTTCCATTTTGTTGAGCGAACGAGAAATATACGCTATGGGCTTGTCCTTACCAATTTCCCCCTGTGACATACAGCATCAGTTGTCAAGTTGAAGGGTTTCTCGAAATCCGGAAAAGACAAAATTTCGGCCGTTGTCAGTAATGATTTCAATGTATTAAATGCTTTCAGGGATTCTTCATCCAGGATGATCGGAATTTTCCTGGACTGACTCGCCTTCACCTGAGCGTGTTCTCCTCTGGTTAAATTAGTAAGGGGTTTTGTCACCCTTGCATAATCGCGAATAAACCTCCTGTAATATGAGGTCATGCCTAAGAAACTTTTCAGCTCCTTCAGGTTTGTTGGTGGTAGTAAATTTTCAATAGACTTAATCTTAGCAGGATCCGGTTTAATTCCCTCAGACCCTACGATATATCCAAGAAATTCCACTTCTGTTTTCATGAAGTGTGTCTTATCGAGATTAACCTTCAGGTTAGCTTCACGAAGCCTTTTAAATATTGTTTCTATGTTTGCCAGATGATCTTCAATGTCCCTTCCAATTACGATGATATCGTCAATGTAGACGTAACAGATTCGTCCTATAAATTCACGGAGAACATCATCTATCATCCTTTGGAAAATAGCTGAGGCATTCCTTAAGCCGAAAGGTAATCTCAAATTTACCGTTTGCCGTTGAAAAAGCAGTCTTGGGAATGTCTTTCGGGTTCATGGCTATTTGATGGAAACCCGATGTGAGGTCGATTGTCGTGAAATATTGAGCATTTCCTAAACTAGCGAGAGTGGAGGTTATGTCTGGGATTGGATAAGTATCCGCGATCGTTACTGAATTCAGGCGTTTAAAATCAACGACAATTCTGTACTGTTTTTCTCCATTGGGTTTTGGTTTTTTAGGCACAACCCAGAGTTGTAAGGACTCTTTGTCGGGCTTATGACTCCCTCCGAGAGTAATTCCTTTATCTGCCTGTCCACTTCTTCTCTTATACAAACTGGGCATGGATAACTCTTCGTGTAAATTGGCTCCTCTGTAGTTGTTCTAATCTTTGCCTGAACGTTTGTAGAAGCCAATTCACTGCCATTTAATGGTCCAAAAAGTGGTTTATACTTATTTATGAGTCCTTCTATTCTACCTCTAGCCCTTGGTAAATATTCATCGTTCAAAATATAATTTACCTCCGTTGTTAATTTTCCTTTTAGTGAAATTTGAACACCGTTCTTCAAAATTAAAACATTATTTTTCCTATCTACTACAGCACCCAAGGCCTTAAGGGTATCATCACCGATTATTCCATCGAATGTCGCCAACTGTGGCAAGACATACAATTTTATTGGTGCATCTATTCCTACAAATTTAAAAAATGATCCAATGACTATGATCCTTATCTATATTAACGTCTCCCCCTACTGACCGAACACTTATTGGCTTATTTAGAAGTTTGCTGCCGTAGGATAATCGTGGGCTACAGAAGTTCTTGTTTGAGTCCGTATCGATCAGAAAACACAAAATATCCCCAGCGGCAGTAGAATATTCTATATAGGGTAGGCTTGAGGGCCTTCCCCCATAAAATTTACTTGATGGTCATTCACAGAGCGTATACCTTTTTCCAACTCCTTTCCTGGCATTTGATCCTCTTCAGAAAAGGTTTCCATATGGTATACTCTAGGTTGATTATTGTTCATGTAGAGCTCTGATGATGCTCTCTTTTCAGCCGTCTTCGGATTATTTATATAATTAACCCGACGAGATTGGATTGTTCTGTCCACTTCCATTGGCTCATATTTTATTGTTGGATTGCGAGGAGGTAACGCTGGCTTACCTTGGTTAGCGTACCTATTTTGTTGCCAATCCCTCGCCCGAAAATTTCGCGATTGCCATCCCGTGCGCATAGGAAACTGTCCCGATGGCCTTGGAGGTCTAGGTCGGTATACCGTCTCGGTAGACGTTGAATCCCTAACATTGCCCGATGGTTTCGTGTATAGTATATTATTCCTCATCGTTAGGTTCTGTAACTCCAAACAGGCGGAATACGCTTCTGTGAGTGTCCGGGGTCGCTGGATGATAATCATTCGTGAAAGATCCGGTTTCAAGCCACGTATACAAATATCAAGCGATCTGTTACGATAGGTTTCCACAAATGCTTTGATAGTCTCCTCACTATACGACTCCGTCTTCAATTTGTTGATAATCAATGAAAGCTGATGGTTCACCGTAGAGTAAAATTCATCAATTGTTGAGGCTCCTTGCGATAGTTGGTTAAGCTGGTGCTCCAACGTCTGGATATCCCGTTTATCCGCGTAATGAAGAGATAAAATACCCTCTTTATTTCATTCCAATCATTTCCAAACACATTATAGGATACTAGTGCAGTATCCGCAGCACCAATGATTTTCTGCCGTACACTTTGTATGATAGAGCGATAAATTGGTTTCTGTTTAACAATTTCAAAATCATTTAGAATAGTTTCTACGGAATGGATCCATGATAAATATTGGTTAGGATTACCATCAAAAGTTCGCAATTCCTTGACATTGTCGGGGAGTCGACTTATATTTTTTAAATCATCCTCAGTTTGCGGGCGCTGAAGTGGTACTTGCTCCACAACCAAGGGGCTTAATGCATTAGCTTGCCCACCTTCAAGGGCCTCTAATCTATTAAGAACGTTTCCTAAGGCGTTATCGCCGAGCTTCGCTTCTATTGCCCCTATCCTGTTTTCTACCAGTCGGAGTTGTCCCATAAACCGATTTATGGCTCCTGTCATGGTAGTTACTGTTGCCCTTAATTCCTCCATTTCTATCTAAGCTGACAAAGGAGAAAAATATTTTCACGTACCTGTGATATCTGGAACACTGATGAAGATCCCTAGTCGTCTAACACTCTAACTTCACTTCTTGTTTTGTTTTAATAATTTTCGAGTTTTTTAATACTCTTGTTCAATTATATTTTTTCTCTTATTCAATTTCTTTTTTAATTTTAAAACTTTTTATTTATATTTGAGCCGTTCAGTGCACAAAGTGATTAACTCCACTTTTTAAAAAATCTTAAATTTAAGTGCCAAAGTGCTTGGGATAATCATAACTTTTTATATTTATTATAACTTTCCTGAATAGTAAAGTTTAACACCATTAAACGACAAAATTTTTTTGGGCCATTGAATAATAAGTAATTTATTTCAGAAGACATTTTGATTAACTCCGTACTCTTATGTAAATCGTTTAAATAACGCATTAAAATGCACCACAAGCAACCGTTGAATGATAACCGTTATCAAATATTGAAAAGGAAACCCACTTAAAAGAGGCAGAACACGCTCGCAGTCAAATTGCTGCCGATCGAAAGGCAGCATCAGAAAAAAAATTTTGTATTTTCTTTCGACTTAGAAAAAGCTTTAGCCTTTCCTGATGTGGTCAGTAACTGTAGCTTATTATAAGCGAAATTTATAAGTTTATAATTTCGGATGTCATGAATTCAGTAAAAATATAAGCCACATGTTTGTTTGGCCAGAAACTGAAGGATCCCGTGGGTCTCAAGAAATTTCTTTGTGTCTAACAAAGTACATAAAAATTTATGCTGCTAACTTTTAAAAAATAATAACATATTCTGATTTGTGTACCGGGTAAACTAGAAATATTAAGACTGTCTTAAGGTTATTGAAACTTGTTCAAAGTACGAAAATAAGAGCTGAGTCAAATGAAATGAAATTTTTGGTAAGTGGTCACAGCTATTTACCTAATGACTCAGATTTTGCCATTATTGAGTCATATGCAAAAAAATTCAAAACATTTATTCACCAGATGATTGGTAAAATATAATTAAAACGGGCAAAAAGAAAGCACCATTTAATATAATCCAAATGACCCACCCAGATTTTTTTTCAACAAAACCTTTAGAAAACTCGATCATTAACAGAAAAGCAACTGTTGTAGGGTTTCCAGTAAATTGGCTTAAAATACGCTGCATAAATTTAAAAAGGTCAAAACCCCATCTCATACAATTCAAATATGACTATAATGAAGATTTAGAATTTAACGAAATTAACATAATAGCGTAGACAGACGACAGCGTTAATGCGCATTAACAGCTCACTAATGCGAATTAAAATTTTACCCTGACAGACGATAGTTTCTGGATATAGCAAACAGCTGTTTGATTGTAAACAACTATTTATTTTGAAAAAAAAAATTTTTGTAAATTACATCGAGATCAAATGGAAAGAAAGCAGAAAGTAAAATTAGCAGCTTTGCTACTGGTGAAAAATAACTATTTATTTAACAAAGAACTTAAATTGCTTTTGCTGAGATTGTTGCATAATGTTAAAATTATACATACACTAGCAACCATAAATCTAAATGCTTTGTTACAAGTTGGGATGGCAGTGGGACACTCCGAAATAAGAGAAAGGCACATGTGGAAGTTTGTAGGTTTATTATCTTCTTCTAAAGGATATAATTCATAAATTGATTTTTTTAAAGAACCGCAACAGCACTTTTTGGGAATCTGACGTGCCAACGATGGACAACAACAGATTTAAGGAAAGTTTTCGGCTCAACAGGATTGCTTTTCAAAAAATATGTGAAAAAATGCAAAATATGGAAAGGTTGGACACCAATATGAGACCTTGTATTCCACTCGATAAGAGAGTGGCAATAGCATTGTTTGCATTGGGATCGTCTGCGGAATATAGGACTATTGGTAATTTGTTCGGTGTGGGACGCAGTACCGTTGGTGAAATAGTTATAGATTTTTGTGACGCAATATGTAATAATCTAGTTCACTGTATTACTTCGTACCCTCCAAGTCCCCAGGAAATTAAGCGCATTGTTGAAGGTTTCGAACACCTTGGGTTTCCGCAATGCTTTGGAGCTATAGATGGATGTCATATAGAAATGCAGCCAAAAAAAGAGGATGCAGTAGACTACCATAACTATAAAGGCTGGTATTCAGTGGTTCTATTGGCAAGTTGTGATCACAGGTAAATTTTGTTTAAAGGTTACTGAAAACTGTCATCTTTTTGGTGTTATTTTTTCGCAGATCAAAATTTACATATATAAACATTGGATCAAGTGGGAAAAACAATGACTCATACATTTTTGAAAATAGTTCGTTAAAAAGATTTCACGAAAGTGCTGAAATTTTTACGCAAAACAGCAAAGTAATTGGCCACATTAATGTACCTTTGTTGCTTATTGGTGACTCTGCTTTTCGCTTAAGTCGGTATATGATGAAGCCTTTCCCATATTCCATAAATCAGCCAGATGTTGAAAAAACCTTCAACTACCGGCTGTCCAGATGTCGTCGTGTAATCGAAAATGCATTTGGCCAACTTAAAGCTAGATTTCGAAGAATCGGCAGGGGCTTACAAGAAGCACCTAAAAATGTAAACAAAATAATAAAAACATGCTGCATTTTGCATAATTTTTTGAAGATGGAAAATGATGAAATCCCTTCCGCATGGATAGAAAATGTTGCAGGAGACTTAACTGCACGAAGCCAACCCAACCACTCAACAAAAATGGGCGAAAATGACGTAACTGCATCGGTTAGTTATATTTATTATTATGTATACATATATAAAATAAGAAAATTTTTAAATTTTATTTATTAATGTTTTCATTAAATTTATAAATTCCTTGCCAGTTTCATTTTGTTCCCGAATCGCACTGACGATTTCGTTCGCTAATGATTGGCTATCTTCTACCACACGTTTTAGCATTACATTTTGCTCCTTAATAATTTTAACCACTTCGCCTAAATGGTTTCTCTTTCTTCCAGACGAAGCTGCGGCTGTTGAACTCATCACTGGCGATGACAATGGCAGTGACACTGGTGATGGCATTGGCTGTGACTCCGGCGAGGGCAGTGGCTGTGACACTGGTGATGGCATTGGCTGTGACTCCGGCGAGGGCAGTGGCTGTGTTTCCGGCGATGGCGTATTTACCTAATTAAAATGAAATTATGTTAAATAAATTTGTTTTGAAATATATAAAATAGTGGCATTTTTACATACATATAAAAAGTTTCTGAAACTTCGGCACTATTGGCGGCATTGCTTCCAATTATCCGGTGTACCGCATTGAAATGTTTCCATTTTGATGGGCTTCCACCAGATGGTCCCATTTCCTTTTTCTCATCTCTGAAATTTTCAAAAGATATTCTTTTTATCAAAAAGAGTTATTAAATCAAAAGGAAAAATACCTGTATTTTTGACTCAAATTTTTTATTTTTATGTGGACTTCTTCTGAGCTAAATTTGTGGTCCATTTGCACCGAAATCTCCTTATAGATATGGCCATTCCTTTTTGCGCGCCGCAAGTCACTCGCTCTTTCTTCCCACAGCTCCAGCAAAACCAATGTATCGTTTTCCGACCACACGCTTCTCTTCTTTATTTTAGATACCTTAAAATAAAAAAAGAATTGAGATATTTATATTTATATTTTTTGGCGAAAAACAATGAAATAACTTACCTTTTCTGCCTTCAAATCCATTTTAATTTTCTTCTTCTTCAAAAAAAACCATTCATACAGAATGACAATTTGACACATCTACATGGTTTTTTGTAGTGTTGCCACACTGCTAAACCTAAATCCAGTTTAAATGCTCATCGATTTTGAGCATTTATATCAGACTTAATGCGGATAATTCTAAAGTTAATTCCAATTAAGAACGTTAATGCGCATTAACGCTGTCGTCTGTCTACGCTATAAGGAAATCTGTAGCAGGTAGGCCACAAAGTATGAAAAATGTAGATCAGACTTTATTATATCCTAAAGGCCGGACTGTGACAAGGGAAAAAAAAGAGACATGATGGATCCGCTTAAATTCATTCCTCCTGTTAACCATAATTGTTTTAAAAACTTGAGAACAAATCGAAATAACGAGGCCTTACATACATCAGAAGAAGAAGACATTATTTATTTTGCTGATAGATATGTAATAACAAAGTTTTTCTGTAATAAAAAACTTAAAAATTTAAATACCTAATTTAACTTTATTTTTACAGTTGCCAAATCGATTAACTCCACCAGTCACATGATATTTATAACATTACTGACATTATTTTTTTTGGCTATTCTTATTAATTTTATACACCATTAGATGAAAGCTATATATGTATTTACGTATCCTACAATACATATTTGAATTTATATTGTACAGGGAATTTTACAAAACAATTAACATTACTTCATCGCATTTCTCAACTTTTTGTTTTATGGAGTTAATCGATTTGTGCTCTGAGCGACTCATTTGTCTTTTTTTATTTTAATAATTTTCCTTTTTTTTTTTTAGTTTATTTTATTTGCAATCTATTTTACAAATTTAAAATAATGAGCAAATTTCATAACATAAATATAACAAATATTGAGTTGCTAAAACTCAAAAGAAAAGAGTAAATACAAACAGATTTTACTTTTTTAATTTTAATACAATATGCTATGTATATGGTATTATAAAATCAAATAATCTTAGAAATTAAATAATTTTGTTTTTATTTTCTGAAGGGTAGATCAAGGACATGTAGTCTTTTGATTTCATTACTATCATCTAACAGATTTATTGCTAACACATTTGAATGATTACTTAGTCTATTCAGGTACCTTTCGCTAAAGTTATGAATCTCATCTTTGACCATAAAAATTCTAAGATCTCTATGTATATTTTTGTTGGTGATAAACCATGGCGCATTTGTTAGTAGTCTGAGAGTTTTAGACTGATATCTCTGTAATATCTCCAAATTGGAATTACTTGTAGTTCCCCAGAGTTGAATACCATAAGTCCACACAGGTTTTAGTATTGCTTTATATAGCAGAATCTTGTTTTCTAAGCTTAAGCTTGACCTTGGGCAAATAACCAATACATTTTTCTTGTTTTTATTTTAAGTTGTTCAAGCTTCTTTTTAATATGGTGCTTCCAGGTAAGTCTTCGATCTAGATTGAGGCCTAAGTATTTAACAGTATTGCTGCTTGGAATAATCGTGCCATTTAGGTATACTGGCGCGCAATCATTTTTCCTTAGGGTAAATGTGACGTGAACAGATTTTGTGTTATTTACTTTTATGTTCCATTTTTGAAGCCAATCTTTAAGATTTAATTGATTTAATTGATTCAAGATTTAATTGATTTTGCAGCATGTTAGAAGCTGTGACTGGCGATTCATCTGAAGCTAGTATTGCAGTATCGTCTGCATAGGTAGCAATGGTGATATTTTCAATTGTTGGCATATCAGCTGTAAAAATGGTGTACAGTACTGGTCCCAGAACACTACCTTGTGGAATACCAGCGTTGATGCTACCAAAGTTTGAGTAGTCTTCATTAACGCTTACAAAAAAATATCGATCTTGAATATATGTCTTTAACATCAAGTAAAATGGGTCTGGGATAAGGTTTTTCAATTTATATAAAAGTCCAATATGCCAAACCTTGTCAAAAGCTTGTTGAACATCTAAAAATACGGCAGAACAATATTGTTTTCTCTCTAAGGCATTCGAAATTTTATTCACAATCCTATGACACTGTTCTGGTGTACCATGTTTGTGCCTAAATCCGAACTGATATTCTGGTATAATATTTTGTCTTTCTAAAATAGGCATTAATCTCTCTAGAAAGAGCCTTTCAAATATCTTTGAGAAACTGCACAACAGACTAATTGGCCTATAGAATCCGACGTTATTTTCAGGTTTGTTGGGTTTTAATACCATTATTATTTTCGCATATTTCCATTGCGATGGGAAATGGTTTAACCTTAGTATTGAATTATATATTGTTGTTAGAAAAACAATTCCCTTTCTAGGTAAAGATTTTAAAACCTTGCCATCAATATTGTCATAGCCCGGAGTTTTGGTATTGTTTAATTTATTAATCGCTTTTAGCACTTCTGATGAGGATATCGGTTTTATAGGGCGATCCATTTGACAGGGAACATCTAAAAAGTTTACAATATCAGTCCCAATAGTGGGGTTGTTTAAATTAAATGTTGATGATAAATGTTCCTTAAAAGCATTAGCTTTGCTGATGTCCGATCTGCACCATTCACCATTTATATTCTTGATTGGAATATTCCTTTTAGTAGGTCGTTTTAAATATTTGGTTGCGTTCCATAGTTTATGTTCGCTGTCGTTAGATACAGTATCCAAATTTTTTAAATAATTATTTAATAAATAGTTTTTATAATCTTTAATACGTTTTTTTAGTTGTTGCGATGCTCTGTTAAAATTAGTTTTGTCTAATACGCTTCTAGTGGTTTGGTATATTCTTCTTAGTCTTCTCCTATTTGCAATTAGTGCCCTAATTTCAGCCGATAATCGAACATTGTTACCATTATTCCTATTTATTTGTTGCTGCTGTGGAGTTGCTATAAATGCTGCTTCATGTATTAAGTTTGTAAATGTTTCAATAGTATCCTCTAAGTGGCAGGAATCTTCGATATGTAAATTTAAGTTTACATGTTCTTCTATCCAGGATTCAAACTGCTGCATATTTGTTCTAGGAGTTATTACTTTAAAAAGTTTTGTTATGGTTTGGATAACTGTGTTAAAAGTTAAAATTATTGGGCTGTGATCAGAGCCTAAGTCAGCACTGTCTATTATGTCAAAAGATGATCCTGGAATATTTTTATACACGAAGAAATTCGGTAAATCAGGTATTTTATTTGGATCGGTGGGCCAATATGTGGGACTACCTGTAGACAAAGCGGAATAATTATTCTTAGAAATGCATTTATATAATTCTCTTCCCTTGGGATTCATTAAACGAGAACCCACCAAGGATGTTTTGCATTGTAATCGCCTCCAACAATAAATTTCGAGCTTAGTTGATTAAAAAAGTTTTCATATTGAGTACATGTAACATTATGTCTTGGGGGGAAATAAATAGAATAAATGCTAATGTCATTATTATCACATGTTATCTTAACACCTGCAGCTTGCAAAAAAGGTTCTTCAACTGGGGTAAGTATTTCATGTTTAAGGTTTGATTTTATCAAAATTGCAGCACCAGCGTGGGCTCTATTATCAGGGTGGTTAGCAGAAATTAAATCATAATTATTAATTTTGAAAAAGGTTCTATTTGTAAAATGAGTTTCTGAGATTAAAAAGATATCAATATAATTAGTTTTAATGAATATCTCTATTTCATTTGTGTGATTATGCATTCCATGTTGCTATTCTTAACCTTATTTGCATATTTTGGCCATTAACATAGACATCAAATTCATCAGATTTTCCATCATTTTTTCAAGTCTGTCCAAGCGATTGTTTTCATTTACATTAGATGCTTTTACAGCTTCTGCAAGTGACATTTTAAATCTATTATTGTAGGGCTCATTGGTAGTAAGATTACTTAACTGTGGATATTCGATATGATTCATGTTCACACAATTTTGTTGCCTGTTTGAATATGGCTTTTGTCTATTAGCTCTATTGGAGACTAAGTTTTGATAAACCCTGCAACCTTTATAATTAGCAGTGTGATTTGACATACAATGAACACAACGAGGTGGAGTATCAGCAGGTTTTTTGCACTCTACGGTAGGGTGATCCATACCGCACTTAACACATTTATATGGTTTTTTACAGAACGCTTTTGTATGTCCAAATTGTTGACATCGATAACACTGTACCAGTTCATTAATTCTCTGAGGAGGTTCAATTTTGACGACAGCATGATTAATATATTTAATTTCAAATATAGTTTTATTGTTGGGTTCTGGATCCAAGTCGACAAAAAACATTGATAAAGGCTCCTTTGTTACGCGACTTCTAACATTTGTTACAGATCTAACTGAGTGGCCTAAACCTATAAATTCAGCTTTTATATCTTCAGTGGGTGTTGAAGGATGAAGTCCTTTTATAGTTACTCTATAAGAGCTTTCTTGTTTTAATTAATAAGTGTGATAATAAATGTTAGAATTCTCTAAATATTTAATCACTTTCCTATATGAATCAACAGATTTGATCATCAATCTAATTTGACCTTCTCTCAAAGATTTATAACTAAAATCTTTAGTAGAAATAATTTGACTCAATTTGGTTACCATAATATTTATATTTTGCACATTAGGAATATAAATTGGTGGTGGTTTTGGTATTATAGCTGGAACATCATTTTCTTCATCACCTTGAGTATCAAGCATAGCAAATTTGTTGCTATTAGATGATGTAGTTGGAGCATAATGCACATTTATTTTTTTTGTTTTTTTTGGTGATTCAATTCGTCTACGTTTATTTACTGTTACACATTGCCAAGCTTCTTCAACATTGTTGTTGTTTTTTATAATTTTGTTACTCACTTCTGTATTATCGTCGCTATCATCGCTTAAACTATCCATTGTTATTTTTTAGTAAAAGTTGCTGTTTTACTAAAGAAAGCAGTTTCCATGTGCAGTCTTGCACTTAATTGTTTTTGTATATTTTAATTGTTTTTTCCTTTAATTCAATTTTTTTGTCACAGAATTTTTTAGTTTATATTTTAATGAATACAGTATGTATGTACGTTTATTGAATACACAGAAAAGATGTTTAATCTCTAACACGGTCAAAGACGCAAATAAATAAATAATTGTTTTTTTTATTTTTTTTATTATTGAAAATTAATAAAAATTAAATTTTTCGAATAAAAAATGTTCAAATTCGCTTGACGGTAAAATCAAAACTAATTTTCCTTTTAAAAAATTATAATTCTTCACGTTTATTCAAAAAATTTTTTATTTTAAAACTTTCTTTTTATATTTTACTTTTTTTATTTTAATAATTTTCCTTTTAATCAAATATGTTTTTTCACGTTTATTCAAAAAAAAAAAAAATTTTTTAAAACTTTCTATTTATATTTTCCTTATAATTTTCTTTTTTAATCAATTATAATTTTTCACGTTTATTCAAAAAATTTTTTATTTTTAAACTTTCTATTACTTTTTTTTGACAAATTCCTTCGATTTCAATAAATTTCAAATTTTTCTTGTTTACTTAAACACCTTTCTTATTTATATTTTTATAACTTTGATCTTTTAAAAAAAAAATTTTGTTGAGCCTTGGCTACATGTACCGCGACACGACGCGCTCCACGTAAATTCCTTTTGCCCTCTCCGTAAGCTCCATGTGTTTCCTTTTTGGAAGTCCACTTTTATAATCGTGGATACCTACTTGGGCACGGTTTACTTAACTTTCGCCCGAATAATCTTCTGAGGCTTATTTATTTAAGAGCCGCAAGGAGTATTCGGTCAGCGAAGGAGAGGTTTCTCTTGTGGTTATTTTTTATAGAGTTATTGGTCCTGGAGTGCTCCTTGGAGATCGCGGAACTTTTTATTTCTTTATATTTTTTCCACTATTATTTTTGTCAAGTTATCCGTTCTGGAGTGCTCCTTAGAGATCGCAGAATTTTTTTTATTTTTTGATAATCAAGGACTTCCGCAATTATGAGCGGGTCCCTGCTCAGGCACCAGTTAAAGGAACTTACGTGGGTTCGATGAAAAAAAATTTAATTTCAAGACGCAACCAACGACGCCGAAATAAAACGCGTTATAATTTTTACTTTTCAAATACCAATTTATTATTATTAATAATTACATATACGATATCCACTAATTATTATTTTGGATTAACTTAAATTTTTGCATATTAATTTATCAATAAAAATTGAATACAAATTTACTTTTAACGCAATATTAATTAATAATTAAATTCACAATTTTTCCAATAATAATTAAATACAAATTTCTCTTTAATGCAATATTAATCAATTATTAAGTTCACAAATTACCAATAATAATTGAATACAAATTTCTTTTTAACACGATATTAATTAAATACGACTTTAATGAACGGACGCGCAGCCAAGACCCCATTAGCTCGTTGGTTGGTAGGTCACGTTGCACCAACATGTACTAGAATGCAGACGCTGATCGAGCATATTTACTTTCCCACAAAATTATTAACAGCAGATACAGTAAAAAGAGCTTATGCTGCAAGATTGACTTGGTTGACAGAGCCGCCACTGTTAGTAACTTATATAAATAATATTAAATGAAGAAATGTTATTAAATACTACAAGAATAAAAGCAAAAAATTCAAAATATAAAGTATGCTTAGTAAATAAAATTAATATATCATAAAATGATATTAAGTGGAAAAGTATTACCAAGAATTAATATTCAATGGGAATCTAAAATTCTATAATTTGTTCAAAATAAATGTAATTTAATGTATTATAATTTTGTTCAAGAATTAATTAACTTGTTTCCAAATTATCAAAATCAAATTTAGATTGTATTAATAACATTAATATTTCATTAAAAGATTATATTATTTTGTGCCCGATTGTTCTCAATTACTTCCTTTTTCAATTATTCGATATTTATTAAAATTTATTTCAAAGCAATCTTACAAACATAAATGTCTCACTTTTCCCTACTGTTACGCCCTCCACTGTTAACTATATTCTCCTTCCTGTCCGTTGACACAACAATAAAGTATTATTTCACTCCCTCATAGGAACAATATAAAATTCAGTATTAATGTACTCTTTACTTCAAACTCAATGTCACAAAAACGCAACTTCTCCTTCAGAGATATTCACTCAAAACAAATTAACTTTCAAATTAACAAAACTCTTCTTCTCCTTCCTTTTCCCTACTTTAAAATATTCCCAGTAACATAAAATACTATAATTTCCTACCTTAACATTTCCTGTCGCTCTCTTTCACAATATCGGCACCACTTCTGCTCATACACTTGCAATCACTTCACTCAGCTGCTCTCTTCTTTAGCGTCATTACAATTTCTGCTCAAACATTCAGCAATCTCTTTACTCAGCTCATGGCGTATTCATTAATAGGTGACCTTATGTCTACAACAAGTACAACAAAGCAAAAACAACAGGCATTTTGTTTTTGTAAAAACTACTTCGATTGTCAGAAACAGCTGACTGAAGAATGACAATAGGAAGAAAAATGGAAAAAAAATGGTAAAATCTCCTTTGATTGTCAGAAATAGCTGAGTGAAGAATGACAATAGGAGGAAAAATGGTAAAAAAAAATGGTAAAATCTACTTCGATTGTCAGAAACAGCTGACTGAAGAATGACAATAGGAAGAAAAATGGTAAAAATAAAAGTCAGAATAAGAAAACAAGAAGTTTATTATCAAAACAAAATACTAAAAAAACAACAAAATTTTGACAATTTTGAAATGTTATCAGCTGTTTAGATACTCTCACCTATTAAATGAATACGCCTTGACTCAGCTGCTATCTTCTTTAACATCAGCATAATTTCTGTTCAGACATTCACTCAGCTGCTATCTTTGATTTATTTTATTGTTGTTTATAGATATCTTCTCTCTTTTCCAATAATGTGTTGTGTGTGTTGTTATTGTGGTTCATTTGTTTTATATTTTGCACTACACTGAATTCTATTATAGTTGTCGGTTTTTTCTTCCAATAAGAAATGTTGTTGTTAAGAGTTAACGGCAAACTCTCTCATACGATTTCTTTAACTTCTTTTCCTCTTTTTAAAAAAAATTTTTACAAACGCAAAATGTTCTGGAAAGGTAACGGCACCTTTTTTTTCTTTGTTTAATGACTTTTTATTTTCAAGGGTATATGATTTATTTTCACAATACTATTTTAAGTATTGAATTTAAAATTGTATTTCATTTGTATAACGACCAAATTACACTTCTAGATTTAAAAACCACACACTTATGCATCCACCCATCCGAGCTCCAAATTTAGTTTTTTAATTTAATGATCAAGTTTTTTCTCCAGCTCACCAGTCGATCCCGGACGAGCCCCATTTGTGGGATTTGATGATCCGGTTGGTTAACAATAAATGAAACGCACACCTTTAATCTTTATAATTATACTTTATTTATCGATTATCGTTATTAAATTGCGTGTCCGTCTTGTTATTGTCGCTTGTTTACCTATCCAACTCTACACTCTGACTGTCCCTTCACATTCTTTTCTAACTTCACTTCCTCAATATAAACATAAAGATAAACTCTCTTTCTCTCTCTGTCTTTTGCTCTATCTCTAATTATCTACACTTCCCTTATCGTCCTGTTAATCTCTCTTCGCTGCCTGTCTCACACTCCTACGCTGTCCAACGTTTGGAACTCCTACATGTATATTTTTAAATAGTCTCTCTTTACGGAGATATTCTTCTTTATAAAAAAAAAAATTATTTCAACTAATTTTTACCTTTATATGCATAATATTTATACTTTATTTTTCAATTTTAACAGTGTGTCGCAATGTCTCGCAATATCGCAATGGAAATAATCAGAGAAAAAAGCACAACTTTTTTAAATTCACTTGTTGAGTGACAAACTTTGTGCACATCTAACAAATTGTATCCTCTTTTTGCTTTATCTGTTGAAGAGGTGTTAAGGCAATCATTGGCGTCACGATACATATGGTGATTTCTTTTCTGGCATAAATTTTGCCTTTTGACCCTTTTTTTGTTTTTTTTTTCTGAAAAAAAAAAATGCAATTTTGTAAATTAATAACATGTTCTTTTCTAGAAATTTTGCCATAAAACCCAAAAAATATGCTGCATGTTTGACCCTCAATTTAATCAAAGGGTTGGAAGTGCAGTACTATTAAAACAGCTGTTTTGAAAAGAAAAATAACAACAAAAAATATTTGTTTTAAAAGTGTTGAAATGGAAGCAAAAAATATTGTTGTGGAAGATTTGTTGGAATCCTCTTCAAAGTCAGATGAGGATTACGGTGGGGTGTCACAAAGCCATAATGGCTTTATGTCTCAATCCAAACGGACATAAAGCCATAATTTTGATATGGCCTTAAGTCTCATATCAATTTTAGTGAAATGGGAAGCCATTATGGTTATATGTCCCATTTGATGTTTTGCGTTACAAATGCTTTATTTCACTAAATATGCCTATTTATCTATGAAATTAATGATTTAAAAAAATCCAAAATTTCTAGGCTCCAGGAATTACAGCTGCAAACATTTTGTGAAAGGAAAAATTATTAGTTATCATTGGAAAACATTTTTTTATTCTTGTGACGCACGCAGGAAAACTTTATTCAGCGAAGCCACCTGCCGCGTCCTACTGGAGGAAAAAACCCTTAAGCGCGGCCGCAGGCCGCCACGCAGAAAAACTTTATTATGCGAAGCCAGATTTCAATACTTAACTTTAGTGTCTCAGGAACTGAAATGAGAGATAAAGCCGCCTTCTAATATTGCTAATGTGAGCTAAGGCCATGATGGCTTTATCTTTCAGTCAAAGGAAAAAAAAACAAAAATGGCCTTATCTACCATGGTATTAAAGCACCCCCCCATGTTTAGTTCTATAAAATAAAATATAAAGAGCAATATACATACATAAGCTTTAAGATTATATAATTCTTTTTTTTATTATTGTTTTCGGAACTTAAGCATAATTCTTATATGTAAATGAAATTAACAACAAAAAATAAAATTAAATTTTTACTTTAACAGAATGTTAACAAAAACAAAGTAGTAATGTAGTTAATTTAATGAATTATATATAACTTTTAAGAAAAAATTAACAGAACATCCTTTATTATTGTCCGACCAATTGGGCATTACGTTTTATTTCCTTTTGACTTTTTTTATTTTTATGAAACCAGCACTCAGGGAATGGCCCCTACTCATGCAGTGCATTGTGCAGGTTTTTTAATTTTATACATAAGTGGTGGGACCTACAGTTTAAAGTCGACTCCGAACGACAGATTTTTTTGAGAAACTGAGAAGAAATCGCTGAAAAAATACTTTTTGCATTTTTTTTATTTTTTTGATGTCTGGCCTGGGACTCGAACCCTGGCTTTTACGTCTAATAAGCCAGTACACTACCTACTAGACCACGGCGACGTCCAACGACGACTTACTTGCTTCATTTATTTGCTGATAGCAAGGCTGGCAAACCTTAAAATGCTTACATGGATTAAACACTAATTGCCTTTCCTTATCGCAGCAAATTACGCATAATAGAGTTTCTTTATAGTTATTATTGTTTTTCGTACAATTTTCTTCTAGATTTTCGTTTTCAAACTCATCATCGGATGTATGGATTTCATTAATGTTGTTCTCTGCAATCATGAAGTTTTCCATTTTTGAAAACTGTGTGAGAGTTTCCATCAAAGACAATTTATTTTGATTTAGTAATCGAATACGTTTCTGAATAAAATTGTCGCGTTGTTCAAAACTACGTTTTCTCAGTTTACATAACGCAGCATTACCAGACATTGCTTTTAAATAATCCATAAATAAATGAATCCATTCAAATAAATGAATAAATATCTAGTAAAACGTCCAAAACCTTAACAAAAATTTCAACGCTTAGGAAGCTGCATACTTAATTGACTGTGAAAGCCTTCGGCAGAATTACTTGTTCGTACGGGTTGTTTATAAACTGTAAAGTTGACAGGTTGCTCCTAAAAATTGTTAAATGGTAAAATATACAAGTTCATTTTATAAATTTCAATGAAAACATATAAATATTCACTTACTTTTTTCATCCACTGATGCTCAAAGTATTTTATAAAGGGTAGAAAGAAACTTTCTCGCGATTGTCCACTAATAAATTTTCCATCCATGGCTTCCTTTCTTAAAAGATGGTAAGCTTCTGTAATATGCGAAGGTTTCAGCAATGGTAGGTATACAAATTTTGAATATAAGAAATTTGAACTTGATTTGTTTGAAGCAATAAAAAAAATAATTATTTATTTTTTTTATTGTTTTACCACTTTTCAAGTTTCTTTATTGAATCAAAGATTATGACTAAATTTAATTACAAATGTTTTTCTTAACGTAACTTATGTTTTCCTATTCTATTCCAACAAATTCCTTTAACTTGTTGATCATGCAATTAGTGTAATAAACAGATCGCATTTCATGTCTGGGAGACAGGAAATGCAGCGTAAATAAAAATTATGTTTTTTATTATTTAAATTTTGTTTTTGAAAATAACAGATTAGGTTGCACTTTTTGACTGTGTGACAGAAAGTGCAAACCAAAGTTAAAATTTTGGAATAACAAGTTTCATTTTATGAAACGTGTTTAAAAAGTTTTAAAAGAATTTAATGGAATTCACAACAATGGGAATGAAATAGGAATATGTTATTTATTATATAATTACTTTATTAGGGGTGTACATAACTCCCCCACCGTTAGAATGAGGCTCCGACGAGTTAATTATATATGTTTTGTTTCTTGTTTTAATATAAATTACAATCATAATGGAAAACAATATAATGGTGAGGCTTAAGTTACTAGTGGTATTAATTAACGTGTTTTTTGTAATTTTACGATTTACAAAATTTAGCGTGTCATTAAATTCTATATTTTTAATATTTAAATTAGGGTAAGACACATTGTTTTCATTAATTTTCAAAATAAAATTTTCTAGAACATACATTTCTTTTATGTTTATTTTATAATTTTCATATGTTCTTATTTTAGTTTTCACAAAACAATTTTCAAATTTGAGTAAATATGTACTTATATTTCTAAAATTGAAGGAATGTTTACAATTGGTAGTAAATTTGTCTTTATAGTTTTTGAAAATAATTAGTCCGGGGTAAATTTCCCTTTCTTCCTGATATGTTCTAATGTCCATTGCACATTTCGGTTCTAAGTTTTTTACTATGTTCGTGAGACATTCGTCATTTTTTTTATAAGTTTATCGTATTCTATAGTGTCGGCTTGGTATACTTCATCCCCGTGGATCAGGACCGTATTGTCTTTTAGGATTAGTGATCTGTTCTGTTTGTCGGGTAGAGGTTCGAAAACAATCTTCGAGAACGTGTCATTTAAGAATCTTGGGATCTTTAGTGTTAGAATTACTAGGTTGTCCCTGTATGATAGCGACACCTTAGTATGGAGATATGATTCTGATTTGTTAATATGTCTGAATTCTTCTGTCGTCAAAACATCTGATGGAATTACTCCCAATTTGGTATTAAAAATTACATGTCCGATTTCATTTACATGGTCTGTTAATAGGTTTACGTCGTTGTTGATCTGGAAGATATTTTCTAAAAATATAGTTTCATCCTCCAAGTTAAGAATCCTATTTGCTAATTCTGTCTTGAATTTATTTATGTATTTCTGAACGGTTTTCTGCTGTACGTTTATGTGAGCTGTAATGTTGGATATTTTTGTTGATATGGAATTACTTAAAAAAGTTAGCTCGTCTATTGCTATCAAGGTTTGGCCATTATTTTTCTCTAACGTCTGGATTTTATTCAGTATTTTCGTCTCATCGTCACTGTCCATAGTCCCTGCTACGTATTTTAATCCTTTGCCTATTACATTTACTAATCCTCTCCTTTGTCGAAATTTCGGTACTAAATTTTTGATTTTTGTTTTACATAGGTCCATACTTTTCTTTATGCTATCTAGCAATGGCGTAACGTTCGTATAAGTGTCCGTTAACTTATGGATGTTCTCTTCTAAAAGGTCGGCTGTCTCTAAATATTGTGTTGTGTTAATGATATGTATTATTGTTGAGTAACTGTCAACAATCTCCACGTCTTTAAGTTTGATTGGGAGATACCCGTGGTTGTCTGATAGGTCTTCCATTTCTAAAGTTTGTGCCATTATGGCAGTAAGTATGGTCATTAACAGTAGCAAAGTTGAAATCATCTGAAAACAGAAAAGACATCAAAGATTAAGTTGTTTCCTGTAATGAAGAGTATTTCTTCTTCACTGCGTCCCCAAGACCAAACAAGAAGCATTAAAAAGTGAATTAAAGATGGAGGAAGAAAATTAGTTTAGATTTTGGAATTTTTTCTTCCTCTTTATGTGGGATTTATAATATTTGTGACCTCGGCTAGTCTCTACGTGGTCATTATCTAATTGAGAAACGGTTACTTTCCGGAACTTAGAATGATTCTTTCCTCCTCTTTCGTCCTTCAGATAAATTGGCCCTGTTTGAATTTCTACTTCTTCCCTATTCCTGTTAAGTTTTTCTACGGCTTTTTCTTTTAACCCAACCATTTTCTCTCTAATTTTAGGATATTCTTCTCTACTTATCGTACCATTCCGGAAATCTATAGGTTTCCTACCAGTAGTAGAATGTATAGTATTATTATAGTATTTGACGCATCTAAATATCTTTTCTTCCACGGTATCTATATCCATTTGGGCGTCATGTTTCAAAATTCTTATATGTTCATTCAGAGTGTTGTGGAATCTCTCTATATCTGCGTTGGAGGTGTGATTGTTATTTGATGTAAAGTGTACTTCTATTTCTTGCTCACGCAAGTATTCTAGGAGCGGTAATGCTTTGAAACCCAGTTCGTTATCGATAACGAGTTTTTTGATATTTCCAACGGATGATAAATATTGTGCCAAGGCTATCTTAAATTCAATCCAAGACCTGTTATTTATTTTAATTGCTTGCGCATACTTTGAAAACTTATCGATGAAGGTTAAAAATAGCCTTCTTTCTAGACTGTAGTATACATCTGCGTGTACTATTTCGCCTGGATTTTCCGGGGTTTCTGTTATTTTAAATTTTTGTTTTATTGGCTTTCGTTCGTATTTTTCTTTATTGCATATGTCACAATTATTTATAAACTGTGTTATGCGTAATTTCAATTTTGGGTGATAAATTTCGGATTTAAGCTCCGCAAAATTCTCATTAATTCCCCGATGGTTGTTTTTGAAATGTTCCTTTTCTATTTTTTCTGTAAGTTCGTTTTCGTCTACGATGTCCTTAAGGAATATCCTACATCTTATAATTTTAAACTGTTCGTTGCCTCCAAAATATTTGTTAACAACTTCTCGTAGTTTCTCAAAAACATCATCCTCGTCAATGTAAACTGCATTCGTTTTTCCTGGATTAAAATGATTTTTAATTAGAGTTTTCAAAGTTTCCTCATCAAAATTCTTTGCAGATATTGTTTTCCTTTTATTTTTGAATATTTGTTCTGTTTTTATCTTGAGTGAACCTGATGCAATTTTCTGCAGTATAATTTGTCTGCGATAAAAATTTAATGGATTGCTAGTTTCAGAAATTACCGAATTTTCTGGCTCATTTACACTTTCGTTAATGAATATTTTTGCTCTTGATAGTGCGTCAGCATTGCCATTTTGGACTCCTTTTTTATATTTGATTTCGTAGTCATATTCCTGTAATCTTAATCTCCATCTAACTAATTTCGAGTTAGGTTCTTTAATTGAAAATAGCCAGGCTAGTGGCCTATGATCAGTTTCTATTAAAAATCTTCTGCCAAAAAGATATGGCCTTAGATGTTGTGTTGCCCAAACTATTGCAAGTAGTTCTTTTTCTATAGTGCTGTAGTTTTGTTCATGGTCATTTAGTGTGCGGCTGGCATAACAGATAGGATGACCGTCCTGTGATAAAACTGCTCCAATCGCAAAATTACTTGCATCTGTTTGCAATGTGAACTTCTTATTAAAGTCAGGATATGCAAGGACTGGAGAGTTTATCAGTAATCTTTTTAAAGTTTCGAAGCTTTCTTTATATTCTGGATCGTTGAGGTCGATTTTAGTGTCCTTTTTTAAATACCTAGTCATTGGTCTGGCGATCCTAGAGTAATCCTTGATGAATTTTCTATAAAATCCAGCTAAGCCGAGAAATTGCTTTATTTCCTTTGGCGTAGTTGGTAGTGGAAATTTCTGTACGCATATTATTTTATCCGGATTAGGTTTAATACCTTTTTCAGTCACAATATGTCCCAAAAAATTAGTTTCTTTCTTCAAAAACTCGCTTTTGTCAAGCTGAATTTTAAGATTGACCTCTTTCAACCGTTGAAATATTTTAGTGAGGGATTCTAGATGTTCCTGTAGTGAAGTAGAAAATATGATAATATCGTCTAAATACACTAGACAAATTTTATTTATGAAATCCCCCAAAACGTTGTTCATTAATCGTTGAAAAGTAGCGGGTGCCGTTTTTAGCCCAAATGGCATACGAAGGAACTCGTAGTGGCCACCTTCCACGCTGAATGCGGTCTTGGGTATATCCTTTTCGTGGATTTCGATTTGATGGAATCCTTTTGCCAAATCCAATGTTGTAAAGTATTGGCATCGTCCCAATTTTTCCAGTATTTCATCAATATTAGGAATGGGGTATTTATCATCTATCGTCACTTCATTGAGCTTCCTGTAGTCGATTACAAGTCTCCATTTTTTCCTACCGCTGGCATCCAGTTTTTTGGGCACTATCCAAACTGGTGCTGAATAAGGGGAATGGCTATTTCTTATAATTTTCTTGTCCAGCATTTCCTTTATTTGTTTCCGAACTTCCTCCTTATGAACATAAGGATATCTGTAAGTTTTCGTTGAAATTGGAATATTGTTGGTTGTTCTTATTTCATGTTTTATAGCATTAGTGAATGAAAGGTCACTTTGTTCCGTATAGAAAGTACTCTTGTATTTTCTAACAATCGGCAGGAGTTTCTCTTTTTCCTCTTCATTAAGATGAGACATTCGTATTTGATCCATTATTGGCTGATTCGATTTCTCCTCATCGATTTCAAGTGTATAGAAATTATCTGCTGTAATTTCCGTAGTCGATGGTGCATCCAAATTAAGTGGTTTTCGTAAATTTCCATTTACTTGTACTAAGGCATTTATTTTGTAGTTTTCTGCAAAATAAACTCCTTCTAATATTTCGATGTTCCCATTGTTTATCGATGTTTGGGGATTATATACTAATCCCTCTTTCTGAACGACTGGTAGTACGATTTCGTGTATGCCAATTTTTTCGAAACAGTATTCTGCTTCATCTAAATCATCTAAATATTGAAGTGGAATTTTGATTTCCCCAATGAGCAATGTATCATTGCCCAGGTTAATCGTAGCTTTTAATTTCTTTAGAATGTTGTTCCCTATCAATCCGTCATATTTGTCATGAAATTTACATATTAAAAATTCTATTTTTTCGTCCCGAAATTCGCCGAATTCACTGAAAATTGGAACGGATACTTTTTCTTTTATTTGTATGTTATGTATAAGGGTCTTAAGATTTATAGCTTCGCAGGGTATTTGCCATTTTGGGTGACATATACCTGGATTGATTATGGAGTTTGATGCTCCGGTATCAATTATAAATTTTAAATGTCCCAATTTTGTCTTAATGGTTATATATGGAAGTTTTCCGTTGAGGCTACTGGCTGAAAATTTTCAGCTGTATTTACTTCCATTGGTTCAGGGTATCTTTGCTGTGGCTGATTATTCAGAGCGGAATTATAATTTTGTTGATAATTCCTATGACCACGATCATAATTCGCTCCGTTCGTCCAATTCCTTTGGTTGCCATTAGGGTGGCTATTCCAATGTTCCTGATAGTTGTCAGTATTGTATTTTCGATATTCCCTAGGGTTATTATACCGTTTATTACCGAAATTCTGTTTGTTTTGTTGTCTGTTATTTTGCCCTTTGTCTTTGGGTGTCTTGTGAGATTTCATCTGATAACCGTCTTTTCCCATTTTGTCGTATCCACTTCCGAATAGGATGTCCATTGCGGACTCTAACGTGTCGGGATTCCTACATGCCAATATTGTACGCATTGGTTCTGGTATTTTATTTTTGAAAATATGGAGAGCGGACCTCTGGTTGTTTAGGGCAATCTGATTCAGTCCTGCTCCTTCTCCCATAATCATAGCTGCTTTATTATTTAAACGTCTAAGTCTATACTTAATATCGTTATAAAATTCGAGTGTAGTGGTAGAAAAAGTTACAGACCTAAGGTCATCGAATAACTCCTCACTACTCTTTCTTTCGCCAAAGTTATTTACTAGGACTGACTTAATTTCCTGCCATGAACGAGCCTGTGTATTAATTTCAATAGTTTCCTTGGCTTTTCCCACTAACCGACTTTTTATTATGTCTGAGAAAACTAATTGCGAGATTTCGTCATATGTCACTAGAATTGGGTGTATCCTGTCTATTAATTTAGTAAAAGTGTTCAGGTCGTTTTTACTACCATTGTATATAGGGAGATTATTCAAACAGGGTCTAATTGTATTTGTTGATTTGCCATTTTTATTTATTTCTAATTTTATAACTATTAGTGAATTACAGGTTGATTTTATAGTAAAAATATAATGTTATATTTAATATAGAATTTTGTTCTTAAGTAATATTTTTAATAATTGCTCTTAAATAATTGTTTAAATAATATTCATATTCAATACAACAGTACATTAAGTTTTGCTGCTTATTTTAGTACTATTGTTCCAGTAATATTTATATTTAATAAAATAATATATAAGGATTTGCGGCTTACTTTGATGTTGCAAGTAGTAACGGATGCGGATAAAGGTGGGTGTTGCTGTTGTTGCTGATGATGAGTCCGATGATGATCAAGGCAATGGTGACAATGATGATATCGTTGGTTGTGAAGAATTTGTGTACTTAATGGGTTTCGAAGGATATTATATCGTAGTAGTCGATAGCAGTTCTATTTTAAGGCAGTTAGATTTCACAATGGGGGCAGCGTTATTATCCTTTTTATTTTTCAAGTACTCACAATATTTAATAATAATTTATAAAAGTTAATGTGTTTTTTTTTTTCTCTTCTTTTCTTTGGATTTTCTTTGAATTTCTTTTCCAGTACAAACAACAGGGTTTGTATTTTTTTTTTTTCACAATTATTTCTCTTTGAATTTGTTTTCTTTTAATTTATTGTTTCAATAAACTCATTGGGCTATGTTTTGTTCTTTTCTTTATATACACAAAGTTATTGCACAATAGAATACGAATCTTTTTATTTATTAAGTTTTTCACTTTTGCTGTTTTTTTGTGTTTTTTTTTTTTATAATTTTTAAAGTTTAACAATTTTATTTATTTACTTTTTTTTATTAACTATTTTTTTACTTTCACTTTTTATTATTTTTATAAGTTTTATTTTTTTATTAAGACGCAATAATTTTATTTTACATAACACACTTTCTTCTTCTTTTTTTTTTAAATTAGGATAATATATTTTTAATGTAAGTATAATTTTTTAATTAATTTATTTATTTTATTTATTTGTTTTTATTCACGAAATTTTATTGGGTATTTAACCATTTGAATTCACTATTATTTTTTTGTGTCCCAAGGATTATTCCTTGATCCTTTAAAAAAAAAAAAAAAAAAAAAAAATTTCACTGTTACACTATTATTTTTTTTTTTCGGAATACCAAGGATTATTCCTTGATCTTTTTCCTTACAAAAAAAAATTTCACAGTTACACTATTGTGTTTTTTTTTTTTTTTATAATATTTTATTTAGGGATTAGAGGATTATTCACTCCATCCCATCCTCGTCGCCAAATTTGAACTTGATTTGTTTGAAGCAATAAAAAAAATAATTATTTATTTTTTTTATTGTTTTACCACTTTTCAAGTTTCTTTATTGAATCAAAGATTATGACTAAATTTAATTACAAATGTTTTTCTTAACGTAACTTATGTTTTCCTATTCTATTCCAACAAATTCCTTTAACTTGTTGATCATGCAATTAGTGTAATAAACAGATCGCATTTCATGTCTGGGAGACAGGAAATGCAGCGTAAATAAAAATTATGTTTTTTATTATTTAAATTTTGTTTTTGAAAATAACAGATTAGGTTGCACTTTTTGACTGTGTGACAGAAAGTGCAAACCAAAGTTAAAATTTTGGAATAACAAGTTTCATTTTATGAAACGTGTTTAAAAAGTTTTAAAAGAATTTAATGGAATTCACAACAATGGGAATGAAATAGGAATATGTTATTTATTATATAATTACTTTATTAGGGGTGTACATAACTTATAAGCTTTTGGCTTGCTTATTTCTGTTCAAATGTGATATGAATCCCGTTATTTTAGATGCCTTCCTACGAAGTGCGTTGGTGTAATGGAACCAACAACCGATCATTTTTACTTCTGGGTATACGTATTTAAAGGCGTTGCGTATGCCGCATTCGAAATCACTGATCACGTTTTTCGGATTCATTTCTATTACATTTGATTTTATATATTGTAAAATGTGTATATACGCTTCCTCTGTTTTATGTGACATTAGTACATATATAAATGGATAAGCATGGAAGATGGAATAGACATGTTTAGGTTATATTATGTTGGTTTATATAAAAAACATACAAATTTAAAGCTACTTACGTGGTCTCTGTGCATTGTGTGGATTATAAGTAATTGTTTAAATTTATTTGAAGCGGGTATAATATTGAACGTACCATCAACAATATAATTACATTTTTCTAAATTACTCTTTCCTCGTACAGCTTTAGAAATTGTGGGCGAAATAAATAATGTGTACGCAAAATTTAATTCAATTATAGTGTCTATATAAAATTGTTTTCCAGCATCATATTCCAACATTCCAAATTCTTTATTAATTTCTTGATTTTTGAAAAGTTCAATAATTTCTTCAAAATTCGTAGGTGCTTTAGGTAATTTTTCTTGTTTGATTCGCAGCAAATTCCTACGCATTTTACCATATTCAAGTAACATCCCCCCTACTCTATGCTTTTTACAGTTATCGTCAAACAATTCGCGTACACTTGATCTCTTCAAACTTGCAGTTTTAACATCGCTTTTAATTGAATTTATCACTTTTAATTTTTCAAAAAGATTATTTTGCGGCCCATGATTATGTACCTTGTCCTGTTTACCAACTTTACGACTATATAACGCACTGTTGAACTCAATTACAACTGCCATATTACAGTTATTATATTTACAGTATTTATATTTATAAATTTGCTGTTCTTTTTCTACGTATACCAACTTGCTATTCTTCCTAAATCCGAATATTATATTATATTCAAAAATATCTTCCGAATTTTCCATATCATATAAATCTATAAACACGTGGACCACCTGCAATGTCGGAATTTGATTGATTGCCAACAACATTTTGGCAGACAAATGCATTTTTGACATAAAACAGGGCGACATGAAACAACAATGTAGGTTAGGTTAGGTTAGGTTAGAGGACGTGTACTTGTCAACTGTGACAAGTACAGTACCCGGAGGTCGAACTGACCCATTGTACAACGTCCTAGCTTCTCACACCACTCGTGTTGTGTGCGTTAATTTTATACATGAGTGGCGGGACCTACAGTTTAAAGTCGACTCCGAACGACAGGTTTTTTGAGAAGCTTTTCATGGCAATTTTTATTCTCAGAGTTTTTGCCAGAAATCTGCTGAGAGGAAGTCGCCGAAGAAATATTTTTCATATTTTCGTTTTGATGTCTGACCTGGGATTCGAACTCGGGCCTTTCGTCTAATAAGCCAACACACTACCTACTAGACCACGGCGACTTCAACAACAATGTATATTTTACATGAAATAGGGTGACATGCAATCATTATTAAAAATATGGCTTTATGTCTCATTTTCGGAAAAAAATTTATGGCGTTAAGTCCCATTATAATGAGACTTAATGGCATATGCCCTTATGTCTCAATGGAATGGGACTTAACGCCATATGGCTTTATGTCCTATGGCTTTGTGACACCCCACCGAGGATTACATATATCCATTATGATTAGAACGAAACTTCTTTGTTGAAAATGTTATTTATCAGTTTTCGGAAAATGTTGTAAGTAAAAATACATTTGGGTTTATTATTTTATTGTTTTATTTATCTTACAAAATATCCAAAAATATAAAAAGTAATTATTATTCAATTATTTCAACTACTTTATTTAAAAAAATAAGAAAAACTTCAAAAAAGAATTACGATTTCAAATAGATTAATTTAGATACAAAAAAAGTACGGAAGGGTTCCTAACTCTTCAATTCCTAATTTATTAAGGTTATCTATTATACCAGTCAATTTGTCCCTGTAATTATTTACTGTTAAATTTCTTTGGTACAAATTGTTAAATCTATCCTGTAGTTGTGGAATTGTCTTGTTACTTCTGTATCTTTGCTGTAATGCGTTCTTCAAAGCGTCAAAAGTCTCAGGTACAGCAACAACACCAATAGCCGTTCTAACATTTGAAGTTAGTTTAGCATGGAAAACGTACTGAAGGAAATCTTTTGTTTAGCTATTTCTCATAAAGTCTTATATATGATGTCTCCTGTCACCATAAAACATTCCCGTTCGTTGAAATTTCCTGAGAATAATGGGAGAGTTTTGGAAGTTGTTTTTAAACTAAATGTTGCCATGATGGATTCTTTATCTTCTTGCATTTGAGCCTTGTTCAAAAATTCTACTATTGTTCTATATAAATTATTAAACTCTATCCTCAGTGCAACTGTATTCTCAGTGTCACCCTTTATTTCTAATGCTGTCTGAAAACCTTCTTTAATATCTTCTATATTATTAATTTTATTATTATTAATATTACCCACCCTTTTCCGGACATAGTCCTTAAAATGTTTATTGTTTCTATGTACAGTGAATATAATAATTCCAACTATTATTATTAATTTTATATCGATTTCCTGTTTATTTTCTGATTGGCTATTATTGTTTACTATGTTCTCTTCTACTACTATCTCTTTACTTTGAGGTCTTCCCATTGCTAATTTCTTTTTTTAATTTATCAATTTCCACCCAAATTTCTTGAGTTCTCTCCCATGGAATTGGGTTTTGCTCGTCTTTTATTATCCTTAGATTTCCGGCTAATTTCCTTCTTAGTCTCACTAGACGTCCACCTCTTTTCTTCTTCATTTTGATGTCTACTTTTGGGATTGCTGTCAATTTATCGTCCAGCAATCTTCTTTGCCTCCTATTGTAGTGTTCTATGGTTAGTTTTTTGGGACCTAATTTCGCGGGCACGTATTTCGGGATATCTTCCTTCGTTTTGACCGGTACATACTCTTCCATCTAAGGAATATATGGTTTAGGATGGCAGGATCGCCATGTGGTAGAAATGTTTTTATGAAAAATAAAAAGGATTTTTGTAACCGGCAGTGTTTGCCGTTGGTTACGCTACAGCAATTGCCGATCTTACCTTAGTAAGGGCAAAAGGAGATTGTGGAATAAAAACTAAGGCTGTTTGAGTCTTCATCTGAATCTGGTTTATTTGTGGCCAAAGGCCTCTTTTTAACAAAAATTTATAATGTGAAATATGGATGTGAAAAAGAGAGATTTTAATATAAAATTGAAAGATGTTACTGTTTGGCGAAAGATGGAAATAATGCACTGAAGTTCTCAAAGTTGTTTGTTTGAGTCTTCATCTGAATCTGGTTTATTTGTGGCCAAAGGCCTCTTTTTAACAAAAATTTATAATGTGAAATATGGATGTGAAAAATTGAGATTTTAATATAAAATTGAAAGATGTTACTGTTTGGCGAAAGATGGAAATAATGCACTGGTGTTCATATTCTATGAACATCGTACTAACAGCTGTTACAAGTCTGGAACAGCTGGAAACTGTGTGGCCAGATAATCTGCGTCGCTGGTATGCTCGCGTTTTGCTGGGCTGTGGCTCGCCGGACGGGGTGGTCCTTGCCGATTATCTGCACCTTAAACTCTCTCACATATATAAAAAAACATACCAGCTTTGAAAGAAACAAGAACGATCAAAAAAAGAAAATGCATAGGGACCCGAAAGCGAAACGAGTACTATGGAGACTGAGACTAAATAAGGAACTAATTTAAATACCCAACCGCTCTACTGCCCACCCCCAGGAATCCCAAAGGATCCCACCATGATAGTTCGAAACTTTGAGAACTATCCCAGAATCTTACTAACCCACGCCTATCCTGCCACCATCCTATCAACTTACCTGAATTCTCTAATTACTTATTCATGATGCCAACAATTTCATTTCAGTTACACAATTTATTAAATTTTAAACAAACGAAATTATAATATACAAATTATTTATATTCTATTCCTATCAAAAAAAAAAACAAAATATATATATGTATTTCCTTTTTCTTCTACCTCTTCCCCTCTCATGGGCACAGCTCTATAGGGCGCTTACATGCAAAAACCTCAACCTCTATAATACTCTACTATTATTCATTATTATTCTATAAACCTCTACCTCTGAACTAGGCCCTCAAACCAAAAACTACTATGTATACATTTATATATATGTAAGGTTCAAGTTTAATAACAGAAATAGTTTTACTTTTTTAAAAATATATAGTGATAGAAATAGTTTTATTAAAAAAAAAATATAATAATAATAGAAATAGTTCCACTTGAAAACACTTATTAAAAAATAGAGATCCACTGCTTTTACTTCCACTTCTAACTACTGACTGTTTTTCTCCTCTTATGTTCTACACCACGTTTCTACACCACACTTGACCGATATTACTGCACCACACTTGACCGATGTTACACCGCAATATCTTAACCCCTTAAACAACTTTACATATATATTTAGATAAATATATATATATATATGGGCAATTTCGTGTCAAGTGACCCAATTTTTAAAATCGATGTCTTCCGATTTGGATGAAATTTGCACCAAGGTTAGTACTATTGGATAGTTGGCCAGACACAAATTTTCAGCTCTATCAGTCCAGAACTGCCGGAGTTAAAGGGGGTCAAAATTGGACATTTTGGTCATACAGGGTTTTATTTAAATGTGTGTAACTTTTCACCTATTGGTCCTAGCAAAAATTTTGCCAAGGATATTAGATAGCTATTTCTTCAATCTTTCCAAATATATTTTTTTAATTTTTAAAAAATTTTTTTTTTATTTTTTTTTTTAATTTTTTTTTTTTGCTCAAAGAAAGCTTACTTCTTAATGGGATGCGAGTGGAAAAACTCTAGCGTGCGATACTGAAGCTCTAGTAGCTCAATTTTATCAGCGAGATGATATGAGTCGAATGATGCCAGGAATGAAAGACTGGGTGTCTGTTCGAATCGATGGCCAGAAAGTCCAAATGCAGAAGAGGATGGTATTTTTCCACTCGCATCCCATTAAGTGACCACAAAGCTCTTAAAGGAAAAGAACTACGCTTTCTTTGAGCAAAAAAAAAAATCCATTAAAAAAAAATATAGTGCATATGGTAAAATTTAAAAACTGTGGTTTTGAGTTAAAATATTTTTTTTATAGATATGCCTCTTGCTACTAAGTGCCCACAAAGTCCTTAAAGGAAATGGTCTAAGTTTTCTTTTGAGGAAAAAAAAAACTACATTTCGAAAAAAATGGGAGAAAATGAAAATGGTACATGTGCCAAATATTGAAAAATTTTATTCTTGAGTTAAAAAATAAGTTTTTTGATAGATATCCCACTCCCATCCCATAGGCCTTAAAGGAAATTTTATAAGCTTTCTTTTAAGCAAAAAAAAAAAAAAAAAGGACAAATTGAAAAAAAATTAATTAAAAAAAAAAAATAAAAAAAAATTTTTTAAAAATTAAAAAAATATATTTGGAAAGATTGAAGAAATAGGTGAAAAAGGACCAATAGGTGAAAAGTTACACACATTTAAATAAAACCCTGTATGACCAAAATGTCCAATTTTGACCCCCTTTAACTCCGGCAGTTCTGGACTGATAGAGCTGAAAATTTGTGTCTGGCCAACTATCCAATAGTACTAACCTTGGTGCAAATTTCATCCAAATCGGAAGACATCGATTTTAAAAATTGGGTCACTTGACACGAAATTGCCCATATATATATATATCAAGAAAAAAAACGAAATACAAGAAAAAGTAACTCTAATTATAATCTAAATTTTACAATTCCCATGGGATTTTCTTCTCCCCCTTTTTTTAATATTTTTTGAATTAATTAAATTTAATATGCTAATGACAATGCAATTTTTATGAAAATACCGTTTATGTTAATAAAATACTGCTTTAAATACTTTTACCTCGAATGCTGGACTTCAGAGATGTTGTTGGGCATCATAGACTTACGGTTATGGTGTGAGCTTGAGGGCAAAATATAGTTGACATTACACAAAGAACTGACACAGATGCTAAAGTTAATATAGTTGAGAAACTGATGCTGAAGCTGATATATTTAGGAACTGAGCCTTATATTGTTGGGGGGCTGATGAGGTTATAGTTGAATAAACTGATGCTTATGATGTGTAGAAGCTGATGAGGTTATAGTTGAATAAACTGATGCTTATGTTGCGTAGGAGCTGATGAGGTTATAGTTGAATAAACTGATGCTTATGATGTTGAGGTGCTGATGAGGTTAGTTGAATAAACTGATGCTTATTTGAATAAACGGATGCTTATGATGTTGAGGAGCTGATGAGGTTATAGTTGAATAAACTGATGCTTATGATGTTGAGGAGCTGATGAGGTTATAGTTGGAAAAACTGATGCTTATATTGCGTAGGAGCTGATGGTGGTTATATCTCCTTTTTTTATAAAATCTTCCTTCCCCTTTTTTACACCACCTTTACTTGTCGCTGCCAAAACCAAAAAGAACGCTCCTGGACGAAATTTATCTGTTGCTAAACAAAATTTTAATAAAAAATTATCTTCCGCTCGTGTATACATCGAAAACACTTTCTGTTGCATACAAAAATTCATGCATCTCCCAAAAATGTTGATAAAATAATATTAGCAACGATAGTTCTCCACAATTATCTAATGGCAAATAAAAGCAGCTGATATTTCGATGAAAATCTAGTGGACCATGAAGAGAATGGAATTTTCGTTCCCGGGATGTGGAGACAGTCATCTGAACTCATGCAGCCCTTTCGCATTTCTCATGCCAACCGCTCATCGACAAATGCTTTTGCTTTAAGGGATGATTTAGCCAACCACTTACTGGAAAATTAAACTGAGACATTACTTTTTTTAATTCAATTGCATTTATTTAATTTAAAAAATACATATTATGTGTACCACATTAACAAAAAATTGGTATAAAAATTCAGTTCCTTTCAATTAGTAATAACAATAGAAATATAATACAGAATAAATTCGTTTTAACAATCGAATTTCTTTAAAATTAATTAACTTATTAATTAAGGCACTTTTTTAAATTCAATTACATTAATTTACTTTAAAAATAATATTTGGGTTATACCTTTAACATGCAAAATGCCTCTTATGTATTTTAAAATTTTCAAAATGTATGAAAGTTTAAGAGTTTAAGAGGAATTTAACAGCTTAAACGAGTACTGTAAGATGTTGGAATAAAAGAATGAATATTAGCAGGTTTCGAGAGCTCAAGTGAAGAGCTCTGTGTGCTTTATTTAATTTTATTCAATTGATTTGAATGTGGGAATAACTTCCTCTTTTATACTATATTTGAGCTGACTCGACAATTCCGAATCAACTCACTTAACTCTATATGATTCTTAACTTATTACATTATGTTCTAGTGACCTATATTCTAAATATATGGGTTGTGTGTATGTAACACTAACCAAGCCTTCAGTCCAACACCAGTAATGCAAGCAAAGCAGAATTCCCACGCTAGCCAGCGGAGAATACAATAACAACAACAACATGCATTGACGGCTTGAGCACACGACAAAAGCAGCGAGAGTCAATGTCCCAGAATTATGTTAGTGACGCAGTCACTTATGCTATTTGATATTCGTTTGTTTACATGTTGTGTCGTTAATGATCATTAGCCATACAAAACATTGTGTTGGCATAAACGGCAGTAGGGTCGTGCTACACCTCCCTTTTTCAGAAGAATGTTCATATAACTGAGAGTTCTATGGACATTCTTTTACAATAATTCTTAAAGTAAATTTGTTACTATCTTTTAATTTCTTAATTAATTTAATATTTATTTTGTTTTTAGTGATAATTTTACTTAGTTACTAAAAAAATAATTTTATTTTAGATATTATTATTTCACTTTTCTGGCCAGTTTAGTGTTATAATTAAAACTATTTGTTATATAGCTTAAGTCTATTCTTATGAACTACTTGTTCTTTATTGTTTTCCTTATCAACTATGGTTACATTATTTCTTAAATCTAATTTCTTAATTTTATATGGACCTTTATATTGGTTATCCAATTTGTGTCCTACTTCATTTTTAACTAAAACTAAGTCACCTATTTTAAAATTGTAGTCTAATATGTCCTTATCATAATTATTTTTCTGCTTAATTTGTTTTGCTCTCTTAAGTGCTATCTCTAACCTAAATTTTGCCTCTTTGGCATAGTTATCCACATTGTATAGTGGTGCAACTCTATCTATTTCACTAAAATCTTTAAAACTATTTGGCATTTTACTAAAGATCAACTCAAAAGGACAGTAATTGTGCACAGTTGATGGTGTTGTATTAAAGCAATACGTAAAATACTTAAGCCATTCATCCCAGTCGTCTTTATCTATTGATATGTATGAGCGTACGTATTCATTAAAAGTTCTATGACTTCTTTCTATCGTACCTAAAGTCTGGTGATGATGTGCTGTTGACGTTAGTTTTTCAATTTTGAATAGGTTGCATAGTTCAGTCAGTATAGAATTCTTGTATTCTGTACCCATGTCCGAAATGAACGTCTTCATCGGACCATAGGTAAGTACAAAGTTCTCGAATATCGCTTTTGCGACAGTTTTTGCAGATTTGTCAGGTATTGGTATCGTTACCAAATATTTGGTTAGGTCACATACTATCGTGACTGCGTATTCATTTCCATGAAGTGATTTTGGAAATGGTCCGATTGTGTCCACATAGACCGTATCAAATGGTTTATTGGGCGTCTCTGTGATAATCATTGGACATTTAATGTGCTTGTTTGTTTTTGCTAATTGACATTTGTAACATGCTTTAACGTATTTAGCTATGTCCTTTGTCATGTTTTTCCAGTAATAATATCTTTTGATCTTTTCAGCGGTTCTGTATATCCCGCAATGACCTCCTTCAATGGGATCATCATGATATTTCAGCATAATATCAAGAATTGCCTTGGCATTCTTTTTTTCAATTACAGTTACTTTGTTCAATAGCGCTATTCTAATTCTCTTCAATATTTTATTGCCCGTATCTTTAAAATCATTTATTAAGATAAATCCGAAAATCTTCTCACTAGGTGCTACTTGTAATTTATTGATATTCAGGTTACCGGCCACTTTTTCAAGCCTAGAGAAAAATTGTCCTAAGTCAAAATTCTCTGAAGTAAGCGTATCATTCATTTTTATGCTAGCTAATATTGATTTTCCTTTCTTTATGTAGCATTTATTAGGAAAAATCTTTAATTTGTAAAACTTTCTGACGTCATTATTCTTAATTGGTGTATATATTTTGGGCTTATCTATGTAATCTTTTTTATGCTGATTATTTATTTCACTACTGGTATTTTGTTTAGTCATCGATCTTGTCGAGACTCTTAATACGCACGATACCTTTTTATTTATATTTTTAAAGTCCTCAATTGTAATTCGCGACAATGCATCCGCGACATAGTTATCCTTTCCCTAGTCTCCTAAGTCCTTCTATATATATTTTCCTACCATAAAGGTCCATAATTCTTAAAATATCTTAATTTCTACCAAGAAAATTGAATTTATTATATATTTTTTAAATGAGTTTGTTATTATTATTATTTTTTTTTTATTCATATTCTTCATATTCATATTCTTATTCTTTTAAATTTATTTTTAAATTGTTTTAAAAATTTTTTTTTTTTATATATATATATATGTATGTATATAATATTTTGGGTAACTTAATTTTCTAACTTTATAAAATCGCACATAATTAATTCTTTATCCTTTTTTTTTTTTTTTGTGTTATATAATTAAAATATTTTTATTTTAAAGAAAAAGAATTTTTGCCAAGAGCGGTTAACGCTTTCTGGCCTATGGGAGCGGCTGGAACGCTCCACTTTGAAATAGCTAAACTAAAATTTTTGTTTTTTTTTTTTTCAATACTATACCCAAAAGATACTTTATTCCTTTTTGTTGGAGGATTTGCGTTGTCTTGGCGCAGTTGTAACTTCATTTTGGATGACAGCTTAACAGATTTTTATTTCTGAGCCTCTTCTTCATTCTCGGGTACTCGTCCTTCAGCTGCAAAATTATCTGCAGCAAATGAAATATATGTATATATATTGTGGTGCTGACGTCTCATGGGTCATGCATCCTTAGCTCCACTGTCTATGGGCCAGACAGTTTCTTCCTTCTGCGCTGCTGACGGATCGTTTTGGCTGATCCGTCAGGATAAAGGTTTATTTTGGGTGCTTTTGAGCACAGCAGTTGTTGTTTTTATTTTTTCGGGTCCTTGGGTGCTTTAAATTTAGCACACCAAGGCCCAGGCAGGATTGACCTGCTTTCGAGGGTGCTTAATCAACTAGCACTCCAGGATTGGCAGGATCGCCATGTAAGATGTTGGAATAAAAGAATGAATATTAGCAGGTTTCGAGAGCTCAAGTGAAGAGCTCTGTGTGCTTTATTTAATTTTATTCAATTGATTTGAATGTGGGAATAACTTCCTCTTTTATACTATATTTGAGCTGACTCGACAATTCCGAATCAACTCACTTAACTCTATATGATTCTTAACTTATTACATTATGTTCTAGTGACCTATATTCTAAATATATGGGTTGTGTGTATGTAACACTAACCAAGCCTTCAGTCCAACACCAGTAATGCAAGCAAAGCAGAATTCCCACGCTAGCCAGCGGAGAATACAATAACAACAACAACATGCATTGACGGCTTGAGCACACGACAAAAGCAGCGAGAGTCAATGTCCCAGAATTATGTTAGTGACGCAGTCACTTATGCTATTTGATATTCGTTTGTTTACATGTTGTGTCGTTAATGATCATTAGCCATACAAAACATTGTGTTGGCATAAACGGCAGTAGGGTCGTGCTACAGTACCCTTAATATGTATGTGTGTAACATTAACAAAAAATTGATGTAAAAATTCAGTTTAATTCATTTAGTTTTAAAAATAAAAATAAATTACAAAATTATTTTGTTTTAAAAGTTTAATTTCTTTAAAATTATATAAACCAATTTAATTAATTCAATGCATATGTACAGTGGCTCAGTTTATTAACCGGACAGCCAACTGGTATACTGTTTTTACCCAATTTTATACAAATTTTTTGGGTAAACTTTTTTTTTTTTTTATTTTTTTTTATTTTAAAAATCGAATCTTCACCTTTGTGAAATAACGATTTGTGTATCAAATCTTAAAGCTAAAAACCGTTAATCAGTCCCGCCAATGCTGGACGTGAAATTGTTATATTGCTGATTTTGATTGGGTTTCCGGTTTTGCGGATGACTTTATATCAGGTCTGTAGTAACTCTTCTTTTTAATCGGATATGTCTTCCACTACCTAAGATTGCACGACCCAGGGGATTTGGGTGAATTTCAAGCTTACTCAAGTAATTCACAGCATACTTTGCGATTTCGTCCTTAACCAAGGGTACATTTAGATCTTTATGGATGTTTGAATTTTTTAGGTACCAAGGGGCATTTGTTATAGTTCTCAAAATTTTGTTTTGCTGCCGTTGAATGCGTTCAACATTTGTCTTTGAGGCAGTACCCCATAGCTGAGCACCATAGCTTCAGATTGGCTTCAAGATAGAGTTGTAGATAAGGAGCTTGCAATCCAAGTTTAGCACTGAATTTCTTCCAATAAGCCAATTTAACTGGATCATTTTTAGTTTAAGTTGCGTCATTTTGGCTTCTATATGGGGCTTCCAGGTAAGACGGCGGTCAAGATGAATACCTAAGTACTTTACGTCTGCTCGTTGGGGAATTTTTTTATTATTAATGAACACTTCTGGACAAGATTTTTTGCGTAGTGTGAACGTAACGTGGGTACACTTGTTTTCGTTAACCTTCATTCTCCACAACTTCAGCCATGACTCCAACCAAAGACTATATAATATAAAGATGTTCCACTCAGTACATTTTGGTTTAACACAAATTTTGTACAGCTTAATGATGCGGGGGACAAGTGGCAAGGGAAGGGAAAAAAATTTGCTCTTTTTCTCATTTTTTGCAAAGATAAATTTTTTGTAGATAACAAATAACGTGGGAGAGCGAAAGCACTTTTATTTTGCTCTCTTGCAAGATAAAGTATTTGATATTATTGTTGTTGTTATTCTTACTGTTTATGTTATTTTTTTTTTTTAATAAAAGCTGTGGTTTATTTTCGTAATTTTTTAAAAAGAGAGATTGTTCTTTCTATTAAATGTGAGATTGAAAAATAGAAAGAAACAAGATGACTTCGTAGGTGAGTGTAGGGGAAATCACATTTGTTTTGTTTTTGTGAAAACGAAAATAAATTGATTCACACCGAATTTATGATGCCCATTGTATGAAATTTATATGTCAAATTTTTTTATTCTTTGGGAATAATAGACATATTTCGCTTAAAAATACAAAGAAAAAACTGTGAATTTTTCTCATTGCAAAGGCAAGGAAAAAATTCATTAGGTAGAAAATGTCATTACATTATAAGATACTTTGTTTCGCAAATTGGTTAAGAAGGTCTATTTTATTAGCTCTCAGAGTTTTTGCCTGAAATCTGCTGAGAGGAATCCGCAGAAAAAAATTTTACCCTTTGAAATATCAGCGGTACCTGAAATGTCTAATGATGACACATACTACAAATCTATAAGAACTTCAGCAAAAAAATATCAATGTCGTTTGTTTGAAAAAGGGATAAAAGTCGCCGCGATTTCGAAATTTCGCCATTAGTGTCCTGGCTACAAAGAAGATTACAACTTTAAAATGGTAAGAAAATTATTTTTAATTACATGTGCACATTAAAAGTTTCGTATACATATACATATGTATGTACATATTTACTGTTTGTACTTTAGGATTCAAATTCATCGGTCTCACGAAAAGCTGGCAACAAATGCAGTCTACCCCATTGCCTCAGATCTAAAAGAAATTCTCCTAACGTAAAGCTATTTCGTTTTCCAAATATGGACTCACCGTTGTTTAAAAAGTGGGCAGAAAAATGCAACAAATTTTAAATCATTAAAAATTAATTTAAATAACCTTTATTTATTCTTTATTCCTTATTTCTTTGTAAAAATGTCTATATTATAATAAATGCTTGTTAAAATTTTTGTTATTTTTATCAGCATTTCGGTGCGAGTCGATTAATTTTTATTTTGTACACCAATAAAACACATATTCTTTACCCTACATAAATATCATCTTTTATAAAATTCATTTTCTTGTTTACTACAAATATTATGTGGTTTAAAAAGTATTAAAAAGAAACAAAACACAAAAAGAACTTATGAGTAGACTACACATATATGCATACAAACATATCACACACTCAGTTCAAAAGTGGTACAACTCAAAAATTAAAACTACACGTATTAATACATAAACTCGAAAAATACAAATTTTGAGTTGTGTCACTTACGAACTGGGTGTGCGATATGCATGTGTACGTCTGCTTGTTATAGCTTATTCTCTTTTTCGCAAAATTCGTCTCCCTTTTTATCTTTCAGAGAGACTATAAATGATTTTCTCTCTTATATGGGATTTATGATAAATCCCATGCAGATTTTTGCAATGGAAACACAATGTACGGCAGTGTGCTATCTTTATAATTATATAGTCTTTGCTCCAACTCTACTACATGGTTTTGCAGATGCCGAGTTGCTTGTTGAGGGTTTTCATTAATGCTTAAAAAAGCTGTATCATCTGCAAAAGTGGAGATATGAATATTTCTACTTGTTGGCATATCGGAAGTATAAATTAGGTATAATATTGGCCCCAAAACACTGCCCTGTGGCACTCCGGCGTTAATGTCATGGGTCTCACTCACATATTCACGTTCTTTAACACGAAATTTTCGTCCGGTTAAATAGCTCAGTAGTAAACGGCTGACGTTTGGTGGCAATTTTTGTTTCAGTTTATGAGCCAGCCCCTCATGCTATACTTTATCAAATGCCTGAGAGACATCGATAAAGAGTGCTGAGCAGTACTTTTTCTCTTCAAAAGCCTTTCTTATAACGTTAACTAAACGATGAGTTTGTTCGATTGTGCTATGCTGTCGTCTAAAACCAAACTGATGGTCTGGAATGCATTCCCCTTCATTAAGCATAGGGATCAACTTTTTAGTGAATGCTTTTTCAAAAAGTTTAGATACATGCGATAACAGACTTATGGGCCTGTACGACTCAACATTTGTGTGATCCTTACCAGGTTTAGGGATCATAATAATCAGTGATAACTTCCATGCTCGAGGATAATATTCTAAGCGGAAAATAGCGTTAAATATAAAAAGAATTAATTTTCGAACTGATCGTGGTAGCTCTTTAATCATTTTGTTGCTAATTTTATCGATTCGGCGCCTTTTTAGGATTTAAGTCGTCAATGGCCTCTTCTATATCTCGTAAGCAGAATCTTAAATTTGCAGCGGAGCTGAATAGTGGAACAAAGGGCGGCAGTTCTTGTGTAACTTCGGCTATGTTAGGGGAGAATACATGGCTAAGATGATTTGCAAACAGCTTGGCTTTTTCCTTCTCGTCTCTTGCCCATTCGCCATTTGGTTTTTTTTAACGGTGGCCTATTTATTATCGGTCTTTTTATATTCCTTGCTGCTCTCCAAAGAGAATAATAAGATTTTGCGGTTGAATCAAGATTTTCAAGATATCTCTTCAGAGAAGCAGTCCTACGTGACTCCAAAAGACTTTGAAGCCTAATTGTGCAGTTTCTTAACTCAGTCTTGATGCTAGGAGATCTATGCCGTTGCCATGCTCGTCGTAGTCTTCTTTTTTCAACTAGAAGCTCTTCAACGTCTGCGAAATATATTCTTTTCTCTTTAATTTCTCGGCGAGGCAGATTTGCATGCTTTCTTAATGTTTTCCTCTAGCTTATCTATTGATTGGTCAATATCATGCAGGCTTCTAAGTGGTACGTTCTCTGTACAATGTGTGCTCAAATATTTTTTGTATTTCAACCAGTTTATTCTGCCCGTCTGAATCTCGCATGGATGAGAAACCCGGCTAGGCAACAAAACTTCAACAATACTTGGAGAGTGGTCTGAAGACAATTCATATAACGATTTAACCTTTAGGTTTACTGCAGGTATACCTTTGACTACGCCAAAATCTATTAAGTCTGGGATCTTGCTTCTATCAGCAGGCCAATATGTGGGCTCTCCGGTTGAAATCACACTCAATCCCAATCTGGATATAGATTGAAAAGAGTACGGCCTTTTGTGTTTGTCAGACGGGATCCCCAGAAAGTGTGCTTGGCATTATAATTACCGGCTGATATAAAGCGGGATCCTAGTGATTTTAAAAATCTGGAGTATTGCTCTTCAGTAAGTGCATATCTGGGAGGAAAATACACCGATGCGACCGTAAATTTATATTGAAAGTCCTCTATGCACACCGCAGTAGCTTGAAGAAAATCATCGCTAACCTCGTCCAGTAAATAGTGTTTTAGCCGGGACTTAATCAGTATGCCTGAACCTCCGCATGATCTACCTCTAGGGTCTTTCGTATTATACAAAGAGTAACCATTTATTTTAAAAAGGCTTCTTTCTGTTAGATGTGTCTCAGAAATCAGCATTATATCTATTTGTTGGTTTTTTAAAAAGTAATCTACTTCATTCTTATGTTGGCGGATGCCGTTTGCATTCCAGTAACAAATTTTTAATCCAATCATTTATTTGAAATAGCCTGTAAGATAGTGGATTGCATTTTCAGCATTTCCTGCATCATGGTTGTCATAGTTGTAGTAAATGCGTTTATAGTTTGCACAAGAGACTGTAATGTGGCCTCAAGGTTGTTAAAATTTGGAGCAGAGTATTGAGTTTGGGGCTCCTGATTCATGACTGATAGGTTCGACTTAACCATATTTGCGTATGAGATTCTGTTAGAATTAATAGGACTTATGTGACTTGTGGGCTGAGCAATCTGAGGGAAATTAATATTAGAAATAGCAGGTGGCACTTGGCGTTGGTTATGTAAATCTGATGACCTATTTACCATAGAAAGTGCGTGAACACAGGACAACCTCTGAAATTAGCCGTATGATTGGCACCGCAGTTACTGCATTTTCTTGCGTTGAAGTCAGTCTTTGACTTGTTGCACTGAGCTACTCCGTGGAGCTCGCCACATGCTACGCATACTGTAGGCAACTTACAGTAGGCTTTGGTGTGACCGAATTCCTGACAGTTTATGCATTGTACGGGGCCTACACGCTTATGCGGTTCCTCTACTATAATTCTACGGTGTAATAGGTATTTTAAGCCATAAATGGGATGAGTCTCGTTTTTTTTCAAGGCTATATCCCCGGGTTCCAATTCCACTTTAAACATAGGCTGAGGAAGTTTGTCTCGGTTTTTGATGTTTATTATGTTTTTAATTTTGAAACCTTTTTCCTTTAAAGCATCCTTGATTTCCACAGGATTTACGCTTTGTTCTATGCCTTTAATAACTACTTGAAGGCCTTTGGCGCTTTTAAGCTGATAGGTATAAAATTGGCGTTTACTTCGTTCCAAATCATTAACTAATTTACGATAGGCATCCTCAGAGTTTACTTGAATTTTTGTCTCGTTTATACTACCATGTTTAACTGAGGTTACACTAAAATTATTTTCACCTATTACTGCTATAATTGTTTTCACTAAAGTCGTGGTGGTGGGCTCTCTCAGATATATTGGAGGTGGTTTGAATGACTTTTCGGATGGGGTGGGGTCATCAGTTTGAAGCGCCGCAAATCTGTTCTGGTTCTTAGGCGTCGCATTGTTGTCATCCTTTGTAAGTTTTGCCATTGATGAGATTTGTGCAGATTTTGGGCTCCTCCTGCGCTTAACAACGGTCACATACCTGTCCATGCCGATCTGCGTTTTCGGTCTATTATCAAGTCCAGTAGCAGGAGGTAATTTACCATCCGAAGACAACAAGATATTTGGGGAGCAGGAGCGGGGACGGGTATTATCCCTAATTGACAAAAGTCCAGAAACGGGAGGTAATTTACAATCCGAAGACACTAAGATATTTGGGGAGCAGGAGCGGGGACGGGTATTATCCCTCATTGACAAAAGATTTTCCAGAGATTTTTTTACGGATTCCTCTTCAGACATCCATAAATTCTTATTAGTGGAGCTAAGCGCCCTTTCAGAGCCGCCAATCATTCACTTTTTTTTTTTTTTTTTTACCTATCAAAAATATCACCTATTACAAATAACACCACAATCACCTATCAAAATTATCACTTTTAACAAATATCACTCAGTCGCAAGAGAAAAGACGTTTGAAAAAAAATGTTTTATTTTTATATTTGTTTTAGTGAGCTCCACAAAGAGCCTTAACATCAAGAAAAGAAAAATTTTGGAATTAAAAATAAAAACAACAAATTCATTTATGGAAGTATATAAGAAATGCAGGTAATAGCAAAAAAAAAGAACAAAAATTAAAAGAACGTCATTCTTTTCACATCAAAAAAATTATCTTACACAATCAAGTTGATTTTTATTATAAAAACTGTTAAAACTGACTCAAAAAATTTTAATATAAACAAGTTTATATAGGAGATGGGTTTTTGGCTATTTCTACATAAACCAAAGTCATTACCTTCATTTCTATTTCAGCTACAACCTCTCCTTTCAATTTTGCCTCATAAATTTTCTTCGCCAGACTTTCAGAAAGTACTGACGTGGAGTCTCGGTCTTTTTCATTTGCTAACTCCTTCACCGTATCAGCACACTCTTTCATTATATCCTTAAAGACGGAGGTAACTTCTTCGTCCGCTTGCTTTTTGGTATATTTATGTGTCCGGATTTCGATTGGATCAGCCGTGCTATCGTCGGTGTTTGTGGTTGGTTCACTTACGGTGCAAGAAACGCATTCAAAAACACGGTCTATATCGCTTTGGTCACCTTCAACGCTTCCAATGGTTCTATGTTATAAAAGAATAAAAGTTAATATAAATTTTATTGCTTTAATGTAGATACATACGGTCGTGCATCCTTATAATTATTTAAAAACTCCAGCGACTTCATGTACTTCCATTTTTTGGATGGAGTTGGCGCTCCACTACCTGAAGCCAGTTGGGCAGCCCGTTTTTAGCGCTTGTATGTGTCCCGAAGACCTCTCTAGCGTTTTCTGCACGCATCACCTAAATATTAAAATTTACAGCACATATAAAGATATTATAATGTTTTTATACAAAAACACTTCTAAGATTCTTTTGACTTACTGGATAAATTAACAACACTACCAATTTCGTTCCATATTTCTGTCTTTCTATCGACATTTTTATAGTCTTTTGATGCCAAATTATAAGGGCATTCATATTTTTTAACTTCTTCTATTAAACATTCACTCGGATCCATATTTGATTTTTTATTACGATTGAACTTTTGTTTTTATATAACAGCTGATAGTGTTACCGTAGAAAAAAATAATTGAATACAAAAATTAAGCATTAACAAAAAACAATTTAAAAGCAATTTTATGGTAAATAATTGTGTATATTTAAATTAAATTGTGTTATTTAAAATCAAACAATTATAAAAGATTGAAATATATCTTCTTTTATTAATATGTTTGAAAATAAAAAGGATACACGGTAACTCTGTACTGATTTGTTCGTCGGTGTAAAAAATAGAAATAAATCTATCGCAGTGTTCGTCACGCACGACGAATTTCGTTTGACGGCGGTATTGTGTTAATTTTCATAAGCACAAATGTGTTTTATTTTTGACGACGAAAATTCGCACCGAAAAATTCGTCGTTCGTCCCAATTGTGTTCCTAGCATAACCCTCATGCATAACGCACGTGACAAATTTACATATATTCCATATTATTCTAACTTACTTTAATTTACATTCTATCTTGCTTAATCGTATTCCATACATGTACTTACTCTAATTTCGACAATCGCAACTTGAAGAATTGACCAATCATATTGTCTTCAAATTGGGGAATTTAGTGACTTTATCAATGTCACTCAAGCACTAATATGATCCCTTTAAACATTCGTCACATTTCATTCAAGTGCAGCTTGATTGATTTTTGTTTATGTTTGCAGTATGTTTTTTTTTTTTTTTTTTTTTTTTTTTTTTTTTGCCTTGAGCCGGAGGTGGTAATCTTCGAAAGATACTTCTGTACCGACAAAAGCATGCACGATTCACCATCACTGGTGCCTACGTACTAAACCCACCCCCTACACACTTCAACCACTCTCCCCCCGCGGGACTGCCGTAAGGTATTACTTCGCGGAGGGCTGGTTAGCTCGAAAGCTTTATCACGTTATCCTAAATTTCGCCTTCGTTCCTCCAATCTTCGGAGTACCATCATTACTTCGGCCATTTTCTGGCTGTATTGGCTCCATAGCGTCCTAGAATTCAACAGCTCCTCCATGAGCTGGTTTGGTCCTAATCTATTTTCTCCGGGCCATCTAAATCTGGGGCAGCATGTTAGAATATGCCCCGCATCTTCCTCTTCATTTACACAGTTTGGGCATATGGGGGAAGTATCATGTCCAAATCTGTGCAGGTACTTCCTAAAACATCCATGACCAGTTAGAAACTGGGTCACGTAGTAATTCAGCTCGCAATGCTTGTTCTCCATCCAAAGGGTTATAGAAGGGACAAGGTGAAATGTCCATCTTCCCTTTAAGCTGCTCTCCCATCGTGACTGCCATTTGTGCATGGAAGTCCTTCTTTCCTCCGCTTTTATATCCGCTGTCCGTCCTGGATACTCGAGACGGCGAAAGTATATCCGCCTCATCTCATCCGCCAATATGTCTATTGGTATTGCCTTTGCCAATACCAATACCGCTTCATCAGATACTGTCCTGAAGCCACTTATCCGTCTAATCGCGCTTAGACGATACACCGAGGACAGTATTCTCCTTGTCGTCCCCACGGAGAGTGCCTCCGACCATATGGGGCAAGCATACAGCATTATCGACGTTACTACCGCTGAAATTATCCTCCTCTTGAATGGACCTGGTCCTCCAATATTTGGCATCATCCTCGCCAGTGCTCCCTGCGTTACACATGCCTTTTCGCCGATGAACTTTACGTGCTCCTTGAAATTCAACCTGTCGTCGATAATCACTCCCAGGTATTTTATCGCCCTCTTTGATTCGATCTCTGTGCCTCCAACGGTGACTTTCATCTTCTCCACTATCTTCCGGCCGCTTATCAAGACGGCTTCCGTTTTATGTGCAGCAAGTGTCAAACCTGCCTCATCCAGCCATGCTCCAACATTTCGAATCGCTGTGTTAGTTTTCTCCTCTATTTCCTTTACCGTCTTAGCTACCGAGACTATGGCAATGTCATCTGCAAAGCCCACAATTGTAGTCCCGTTTGTCAATTCCAGTCGAAGTACTCCATCGTACATAATGTTCCATAGTAGTGGGCCAAGAACAGAGCCCTGCGGGACACCCGCCGTCACTACGTATTCCTGCTCTCCTTCATCCGTTAGGTATATTACCTTCCTGTCCTGGAAGTAATTATTCAGAATCTCCATTAAGTATGGCGGCGTAGCCATGTTAAAGAGGGCTCTCATAATCCGCCCCCAATTCGCTGAGTTGAACGCGTTTCTAACGTCAAGTGTGACAACCGCGCAGTATTCCTTAGTGCCAAATCTCCATCTTTCGCCCTCTATTGCATCTCTTGCAATGTCGACTACCCTCCTTATCGCGTCAACAGTGGACCGTCCTTTCCTAAATCCGTATTGCAGGTCCGAGAGAGCTCCTCCTGCCTCGGCACGCGTCAGTAGTCGATTGTATATTATCCTCTCCAGTATTTTTCCCATTGTGTCGAGTAGACAAATGGGCCGATATGACGATGGTTCTCCTGGTGGTTTACCAGGTTTTGGAATGAGAACCAATTTCTGCTTCTTCCATCTACGTGGAAAAACACCCTCGACGAAGCACTTGTGGAACACCTTAGCGAACATATCAGGTCTGAACCGGATAGCCGCCTTAAGTGCCCTATTCGGGATTCCATCTGGCCCCGGTGTTTTCCTATCTCCTATTCCATTGCATGCTGCGAGTACCTCCTCTCCTGTTACCTCGGGTATGGTATGGGTAGCTTCCGGATCCCTACTTATGAAAGTGTAGGGCTGGCCCCGTGGGAATAATGTACTAATAATCCCCCGTAGCAAAACTGGACAGCCTAGTTTAGGCTGTTCCCGAGCACCGATTCTCTTGCAGACGACTCTATAAGCCGTCCCAAAAGGATTGACGTCAGCTTCTTGGCATATCCGCTGAAAGGATAGTTTTTTGCTCCTCTTAATGGCTCTTCTAAGTTGATGCCTTAGATCCTCATATGAAGCCCGTTCGGCTTCCCATGTCGGTCTTCCTCTCGTGCGCTGGGCCCTTCTTCTCGCCCCAAAGCAAGCCGACCGCAGATTTCGAATCTCGTCATTCCACCAGTAGCAGGGGGAACGTCCCCTACACACAGTCCTCCTAGGCATAGCAGCATCACATGCAGTGTTGAGCATTTCGCATACGTCGCTCACTAATTCCTCGGCCGTGCTGCCAGTCGTATGAAAAGACGACAACAGCAATCTATACGTCTCCTCATCAAAGCGGGAGTCCTTCCATTTAGGTCCCGTAAACTTCGGCAATCCATCTCCTCTCGTGTTGCGCCCAGTAACCGTCATTACGATTGCCTGATGGTCACTATTCGTGAAGTCCTCAGTTAGCTTCCACGCGGTCCGCGAAACAAGGCTATCGCTCACAAACGACAAATCTATTATCGAGCTCGATCCAGCTCTCCTAAATGTGCTTCCTCTTCCATCATTCATCAGCGCCACAGGAAGGGAAGCGAACGTTTCCAAGAGGCAGCGACCCCTGGCGTTAGTATATCTACTACCCCATTCGGTCGCCCAAGCATTAAAGTCTCCTCCAATAATGACGGGGGTATTCAGGCGCACGTGTGACGCCAGCCTCTCCAGCATATGTTGGAACTCATCCATTGACCATCTCGGGGGGGCGTAACAGCTGTAGACGAAAACTCCCTTTATCCTGGCCATAACGAAACCAATGTCCCGCGCATAGGTTTGCTGGAAGGGTAATGAACCACAGATCCATATAGCCGCAGTACTAGATCCGTCCGTGATCCAAGTACTATTCTTCGGTACCCTATAAGGTTCGCTTATGATGGCGACATCAATATTCTCCTCCTTTACTGTTTGCAGTATGTGTGCGCGTGTGTATGTGTTTAATGTTTTGTGTAAAGTACAGCAGTGTGTAATGAAAGAGCACACTACAATCGTTAGTCGCAGAGTCTTACTTTCCACAGGGTGCCACATACATATTCCAAATATTTTCTATTTATATCTAAACTAGCTGACCCGGCCCGCGTTGCTGCGCCACCAACTAAAATAAATTTGAAGGAAAGACATTACACGAGTAGTACGCATTCGATCAGTTTCTAATTTCACTTTTCGTTGTTCAAGTGGTTCAAGCGAACGGGTCTTAGCGGCATATATTAGAAGATTTTCCAGTCGCAATGCTCGTCTGATTCTGAGGCTCGTAATGCTCTTTTCTTCCGTGCTTGAGGTGTAGAGCGACCAATTGCTTGTCATTCATTTTGAATAATTTTCAGTGACGCTATCCATTGGGAATTAATCGCACCAACCTCCGTCGACTCATACGCAACAACTTTGTTAAAGAATGCACAGTTTACGATTTAATTAATTTTGAGTAATTTTCAGAGGCGTCACCTATCGGATATTGGTCATACCAAATTAGAAACCTTCTTCGGCTCATGCGCAAGAACTTTGCTAAAGATCATTACATGATCAAATGCATAGTTTACGATTCTATAAGGTACATACAAACAAACAAATTGGATTTTGCCACGACCCTCCGCCCACAGACCGGAAATAAAAAATCAGACTTCACAGTGTTACCCGCCTGAAGATTCCCTGAAAATTTTATCAAAATCGGCCCAGCCGTTTTGGAGTCCATACGTTACATACATACACACATCCACTTTTACATATATGTATATAGATATAGCAAATTTCCGCTATAATCTCTACATTGTTTTGTCACCAAGGCCAACTTACGAGCTTGAAATGTAACTGTACTTTCAGTGGTTGTTGTTTTTAATAAATTTCCCGTTGATATTTGTATTCGGCTTCGTATTTGCTGTTTTTTTTCTTGTTATGTGATCTATCCATTTAGCTGTTATTTCCGTTATTTTTCCTTTCCAGGATATGGTTGCTTATTATATGTATGAGTGTGGCTTTGTTTTTGTTATTGGAAATAGTTGAGATATTAAATTATATGTTCGTTTTATTTTTGTATAACTGTTAAATTATTTTGTAATTGTCTCATTTGCTAATCTTATATGTTCTTTTGTTTCTTTCCTAGCTGACATTTTATTTAATTTAGTTTTGTATTTTTATAAGAGTTCATAGTTAATTTCATTGGTTTGTTATTTGTTGATATTTTTTAATTTCTTTTTCTGTTTGTAACCGTCGACATGCGTAGATGTCTTTCTTTTTTGATGCATACACGCACTTTTAACTTACATGGTCATTTCAATTCCAATGATTTTCAAAAGGTGTGACAGAAATTAAATAACTTTCTATAAAAATATTTTTAACTCAAGATAATTTTTAGATATCTGGAATCCCAAATGTTTTAGGCTGCATTGATGGACGCTATATTTCTGTAAGAACTCCTAAACATAAAATTCGTTTTACATACGCAAATAGATATGATACAGTGGCAATAACTCTGCAGGGCATCTGTGATTCGTAGACGTAGGAATTTGTCGATTCCTTTAATTTATTCTCAAATAAAACACTTTGCATATTAAATTGAATTCATTTTATTTAATATAACGATTTCCTTTACTTACCCGAATACTGCAACAATAGAATAGACTGATTCCGTTGAGTGCACTGCTTTTATATCCTTTTCAATATGGGTTTTTTCCAATATTAATGACAGCAAGCGCTGCTATTTCAAATTCAGTTCAGTTCAAGTTCAGTGTTGTATTAAACTATTTACAGGGTTGTATTTTAAGAAAGTCACACATGCTAGTGACGTACAATTTAATAGTAATCGGTATAATAATAATAACATTTCTCTTATATATAAAATATGCTACGCTACAGTCTCCCCCTTTGACGTATGGGATCTCGGCTAGAGCAGTACGTCAACATCTCACAAGGCTTCATCTGCTAGGCTTCACTACTTGCCATCGTCAATTTCGCTGCTTCTCAGACGGCCTCGTCTCTTCATGGGATGAGCTGATGCTGAATTCAGTGAGTGTTCCTGTTGATCCTCACACTGGAGTAAAACCTCTGTAAGTGCATAACCGCTAGCGTCTGTTTCAATGGAATTTGGCATATTATCGCTGGCTTGTACCAATACAGGTGGGGTAGATAAGACGTGTCCCAAGGTAACGTTTTCATTTTCGTCTTCAGCCACTTCCACTTTGCAATAACCGAACTTCGTTTTGACTGTGGGTGTACATTCTGTAGTCGTTGCGAAATGCAGGAAGTCATTCATGCGAGGCAATGGGTACCTATCAGGAACGGTGATGGAGCCGATTCACATTCCTCGATGATATTACCTTCCAACTTTTATGTGTTTTTTACGCACTTTAATTTATCAAATTAATAAGACAAATATTAGATCCTTTTAATATATTTGCTGTTATTTCACTAACAATTTTATTTTCTCGTTAGATATCAAAATAAAGAAACTACAATAACCTCAAAAATTATAAATTTTCTTATGTACAAATATTATAAATTTTCTTATGTGTTACGCGTGGATAGCGGCACTGTCTCAAAAAAAATGATTTTTTCTGAGTTCTTTTCATCAGCACTGAAAATGCTGAAAGCTCTTCTATAAAGTATAGAAGATTGGCCTTGATTGGCTAATATCGACTTAACGAGCATCTAACATGTAAAAGATCGCGTCTGATTGGTCAATAGCATCTGAACGAATTTCGTTAAATTCCTTGTTTAGGAACTCAATCAGTACGTTGCCATATGCGATAAACATTTTCAGTGTTGGTAAAAGGATTGTGTTAGAAGTAATTACTCGTTACAACTTTAAAAGTAAAAGGGTTATGTATTACAAGTAATTACTCATTACAACTTCGGCCGACCTGACAAACCAATCGACCTCGATTGAAACTTCTTTTCTATTTTTTTAATTTACTTAAAATTATTTTAAATATTATACTTATCACTAGTACTAACACTAAAGGTAGTTAATTTTTTTAATTTACTTAGAATTATTTTAAATGTTATACTTATCTCTAGTACTAACACTAAAGGTATCGCCTTTTGCGAAGGGGAATTTTTCTTTTTTTCTTATGTCATTCTACGCCACTGTCGTCTGTTAGCCATTTTCTTATTCTAGAGGCTTCTATAATACCATCGTATGGTATTTGAGTAAGTTGACAATTTTCGATGTCTCTAATAACGTAACGGTCATGTGGCAAAACTTTATGAATTACATACGGCCCACGGTACTTCGGGATAAATTTCCTATTTGTCCCAACTGTTGTATCCACATTACGAATAACGACAAAATCACCCTCACAATATTGCTTTGCTGGTTTGTTATGCTGCTGAAAATATCTTTGACTATAATCTTGAGACTTTTCTATAGCATCAGAGGCAGATGACCGAATCTCATCCAAATTACATTCGGAATTCGCGTCTAGCTTTTCCTCAAGATATTCCGTAAGTTCATCAATTTCCGCACCCCTCTGTTCAACACCAAACAGCAATTTACTGGGAGCTACTCTAGTGGTCGAATGAACAGTATTATTCAGACTGTATTCTATTTTACCTAACATAATGGACCAGTCAGCATGGTTAATAGGTTCCGTTACTTTACTTAACATGGCTTTAATGGTTCTATTAACGCGTTCTACTTGTCCGTTTGCTTGCGGAGAGGCCGTCGCAACCTTAATATGTGATATATTATTCCTCAATAGGTAGGCATTAAACTCAAGAGAAGTAAAACAAGTCCCACGATCGGACACTATACGCCTTGGTCTGCTGTAATAACTAAAATATTTGTCTAAACATGCTATAACTTCTCTTGTACTTGTAGAAATTACTGGGTACAAGCGGACATATTTCGTAAAGGCATCAATAATGACCAAAATATGCTTACGTTTTGAGCTAACACAGGGCAATGGCCCGAAATGATCAATATGTAAGGTACCAAATGGAACTGGTCTTTTAGGAATGCTATGTAAATTGTGCTCATTAATGCGCACGGGGGCTGAATACATAATACAACGTATACAATTTCTCACAAACTTATTCACCTTTCGCCTCATTCCCGGGAACCAATAGTTCCTCCCTATTTGACCGCAAGTCTTTTCCACACCCAAATGACATATTTTCTCATGTATCGATCTAATAACATTCTGTTCCATCTCAAAAGGTACGTATAACTTCAAAGCCCCGTCACTACCTCTTCTAAAAACTAATCCATCACTTAACTCATAATTCTCTACCTTCCCCTTTTCCTCAATTGCAAAATTGTTCCGTCGCGATTCTGGGCAACCTGAACATAAAAATCTACTTCCTCGGGATCTATGGCAGCAACCAAGCCACATTTTCCACTCTCGGACTTATTTTCTATAGCAGCGGCGCAAGCATCAACGGGATTACCTGCTCCTGCGGCTGGACAACGACTAAGTGCATCTACGTGTCCCATATTGGTACCACCTCGGTGTTGTATGGTATAATTGTAGTCTTCCAGTTCAAGAGCCCACCGCGCAATTCTGGCATTCAATTGCTTTCTTCCCAAAGTTAGTGTCAACGAGTTACAATCGGTTATAATCTTAAACTGGATTCCCTGAAGATAAACTCTAAAACGGCGTAATGCATATATAATGGCCAACGTTTCTAATTCAAAACTATGATATCGCATCTCAGCCGCTGTAGTTGCCCTAGAAAAATACATGACGGGGTGGAGCTTTCCGTCCTGTTGACGTTGCAAGAGTACTGCCCCGAATCCTGATGAGCTTGCATCGCAGTGTAATTCAGTCTGCTTCTGTGGATCATAAATGGCAAGAACAGGACCAGATGACAACATATTCTTTAATAAATTAAAAGCCCTATAACATTCATCCGTGGGTTCATACTTTCCTTCCTGCGTTAACTGTCTCAAAACCTTTGTGATACTTGCATGATTCGGTACAAATTTCCTGAAGTACGAAAATAAACCTAAACATGTTTTCATTTCCGCCTGATTACGTGGAAAAGGATAAAGCCTAATAGCAGACAGATGAGAATCTCCAGGGCGAATTCCCTCCGGACATACACAATATCCTAAGTAGTCAATTTTATTATAGCCAAATTTACATTTGGAAGTGCGTAACTTCAGTCCTCTCTCCTTCATTCTTCGTAATACTTTAGAAACCAATAACAAATGCGTCGCAAAATCAGTAGTAGCAATAATAATATCATCCATGTATAGGATTATCGATCCTTCATCAACCAAATCCCTAAATATACTATAAATATACCTCTGAAAAACAGCCGGTGCATTTTTCAAACCAAAAGGCATATACAGGTACTCGAACTGGCCGTATGGCGTTACAAAAGAAGTGTATTTTATGGAATCTGGTGCCATTTTAACATGGAAAAATCCATTCCGCAAATCGAGCGTTGTGAAATATTGCTTCCCGCCAAGATATTCTATGCAATCCTCAATTAATGGCAATGGGAAATTGTCCCTAACAGTTATCTTGTTCAAAGCACGATAATCAACACATTTACGCAGCTCCCCGTTCCTCTTTTTCACAAGTACTACAGCGGACGCATAAGGGGAATCGCTAGGCCTAATGATATTATTCAACAACAAATCATCTGTAATTTTCCTCAGTTCATTTCTTTCGTAATAGGATAAACGTCGGGGCAAAAAATGAAATGGGGTGTCACTCGTTAACCTAATATTCATCTCATAGTCAAATGGCCTTACTTCCACATCCTTCGCCTCAAGATAGCTAACATTTATAACATTGCACAATTCATCGCGATGTTTTTGGCTGAGACTCGGATTAACATCAACATCTGATGAAGTCTCATTAACACAATGAACTTTATGTAACAAGTTTTCCAAATTACAAAAATCAGCAGCATTACAGTCACCTTCACACACAATTTCAGTTTCGATCCCATAACCTTTACCTAAGTTATTTTCCACCAATTTAGTATTCTCAAAATTAGAAATTGTAATTCTATTCCCATTAAAATCTTTTAAGTCACAATTAGAACAGTCCACGAATAATTTGTCCGCATCACTAATAACAGCTGTCCGATTTTCAAATTCATTTCCCCTGTTTGGATCAAGTGCACAAAAAAATGATTGGGCCTCATTAAGAATTTCATGACATTTATTTGAAAAAGTGTTTCTAATTAGTTTCTGACACAAATGTATATTGAATTTATTGAGAAAATCTCTTCCCAATACAGTAGTTCCCGCTTATTTGATTCCCGGTTATTTGCTTTAAAAAATTAGCAATGAAGTTTTTCCGTATAAGGTATACTGAAAAACTCTCGTTTAATTGAGTTTCGGTTAATTGCGTTACCCTTTTAATTGAATCATAAATTCCCTCTTTCTTGATAAAATGTATACAAAAATACCCGGTTAATTGGCCTCTTTCCTAAAATATGGTAATGTGAATATTGTGTAAAAGTTTGGTAACTCTTCTCCCATATGTTTTAATTTGTTTACATATTTCAACCATTTAACGTTTCGTGAAGAATTGCATTTGATGAAATATGACACCATTTTAAGTCGAAGTAATGTTTTGAAACTCAGACGTCATTAAGGTGCGCTCTTTTATCAGTAATCAGAAAGTTTGAGCTTTTTGGAATCTGACTACATTACAATAAAGAGAGAACGCAAAATTTTAATTGCTTTTAACATTTATTTTTTTAGGCAAAGTTTATTTCTTCCTCTGCATGTAGCAACATAGAAGAAAATATTTTAGAATTCTCTTTTGATGGCGAACAACAACAAAAATTCGAAAATTATGTTTCCTTTGATGATAGTTTTCCATGCTGTGGACAACTTACGGATGCGGAAATCATAAATGAAGTGGTGAACGATTTAACTTCGGACTCTTCGTTCGAAGAAGAGGACGACATAAGAGAAGTCAGCAATCTTCTTTCAACTAAAGATGTTTTGATTTGTCTGAACAACCTTCGTGATTTTTTCTTGCCCAAAAATCTTTGCTAGCTGTAATAACCGATTTTTTAAGCCTATCTAGATACAGCATAAAACTACAAATATATACCTATGTATATACATATGTATGTATGATGTATATGTGATATGAAAATGGATCTCAGTGTGTAATGAAATAATTTTTTGTTAATTCAGTTTCTGTTTTTTACTTAATGTACAAATATTGTACGATGTTTAACATCATTGAATTATAATATAAACATTTTTTATTTTATTTTATACACAGTACAATATATAAGTATGCACAATTTTTTTTTTCTTTCAATAAACTATTCGTTATTTTTAAAAAAAAGATTCATTTAAGTTATTTTGTATACGTAAATTCTTATACATTTACGTCAGAAATTCTGCTTTATTGAGCCCAGAGTTCATTTAAACGGAGTTCTTTTAATTGCGTCAGTAAATCAATTAGGCGAGTATCGGTTAAATGATTTACCCGGTTAATTGCAACAAAAGCTGTGCAATTTGGCTGATTCAATTAAGCGGGAACTACTGTATAAGTGGATTTGACATAGTTGTGTCCGACACAATATGCATAGTTATTTTCTCACATTGATTTATAAATTTAAGTTTTACGTCAGTTGTCCCATAGGTTATTAGATAAGATTCTCCTAGTCCGCGGTACTTCGATTTCATAGCATCATTACTCACATTAAATGGGACAAAAGATTTCCGTATAAAGTTAGTTGGACTACCGGTATCGAAAAGAGAAAGACATTTTATAAATTTTTTGCACTTGATCCTACTATCGCAAAAAGCAATACTTACATTGTTTACAGCATTTATGTTATTTCCATAAAAATCTTCTTTGGCATCTACCTCATCGGAATTTACAGCGGCGACTTCATTCCCAGGGTGCGTTAATATTTTCTTCGGATTGGTGCAACTGCGATGATCATGTCCAGTTTTCCAGCATCGGAAGCAGCTTCCATCGGGTCGCTTGTCAAAAGGGCATTTACTTTGGTAGTGTCCCATTTGCGTACAATTATAGCATCGTATTTTGGCGGTATCTGATGAAGATGAATTGAGTTGGACAGGTTTCTTTGTGATTGTAGTTGCGTTCGATAAGGTAGCATTACGGTTAACAGCAAGACGATTTGCACGGCGTTGTTCGTATAAGTCTAAGGATTCTTTAAATTGATTCATAGTACGTGCACTCATAAGCAAATATGCATCTGGAGTATTGTCCTGCATACCATCAATTATGAAACCAATTAGTTCAAACTCATCAATGTCACTACAGCGGGACGCAATGTTTTCCATTTCTAAAACATAACGCCGGACATTATCTTTTTTATTCCACTTAAAGTTCGCCAAAATTTTATAAATCTCGCCACGACTTACTGCTCGACCAAATTCTTTTATTAGTGTTGCTTTTAGCTGAGAGTAGCTAAAAACGTCTGTTTTGTTCAGAAGAAGTCTAGCGGTACCTGTCAACGAGTTGCACAGGGATGTGTACTTAAATAATTCATCAGCAGCAACCATTTGCATTACACGTTCGAAATTGCGAAGAAAATCGAACACGCTGTATGCCCGATTCTCGCCATCAAATTGCACAATGGCGTGCTCTATGTCACGAAAAGTCAATCGGTTCGAGGTGACAAGCGGTACTTGTACCTCCTCGGGCGTCGATGATACACCATTTTCTAAGGCAGCTATAGCTTGTTGTAGCTTCAACAACTCGTGTTTTTTACGTAGAATTTGAAGCTGGTGGTCTAAGTCAGCGGCTTCTGTTTCAGCTGATGCAATGATTTTAGTAGTACCAAGCTGACCTACCTCGTGACTACACTTAGGTGCTACATTAGCATCGGAATTGGAATCAGAATTTTTCTTAGCATCATCTTCAAATTCTGCGTCAACATTTGATTTGGCATAAACATCAGATTTGGCATCAGTATTAGGTTCACTACCCAGTCCACGGGCAGCACCAGATTTTATATTTGCAGCGGAGTTTTCCATACCTAATACAGCGGTAACCTTATTTAATTCAGCAGATGGTTCAGTACTAGATCTGATACCCAATTTTAGGGCGACATCAATAGCTTCGTTTTTTACGTTTGCAGCGGAGTCTTCCAAACATATTACAGCGGTAGTCTTGTTTAATTCAGCGGATGGTTCATCATATTTCCTAATATTTGCAGTTGCTGCGTGCTCATAAAGTTCCCGAAGGCGAGCAGAAAAAGCATTTGGCGGGATTTCCACGCCAGCACTTTTTAAGCCATCTAGTAACTGTTGCTTAGTTAAGCGAGACGTCATATTTTATGAACGTACCCCACACCTGAGCTTTTATGTGTTTTTTACGCACTTTAATTTATCAAATTAATAAGACAAATATTAGATCCTTTTAATATATTTGCTGTTATTTCACTAACAATTTTATTTTCTCGTTAGATATCAAAATAAAGAAACTACAATAACCTCAAAAATTATAAATTTTCTTATGTACAAATATTATAAATTTTCTTATGTGTTACGCGTGGATAGCGGCACTGTCTCAAAAAAAATGATTTTTTCTGAGTTCTTTTCATCAGCACTGAAAATGCTGAAAGCTCTTCTATAAAGTATAGAAGATTGGCCTTGATTGGCTAATATCGACTTAACGAGCATCTAACATGTAAAAGATCGCGTCTGATTGGTCAATAGCATCTGAACGAATTTCGTTAAATTCCTTGTTTAGGAACTCAATCAGTACGTAGCCATATGCGATAAACATTTTCAGTGTTGGTAAAAGGATTGTGTTACAAGTAATTACTCGTTACAACTTTAAAAGTAAAAGGGTTATGTATTACAAGTAATTACTCATTACACAACATACTTTTTATTTCACGTTTCAGGTCACGACACTTTGCAAAAGATAGGCGATAAGGCGGGGAAGCAATTGATGTTCACCGGTGTTTATTTTATGGACAGCATACGGCAAAGGTCTGCCCAGGCTACCAAATACTTCAATGTGTTTTAACAAAACTTCATCCAACTGTAGCTTCCCTTCATTAATCAACTGTGCACTATCTCTTGGTTTTAGTACCTTGAGATCAAAAGCGTATAAAGGTATGAATGCTGGTTCATCATTGTCGTCATTCCAGGGTCTGTATACCACACCTGTAAAAAGTCCTTTGTTCTCTCAGGTGTTACCATGTCAGAAGGTATTGCGTCCCTAAAAATTGACTGAATTGAATGTGGTGAATAGTCGCTCTCTCTGTTATAATGAGGACCATGATTTTCAAAATCAGACACATAAGTTTTACAATTTCTCTTCGGGGTGACTTGCAAGGGCTCAGGGTTGATTTCAGGAGCTACGCGTTTGGTAGATGTATCTGCAACCTTTATAGATTCCAAGAGGTTTACATCTAACGGCCAAGATTCGCTGAAATTAAATTGTTGAGTGGGGTTGCTTTCAAAATACCAGTAACGCTGGCCCATATTCAAATCAATTCCAGCTTCCTCCATAAAATCTGTGCCAATTAGCGTACGGTTGCTCTTATCATCGGGAAAAATTAAAAATTTAATGTTCAAACATCTTCCACCAATGACCATCATACACTCAGTGGTTAGGCATTTACGGTCGTAGAAGGTCCCATCCGCAAAAGCGACATTACACCTGATGTTTTCATATTTACAGCCTTTGAAGTCCATTATCTTCTTCAAATTGGAGATCGCTACGCTGGTTTTAGCACCGCAGTCAAAATATGCCTGACCAGGGACGCCAAATAGCTGTACATTTACCACTGGTATATTGCGACCAATACACAAACCAAAGGAATTGGAACTAACGCCCTTCGGTGAACCACCACTACTCCGCGTTCACTTAAAACTTGCTCCGCTTCGCGAGAATCGGCCAGCAATTCATCAAAGGACTTTACTTTATGGCGAAACACACGTTCACGAATTTGTGAATGTAGCATGCCAAACACCATTTCAAGTTGATCAGCTTCCGACGGACAATTGGCAAGCTGAGTAAACAATGCACGCTTCTTCCGGATAAAAGAATCTGTTGGCTTATTCCTTTGCTGCTTTGTTTCGTGTATCTCGACATAAACTCTCCACGCTGGTTCCGGAGGTGAAAACGACTCACGCAACATATGAATTACATTGTCAAACGTTTTCACATTTGCCTTCACACCACGCCACCATTCCGCAGCATCACCCTCAAGGATCATCGGCATACCATTTATAGCATCTGCGTCTGATATTTTCTCGACCAATTTAAAAGTAGAAATAGCGGAGATAAACTCTTCTACCTTCGACGGATTTCTTTCACCGCCATAACGCGCCAAACAGCTACTAAAGGAACCTCTCATTCGGTTTATTTACAGCACTCAAAAGCTGCTGAAATTGTTCCGTCGATAAAGTCACCATGTTACCTCTTGTTGCAATACGCTGGATTCTTCTCAAATTTTGCAAAAACTCTGCCACGATTCTAAACGAAAATATTTTATACTCGGCTATACGGGTGTTTTTCACTGTCTCTCAGTTGGGCGCCAAATTTATAACGTTTCCTTTATTTACCAGAATACTGCAACAATAGAAAAGACTGATTCCGTTGAGTGCACTGCTTTTAAACCCTTTTCAATATGGTTTTTTTTTCCAATATTAATCACAGAAAGCGCTGCTATTTCAAATTCAGTTTCAACTTCAACGAAACAGTATTCCTCTATTGCAGTGTTGTATTAAAATATTTACAGGGTTGTATTTTAAGAAAGTCACACATGCTAGTGACGTACAATTTAATAGTAATCGGTATAATAATAGTAACATTTCTCTTATATATAAAATATGCTACGCTACAATAAATGGCTTAGGCGGTAAAACAAAAATACTTATGAAACTAAAGTTAACAGAAAATAAAATAAATAGCCGCGTTTGTTCTTCATGGTCAATACTTCAAAACTAATATTTCTGAACTTCCTCGTTCGAGTGTCACTATCAAACTAAAACTCACTACTTTAAGCCTGAGTTATGCTACCGTAACGGAATGTAACAGTAACGTAATGTAACGTGCACGGAACTTAAAAATGTAAGTGCAATTATAGAACGTAAAAACGTGCCATATGTTTTTATGTAAACAAAACAAATAAAGAAATAAAAATTGCAAAAGCTAAAAGATTAACTATGGATATAGAAGAAATGTTTTAGGTTTTGAGTTTTTTAAATGTTTGCAAAATGTATAAGAAGCAAAAAATAAAAAATCGTCGGCGTTTTAGAAGATGGAGTGTTCGCCCAATTAATTGGGACTATATAGTATCAGGCTATAATAAAAAAGTTTTTATAAAAATTAAGGAACTTGGTGAAGAAGAATTCTTTAAACATACGAGAATGTGTTGTAATGTATTCAATTTATTATTAGCTTTAATTGGACGTGTACAATGGGTCAATTCGACCTCCGGGTACTATACTTGTTACAGTTGACAAGTATACGTCCTCTAACCTAATTGGACGTGAATTAAAGAAACCGAAACAAAGAATTGGTCCAGAAGAGAGGCTAGCAATAACTTTCTTGTAAGTTAATAAATCTTTACAAACAGTAATGTAAGTTACTTAATAAAACTTTTTATAGATATTTGGGTCAAGGATGTTCCCTACAGTCTATTGCCTGGAGTCACAAGATTGGTAAATCTACGGTTCGCAAAATCGTTTTGGAAACGTGTGAGACATTATGGCGCCTTTTGTCTCCTATTTATGTTAGCGAGCCATCAACTCAGCAATACGAAGACATCGCAAATGATTTTGAAAGAATGTGGAATATTCCTAATTGTGTGGGCGCAATAGATGGGAAACACATAGCTATCAAGTGTCCCAGAAACTCTGGATCCATGTATCATAATTATAAGAAATATTTTAGCACAGTACTAATGGGAGTTTGTGTTACACAATATACATTAATATCTGTAAATGTTGGAAGTTATGGCAGCCAGAGTGACGGTGGTAAATATAGAATTTTTATTCATATACATTTAACCCTCCGCCATGCACATGTTCCGATAGTCACGTACGTAGCGCATGTATCTGGCCAGATACACTATGTATTTCAGTACATTTACATGAAAAATATGCTATTTTAGTGATAATATTACATTGTTATACTGTTATCACGCCAGGCAGATATATATTTTCTATTTTTTTTTTGTTCTTAGTACATGCTAAACCACCTACCCGTGCAAAAAAAATTTTAATGAGAAATAAAACAAGAAAAATTTTATTTTTGTGTTTAATTTCAAAAAAATAGTTGTTATAAAGTTCATTTCAATTAAATTTAGTAGTTACAAAGGAAGTTTTAATTAATTCTAAATTAAAAAAGTCTTACACAGCTTCAGGTAAGCAACTAAAACATGTATACTCTGATTTCGAATGTTGTAGGCATACCGGATTCGAGCACTTGGAACAAAAAAAACGAGTTAGTCGGCGAATTTTTTCATCTCCCAATGTACAAAGCTGACAACTCTTTCTCTTTTGTAGAGTATCAGCACCACTTGAGCTGGGAACTACTACTAGAAACTGAAATGAAAAAGAAAAACGAGGAAAATGAGATGTAATGAAGGGAAAATGTTTTATCAATCAAACTTACATTTAGTGGTCTTCCAAAATACGATTCCAGGGCCAAACGAGTATTGAACTGTTTGATGATGTGAATGTTGTTCATTCGGTTTTCAATATTTGGAAGAACCAATGTATAAAAACCAAAAAAAACCAATAAAGTACAGTACTCTCCATACAAAATGTGTGTGTATCTGGCCAGATACATGCGCTACGTATATTTGTTTGTTGTTTTTTTTAATGTGTTTTTTCATAAAACGATACCTAACAATATTTGTAGAGGGTACCTGGAGACTCAAACCCCTAGCCAAATTAGAAATATATTTAAATCACAGTTAAATTCGTAAAATATCTGGCCAGATACATGTGCATGACGGAGGGTTAAGTAAAAAAATTCTGCTGAATATTTATTTCTTTACTGCTTAGGAATATTTCGTTTATCCCAATTTGGAAGGTCTGTACTCACAGGGGAAATACCAGTACCAGCCAATAAACCCCTGCATTCCACATGCTCTTTCCCTTTCCCTCATTTCTTCATTGGAGATGCAGCTTTCCCTTTACGTAATAATTTGATGCGCCCATATCCCGGTTCGAACCTCGATACAAAAAAACGTATTTATAATTACAGACTTTCCAGAGCCTGGAGAGTTATAGAAAATTGTTTCGGCATATTATCCGCTCGTTGGAGAATATTGCTTACTACAATTGATATGTTACCAGAAAATGTTGACAAAATCTTGCTAGGATGCATTGCTCTACATAATTTTATTATGTTAAACGACTACAAACGTTGGTATTGTCCTAGTAGTTTTGTAGATCATGATATGGGAAACGGCTTGATCCAAGAAGGTGCCTGGAGAAACGAGCTAAGAACCAGTGGTAATAGACCTTTACGATCATTTTCTACACACATCAGAAGCTCCACGCAAACAGCAATGGAGTTAAGGGAAACATTGGCAGATTATTTTTGTAATGAGGGACCACTTCCCTTTCAAGAACAAATGATTTAATTTTCATATGTATGTGGACACAAGATGAAGAGAAATTCATTTATATGAATATTAAAATCTTTAAAAAATACTAAATTTCTTATTAATAAATCAGAAAAGTAATAAATCAAAAAATTCACAGTATTTTTTTTAGATGTATTTATTTATGTATGTATGTATTTATTTATTAATTCATTTAATAAAGTATTCAAAACTATAACAATTCATTTATTTATAAATACTTAAAATTAGAACAATATAAAAAGTAACAATCCATTTATAGGAATTCAATAATTTATAACAATTCATTTATTTATAAATACTTAAAACTAAAACAATATAAAAAGTAACAATTCATTTTATAGGAATTCAATAATTTATAAGTACTTAAAACTAAAAAATTTCATTTAAAAGGTAACTATACTATAATATACTATACTTTTACTCCGGCTTTAATTTTATCTCCGTAATGTATGCTATTATCTACTGCATAGCTTCTGCTTGCCGCTCGAAGCTCATTGTAGCTAGTAGACCCGCTACCATTTGCCCAAACGCTTTAAGTGGGTCTTCATCATCTTCCTTTTTTTTAGTTTGCGCCTCACAAAGATTTTTAAACGACGCCATCGCCTCCAGAAAACTTTTGTCAGTTTCGCTGACATCGCTTTGTTTTCTTCTTCTAGGCACAGGTGTTTCAACCTCAGGCTGCGAAAATGATTCCAAATTGCAGTTTGGAAATTCGCATTCCTCTGACGATGACTGGGGTAATGCTTCCGACGTGTTTGTTTGGTCCAGCACGTTGAAGGAACTGCGAGTTCTGAAAAATATACATATACTTTTAAGTAAAGTTAAATATTACAAATATGAAAACTACTTACACTCTTGGAAAAATATATGCAGATATAAACTCCAACGAATCCATTAGGGGCCAGCGTGGTTTGGATTTGGCACTGCTACCTGATGACAGGGACTCCTTTCTTTTCTCTTTTGCATACCTGTCCCTTAGGCATGACCACCTCTTCATGCAAACATCTTCTAAAAATGATCGCAATATTACAAATTTGTATTAATTTTTGGCCTCATGTAACTTGTTGGAAGTGTTACTTACCTGGTAAATTCATTTCTTGCGCTATGTCCTTCCACACTCTTCTTTTTTTGTCAGCCAGTTTAAAATCTGGACTATATTTGTTGTACATGCACTCATTTTCTTGCACTAATAAAATTAGCTTTTCGTCATTCATTATGCTTTTTTAATTTCAAATATTTATTATTGTTTTTTAAATAAATTTGATATTAAATTTAAATTTTAAATCTGCTTTTTACTTCTTTTTTCACTTTTAATATGGCGCCTTTTGTTCCTCAGGTGATATGATTGCGTTTCTCCAACATATCTATCATCTTCAACACTATTATATTTGGAAGAAGGAATGATTTGATTATCTTTCTTTTTTCAATATATTTTTATTATTTATTTTTTATACCGTTAAGTTTACATCGGATTTCATCAAAGAGATAACGCATACAGTTGTTAAGAAGTTTTAGCAAACAATTTGATGAGAAAATAATTTTGCTAAATCAGCGTCTACATGCTCGCGCAAGTTATGTTATTTTATTTTATATAATTTCTTTTTAAAGAAATAATAATATATTTTTTTTATTTTATTTTTATTGAACTTTATTCTTCAAATTCGGTCTTAAGACTAACTTTTACAATCTTAATTTTTAATATCTAGCCTACTTCACCAAACTTTAGAATTTCGAGAACAAAAAAAAAACCACTTCAGATCAAAATAAACAAAAAGAAAAATAAAGAAAGTGAAAAAAACTAAACACTTAAAACTATTGAGCAATCATTAAGCCAATGACATCGATTCTGCTTGGTCAGATCGATGCAATCACTTTGTTATTGTATAGACAAAGTGACCTAGTTCTGTTAGTTATTTTAAATGTCACTGCTCTTGCTCAAACAAAAATGCTTGTGGAGCATATTGAGGTTTAGTGTTACAATGAAATAATATCTTTCGATACATTCACCCTGTTGTTGTATAAACAAAGTGACTTGGTTCTGTTAATTATTTTAAATGTCAATGCTCTTGGTTAAATAAAAAATGCTTATGGAGCATAATGTGGTTTAAAGGAATAATATTTTTAATACTTAAAAAAAAATCATTGAAGTGAAAGTACTGGTTCATTGTTCCAAGTGCCAATGAACTTCTACTTATTATTTAAATATTTCGCAATGATTTCGTTTACATCAACCCTTGGTTGTGTTTGTGGAAGTACATACGTAACTCCTCCCCCATTAGATGAAGGATTCTCCTGAATTCTTCTGTTTGGTGTTTTACACTTATCATATAATATAATCACTAATATTATTACTATTGTTGCTATTATGATTGGTGGTACACTATAGTATATAATTTTATTGTTATATTTGATTTCTTCTATTTCTTTTAAATTTTGAACAGTAGTGAGTTTAACTTCTTCTATTGTAAGTGTTGTGTTAAATGCAACATTTCGAAATTTTGGTATAATTATTTTATCTAAATATATTTTGTTATTGTTAGAAAATTTTTGATTTGCTATTTTTAAAGAACAATTATTGTAATTTATAAGAAAATTTCCATTTAGTACATTACTTGTATTATTACAATCACTACCAATTGTTTCATTTTTTGCATTCTTTATAATGATTATTTGATCGTTTACATTTACAATTTCTGTATTTTCATTTGTTATTAATTTACATGTTCCTTTTAGTGTACAATGTTTTGATAGTTTGCATTCCTTTAAAAATTTATGTTCTTCATACGTATATGTTTTATTTTTATAATGAAATATATTTTCTATTTCTGCTTCTATCTCTTTGTTTAAATATGTTATTGGAATAATAGTTATAATTTGTATGGTTGAAAAAACTTTTGGTATCTTAATTACAAAGATTAATTCATTATCCCTTTGAAGGATTGCAGTTCTTAAATACTTAATTTTACTTATATCTATATCATAGTCATCTGTTTCCTGTTTTGTCAAGATACTAGCATCACTTAATCCATTTTGTGCTGCTGTAATGTAACTCTGTATATGTTCTATGTGGTTTCTTATTGTTGTTAAGATCAGTACTCGTTCAAGGTATATGTTTTGTGCCATTACGTCCCTAACTGTTTTATGAAGTCCTGCAAAATGTTTCACTACCTCTTTTTGATTTTGTGTTAAAGTATCCTTTATCAATTGTATTGTTTTATTAAAATGATTATTAATTTTTACTTGCTGATTTAGTTCTGTTATAGAGTTATGTATATTTTTGTCAACTGTATTAAAATGGTTAGTGATGTCTTCCTCATCTGCACTGTCCATTGTTCCAAAAAGATACTTATATGCATGACCCACCAAATTTATTAGTCCTCGTTTTCTTCTACTAACTGGAGTTATAGTTTTTAATTTGCTTAAAAGGGTATCTATTTCGTTGTTCACATACATTTTCTCGCTTTCATCAAAAGCCTCTATATTACTTCTCATTGACGACAACACGTTTGTTATTTCTATCATATCTATCTGATGTAGAATCAAATCGGACTCCATTGGAATGGTACAATTACCGTTAAGAACCTCCACATAGCCATTTGTTTCTTTTATGGGGTAAATCATTATATTAGCTTCAGTTGGTGCTAATGTCAATAATATTAGTATTGTCCATAAAAATATCTGTAATTTTAGGTTAATTGTTATTACTATAGTAATTAAGCATTATTAAATTTGTTTGGTCTTCTAATATTGCTTGTGTGAATTCCTTGTAATGAATGCTTTCTAAACTTGGGTTCTTCTTTATGTCGCAAATTTTTGTAATTTTTTATAAATCCTACCTCTCTTGTTTCCACATAATTTTCTCTATTTTTGTTTGCTTTATGTATGTTAAACTCTTTGATTTTGCATAGTCTTTCGTGAATTAATTTGTGATTTATTTTATGGTTTTGTACTTCTAGAGGTGTGCATTTGATTGTGCTATGATATGTGTCATTATATAACATAAATGCTTTGTGTATTTGCTGAGAGATCGGTAAATGATCTTCAAGATTCAAAGTTCGTATTTTTTCTGTTATTGTGTTATTCAGCCTTTCTACATCACTGTTTCCTGTGTGGCTGTTAGGTTTTGTGAAATGATATTCTATACCTTCTTTGTGTAGAAACTGTCTAACGTTCTCATTATTAAACTCGTTATCGAACACCATTTTCTTTACTTTACCTTTGATTGCCAGAAATTGCTGAATTTGCGCTACTAGTGTAATACTGTTTCTATCTGTTAGCGGTAAGCATGTAGCATGCTTTGAAAATTTATCAATAAAAACCATAAATGAATGTTTACTATTGACATAAGTATCGACATGAATTATTTCGTTAGTGGTTTGTGGAGTTTCAGTAATATGAAACTTATTTTTAATAGGATTTCTATCATATCTTCCACCCGAACATATGTCGCAATTGCTAATGACCTTTGTTATTTCCTCCATAAGTTGAGGATTATACACTTTACTTTTTAATTTTTCGAAAGTTGCTGTAATACCACAATGGCCACTTTCGTTTTTATGGAAGAGGGCGATTTGTTTCCTAAGTTCTTCGCTATTCTCTATATCTGTTGCCATTCTAGAGCACTTCACAAATTTAACTTTATTACTTGACGAAAATTCTTCTTCAATCTTTTTTTGAACCTTGTAACATTCATGATCATTCAGATAAGAGTATATCCCCACTCTCCCTTTTTCTACTTCTCTTCTAATAATATTCAAAACTTGATTTTTATCAATATCGTCCTTGTCTATATATATACGTTTAAATCCAAAAATATTTTTAACTGTATTTTGTTTTCTTTGCACAATAACTATTTGTGTTTTAAATCTATTTACGACAGTATCCAAAATTGGAATTTCAAAATTTGAATTTTGCTGCTGCGAATGAACTGTGTCTATTTCGACTGTCATGCTATTGCTGTCCTCATTGACGTGGACTGATTCTATTTGAGCGTTAATTTCGTCGTTTCTTATTCTACTAAGAAAGTCTGCGATATTATTGGTTTTTCCTTTTATATATTCAAGCGAAAAATTATATTCTCCCAAACTCACGAGCCATCTTTGAAGTCTCGGGCTTATATCCTTTCCGGAATATTTTGTCATCAACCACTTCAGCGGTTGATGGTCACTTTGCAAATCGAATTCCCTACCATAAACATATGGTCGAAAGTATTTTACTGCCCACACAATGGCGAGTAACTCCTTCTCTATAGTAGCATAATTTACTTCGTGCTTATTTAAAGTTCTAGATGCATATGCAACAGGATGTCCATCTTGAGATAGGACGGCACCTATAGCAAAGTTGCTGGCATCTGTTGTGATTTTAAATTTTTTCATAAAATTGGGATATCGCAATATCGGTGAGTTCATTACAAGATTTTTAAGCTTTTCAAAAGAAGTAATAAAACTTGGATCATTTGTGTTAATTGGTTGATCTTTTTTCAAAAATCTTGTCATTGGGTATGCAATTTTTGCATAATCCTTTATAAATTTTCTATAAAATCCAGTCATTCCTAGGAAGGATTTTATCTTTTTTGTAGTATTTGGAATTTTCAGATTTTGAATAATTTCAACTTTGGCCGGATTTGGTTTTATTCCATTGGCTGTGAGAATATGTCCCAAAAATTGCGTTTCTTTCTTTAAAAAGTCGCATTTATCCACTTGTATTTTAAGTTTCGCTTTATTAAGTGCTTGGAATATTAATTTCAGATTTGTTAAGTGTTCTTGTAATGAAGTGCCAAACACCAATATATCGTCCATATAGACGACACAAATTTTATTTATGTAATCACTGAGGACTTTATTCATTAAACGTTGGAAGGTTGATGGGGCGTTTTTCAAGCCAAATGGCATACGAATAAATTCGTAATGCCCAAAGGGTGTTGAAAAGGCAGTTTTTGCTCTATCTTCTTCCCTAACCGGTATTTGATGGAAACCTTTGGCTAAATCCAAAGTGGTGAAATACTGTGCTTTTCCAAGTTTGTCTAATAGTGAATTTAAATTGGGAATAGGATATTTATCGTCGACCGTGAATTGATTAAGTTTCCTATAATCTATAACAATTCTGAACTTCTTGTTCCCGGAATTATCCAATTTCTTCTCAACAATCCACAATGGACTATTATAAGGTGAATTACTTTCACGTATAATTTTTTGTTCTAACATATCTTTAATTTGACGTTTTATTTCTTCCTCATGTACTTGAGGGTACCTATATATTTTGGAATACAAGGGCCTCTCATTTGTAGTTATTATTTCATGACAAACTTCGTTTGTGCATGATAAAACATCCCCTTCTTTAAAAAACAAATGTTCAAATTCAGTAAGCAATTTTAAAATTGCCTGACGTTCTTCGTTATTTATATGGGATAAGTCAATACTATTCATTACTTTTCCGTTTTGTGTATGTTGTAAACTACATATATTATGAAAATATTTGTCATAGTCGTATTCCTCGAAATACAATTTATTTTTGAATATTTCAATGTAATTTTCGTCATAGTTAATTTTAACTTTCAAGGCTCTCAGAAAATTTTGTCCTATTATGCCCGAAAAGTTTTTGTTTGAAAAATTAATAATTTTCCATTGAAGTGTGCCAAAACAGCCAAATTCCTTTGGGAATGGTGTAGTCACAATATATTCAATTTTATTTGTACCGTTTAAAGTTTTAAAATATAAAGGATTCTTAAGCCTAATGGTAGGGTATTGCTCTATCAAGACTTCTTCCGTTAGAATGCTTGTGGTAGAGCCGGTGTCGATAAGGCACCTTATTTTTTGTTTCCCTATGGAAATGGCTATTATTGGTAATGAAGATTTTGAGGCGATATTAAAAAATTTATTTCCTTTTCTACATTTGTCTGAGTTTCGTGTAGAGTCCCGATCTCCATGGGTTCTGACTGAAATTTAGGATTTCGAGTATCCACACTCATACGACTAATCTTGGATGGATTTGGGTTACTAGTTTTAGGAGGGTTAGCTTGACTTGTCGTGTTAAAACCAGAAGGTCTTTGTGTGTATGTATTATATTGTGTATTTCTGTAGATATTTGGTGTGTTAGTTTTATTATTAGTACTATTAATGTTTAGGGTTCTATTGTAGGTATTAGTATTTTTTCTGTACTTAAAGTGAATAGCTCTAGGGTCATCCAGAGCCTTAATTTTAGAATATTTTGTTATTATGGTGTTTAATGAATTAAGTTCGTCTAAATGCATTCGCATAGGAATGTCAATTTTTTCTGTCAATATGCTAACTAAATCCCTATCCACCCTATCCGGTTTATATACTTCCGGTTTATCCTCATCGAATTGGTAAATCTCATTTAATTGAAACTTTGCCTTTTGAAAGTAATCGAACAATTCTCTTAGGCTACTCACTTTTACGTTCCTGCATCCGTTGAACACGTCGCCATATGCCATTCGTGGTTTACATTGTTGGACCAATTTGGCCCTCATTTCTGACCATGTCGGATTGTCTCCCAGTTCCTGTATGTATCTTCCCGCATCCCCAAGGATTTTCTCATTCGAAACAATATTCATTGCGAGGCCCATCAGTTGCAGGTTGTCTTGTGGGCACAGGGCGATGATAGCCTCCACTGACCTGATGAATGCCATTACATTGTGTCCATCATCCAGGCACTTTAACTGTCTGAATTGTTGTAGCAGCTCCTTTGGGCTCAGCAATGGTTGTGGTTGTACCTGGTTTTCGTATTGGGCCCTCAATTGGTTTAATGCTTCTTCTTGCTGTCTAATTACCCTCGCCATCTGCTCCATCTGTTCTGCTTGTTGACTTGGATTTACTGCTTCTCCCTCTGCTACACCTTGTAAGTTTCTATTGGCATCGAATCGATTCATTTTGTTGTTGTTATTGCTTTTGTATTTATTTTAATTTACTTAATTTTTTGAGTTAAGCAATTTGAATTACAAAATATATATAAATATTTTTATTATTTTTGTATCAATATTGTACACAGTTTTATTTTATGTAGAATGTTTTTCACACTATTTTATATTTACATCACTTAGGTAATGATCGATATAATTTCATTTCTACAACAATAAAACACATATTCTTACCCTACAATAAAACAAACGGTAATATTTTTTTCCACAGGCTATTTGCACATACATTTTGTGAAAACAAGACATCTTTCAGTTTGTTTATTATTTTATTTGGCAATGTACAAGCACACACGTATACACGCATATGAGAATAAATTAGAGAAGAGAACAATACGTTCTCTGAGTATAATAAATTCTCTGAGTACAATAAGTGGCAATAGCCGTACTGCCATCGACAAATTTGGCAGTGCAACATCTTCATATATTTATAGTCTTTGATCTCATCGCGATGAGAGCAAAGAATGAGAGCAACGCATTGTTACGCTCTTCGTTTCTGTTTACTTCCCTCCTATCTTTTTCCCCCCGCGACATGAAATATTTTTGAAAAATATTCCAAAATATGTTAAGATGCACATTCTTTATACTTTATTTTCTTTGATTGTACATACATACATAATATTGTTAAAAATTTAATAAATAAACAAATAAAACGACATCCCTGAAGAAGTTGGTATTATCCAACGAAACGTCGGATGAGAAAAAAAAAAAAAAAGATTAAAATAAAATAATTGTTTTAATTTAATTGTTGTGATCTAAAAGCCCAACTATAGAGGAAAAAAGAAAAAAGTAAAAATACATTTGAAAAGAGGTCAAAATAAATTTGAAAACAAAATTAATAAAATATAAGAATTATTGAAAATTAGTATAAAAAGGGAGTATGTAAACATATAGAAATTAATAACAAACTAAAAAATGAATTGCAACGACGTGAATTGCGTATGCCAGTTGAAACTCAGGTCGCAGTTTCAGCTTTGGATGGACGAGACCTTTGAGGAAAAACTTCTGAGGGCGTCAACGTTGTTCGCGACGAAGAAATCAAGCAAGAACTTCAAACCGTTGTTTGAAATACTTGTAAAGGAATATTTAACAAAGAATTGACACAGACTAGAATGGAGAGGAGATCGTTGGATTGACGTCTTCCTCGATGACGATGTAACGTATTGTGGAACGGTTACAATCGAGGAGGACGGGGTCCTCTTCAATGATGAGAAATATTTCATCTTATATAAAAACTTTACACAATCAGATATTGAATAAAAAAAATTAAAAATAATAAATAAATTTTTTTTTGTTTTTATTTACTTATACATATACTTAGGAAATTTCTTTTTTTCAGATTTTTTTCAGGAAATAAAAATAAAAAAGTAAATAAAGAACATTATTAAAAAACATTATTAAAAAAAAAGAAATATAAAAAATAAAATAAAGAGAACATTATTAAAAAACAAAAACATTATTAAAAAAAATAAAATAAAAAAAGTAAAAAATTATTACAAAACAAAAAAACATTATTAAAAAAATATAAAAAATAAAATAAAAAAATAAAAAATGTATTTATTAATAGTATATGTAATTATGCTTTGGACTTATGCATCTTGTCACGCGAATTACGTTGTTGACCGAAAGTAATATCAAAAAATAAAACAAACTATTTGTTTGGTTGCTGAATTACAATTTTTATTAATATTTATTATTGAATTAAACGCAGTTCTTGATTTTACAAACGGCAATGAAACTAATTTAGAAAATTTATTTTAAATACATAATTCAAAGGTAAACTGATATAAGTATTTCTCAATTCAATAAGTAAAATTTAAACAAGTATGTTTGATAATTCAACAGTGGGTAATCAAAGTTTTAACAAATATTTCAATATTTATAAAAATTGCAAGTTACAATAAAATAATTAATAATTGCTTATTTAATAATATAGATTGTTAATTCCAAGAATTGAATAAAGAAAGTTAATAATGAACTTTAAATAGGTCAGTGAATAGAATAATAAAATGTAGTTGTAAGAATTATTTCGGAAGTAAATTAATAAATTGATGACATCGAATGAATTAAGTAGGTTGATTAATATTTAAAGCTCAGTTTTTCAAGGCTCAGTTTGTCTGTTATTGCGTTTACTTTGGAGTTAATTATTAGTGGTAGGAAGACTTCGTCTTTGAAGATTTCACCATTGATGTTGATCGAGCAGTTGTTGTAGTAAAGGATAGCTGTGCCCTTAATCTCGTAAGTGTCGTTATTGCAGCTAGTTGTAACAGCAGTATTCTTCACATTGACGAAAAGTATATAGTTTGGTTCAGGCTGCGTAATAAGATTTATGTTTCCAAAATCTTCCAGGTCGCATAGAGCATCTTTGTTGTTGATTATTTGTGCGGTGCACGTGGAATTAGCTGTATATTCAGCGTATAGTGAGTTCTTGCAGTAGTAAGTGTTCTCTACTCTTGGGCAAGGTTCGTTGAAAAATTGAATGCGGTTCTTAGTGAAAGCTAAATATGGTTTTATTTTTACTTGTTTTGTGTTATTTAAAGGGAGTGGGAATATGTGAAAAAATTCATAATTCTCTTTTGAAACATTTGGAATCTGTACATTAAATATGATATTTGAATTGTTATAATACGCTTGGAGTCCAAGCAGTTCGTATATTTGTTCTTTGGAGCTTGTTTTGACTGATTTTCCATATAACTATATATTTGATCTAGTTCTGTAGTGCTTAGTATGAACTTTGATATTACGTTTAGTTTTGCTAAGATAATCGCTTCAGCGATATTAGCTAAATGATTATTTAAAAGTTCTATATTATAATTAATTTGGCTGATATATTTCAGCTCGAAAAATTCTTCATCTTCTTTTAAAATATTGTTAGCTAATTTATTGATGTAAGTCTCTATTCTATCCTGCTCTTTGTTTATATGATTTGTTATGTTTTGTAACCTTTCCTGCATGTTTAGATTCATTTGGTTCTGGTCTGTTAGTAGAGCGTCGATAATGTGTTGTGTTAGTTCTGATGTCTTGTATTTGTTTATTTATAAGAAGTGCGTCTTTGGCGTCCATGTTGCCTGTAATAAATTTAATGGTGGTGCCTAGTCCGTTAATACGTCCACGTTTATATCGTCCATATGGCATAAGGGTATGTATTTTATTGTTTAGTTCGTCGAGTTTTAGTCCAGTTATTTCTGTGAGACTCGTAGTTCCGTGGTTCCTCCCAAAAATGGAGATAGTATCCTGTATTTTGTTGGTAATTTTCGCATATTCGTCAAGGTTAATGATATGTATCAGGTTATTGTGATTGGTGATTATCCTTGCGTTGCCTAATCGGAATCTTACTATTTTCTGTTCCTTACTTATTTGTTGTATGTCTACGGTTTGTTATAGTACTAGTGGGATCCTATGGATAGGGAAAAAAAATTAATTAGAGGTTTTTGGAATTCTGCGTATCTTTTTTATTCTTGACTTATGAAATTTTCTGTTTTGTTGTGTGATTATAGTTACCCTATTGTTCCTTTTTACGTTTTTTATGTTTTGTAAATCTAGGTGTTAGTTTATTACGTTTTGCTTCTTTTCGATAAATGGTTTGATTTTCTAAATTTTCTGGTTCCGAACGAGTTTCGTTTAGTTTGTCTATCCTGTTTTTATTCATTCTCCATTTTTTCTTTAATTTGTGGATGTTTAAAGGTCTGCCTTGAACATTAAAAACACGGTCCTTTTTTTGAATTCACTTTTTATTTTTATATTTTTTTTAACTTTTAATTTTTTTTTAATTTATTTACAATTCACTTTTTAATTTTATATTTTTTCACTGCTGCCACTTGTTTGTTTGTTGAGAGTCCAAAAAGAAGTAAATCATAAAAAAAGAGAAAAGAAGAGAAAGCTACAAACAAGCAAGTGAAGCCTAAACAATGCTGCCACCCTGGCGTGTTTCTAAACAGTGGATATAAGATATTTTGAAATTCATTAAGTTTTGTAATGTATTCGTGTTCCTTATTAAACGTGACAGAGCTATTGAATTTATAAGTTCTATCGAAAAATAATTCGAATGGGGTAAGTTTAGTAGCAGAATGTATTGAATTATTGTAAGTTATGAGTGTTTCCGTGAGTATATCATCATGGTCCTCACTAAGGTGATTTTCCTTTCTGGTAGTTACAATGATTCTGTATATTTCGGTTAGTGTTGAATGTAGCCTCTCTACAGGAGCATTGCTTGTGCTCTGTTGGAATGAAGTAATATGTAAATGAATTTGGAATTGTCTACAAAACTCTTTGAAAATGTTGGCTGTAAATTCCGAACCTTGGTCAGCAACTATTTTTCTTGGAACACCGTAAAGATTAATAAAATGTTTTAAAGATTTTAGTATGCATACAGTATTTCTTGATGAAAGTGTATATGCTGCTGCAAATTTAGAAAACTTATCAATTATTGTCAAGATTTGTTTGTGGTTTATGCTGTAGATGTCTATATGCAAAATGTCTAAAGGCTTTAAGGGGGTTTCGGGTTTTTGAAATATTGGTTTTGGGGGATTTCTATCGTATTTAAGGGTTTGACATTTGTCACAATTATTAATTATCTGTGTTATTTTATTCCTCATAAAAGGGAAATAGAATTCTCTTTTAAGATGGAAAAACGTTTCGTTAATTCCGCTGTGGTTATTGTTTACATGGTAAGTCTTTATAAGTTCTTCCTGTTTGTCACTGTCTGTTATGTCTTCTAATATTTCTGTGCATCGTATTACACGAAACATTTTACTATTTGATAAAAATTTTGAATAAACCGATTGAATAATGCGAAAAGTGTCATTGTCAGTGAATATGGCTGACAGTTTGTTTGGATTGAGAAATTTTTCAAAAATGTCTACTATTATTGCTTCTGTGTAAATTATTTAGTTGCGGTTTGCAACCAGTTGGTTTTGTTGATCAGTTAAGACTGACTTTTCTTTATTTTAAAAATCTCTTACTTGCTAACAATTTTATTTTTAATTACATACTTATTTTACTTATTGGCTTATTTACTTATTTTCTTATTTACTTGTTTACTTCTTTCAATATTTCAGCAAGTGGCGTGGGAGGTTGAAACATAAATCCACTGAATTACGCTACACTTGCTGCATTTCTTAATTCTAATTCCCTTTCGATATTTTAGCAAGTAGCGTGGAAAGTTGAAATATGAATTCCCCGAATTATGCTATACTTGCTGCATTTCTTAATTTTAAAGTCTTGCAACTTGCTCATCATCCTACTTCAATACTTCAGCAAGTGGCGTGGGAGGTTGAAATATAACACATCGAATTATGATTCTGCTTATCATTGCTCTAATGCAATGTTTGAAAAATAAATGAAGAATGCCAAACAGTTGGCCGTCGCAGCTTGGATGCGAGAACAAAACAAAGAATCAGAATATCAATTCTGAGAAGTGCTATGGGAAGTTGCCGGCATGTAGGCAGTGTTAACTACTCCCCCTCTAAAAAGAAAGTCGTCCTCGGCTTTCTCGAGTTTATCTTGGAGATTTTTTATAATATCAATTATCTCCCCATCCCTTGGCTTGCATCTTCGCTTCAGGGCCACCATTGATGTTGATCGAGCAGTTGTTGTAGTAAAGGATAGCTGTGCCCTTAATCTCGTAAGTGTCGTTATTGCAGCTAGTTGTAACAGCAGTATTCTTCACATTGACGAAAAGTATATAGTTTGGTTCAGGCTGCGTAATAAGATTTATGTTTCCAAAATCTTCCAGGTCGCATAGAGCATCTTTGTTGTTGATTATTTGTGCGGTGCACGTGGAATTAGCTGTATATTCAGCGTATAGTGAGTTCTTGCAGTAGTAAGTGTTCTCTACTCTTGGGCAAGGTTCGTTGAAAAATTGAATGCGGTTCTTAGTGAAAGCTAAATATGGTTTTATTTTTACTTGTTTTGTGTTATTTAAAGGGAGTGGGAATATGTGAAAAAATTCATAATTCTCTTTTGAAACATTTGGAATCTGTACATTAAATATGATATTTGAATTGTTATAATACGCTTGGAGTCCAAGCAGTTCGTATATTTGTTCTTTGGAGCTTGTTTTGACTGATTTTCCATATAACTATATATTTGATCTAGTTCTGTAGTGCTTAGTATGAACTTTGATATTACGTTTAGTTTTGCTAAGATAATCGCTTCAGCGATATTAGCTAAATGATTATTTAAAAGTTCTATATTATAATTAATTTGGCTGATATATTTCAGCTCGAAAAATTCTTCATCTTCTTTTAAAATATTGTTAGCTAATTTATTGATGTAAGTCTCTATTCTATCCTGCTCTTTGTTTATATGATTTGTTATGTTTTGTAACCTTTCCTGCATGTTTAGATTCATTTGGTTCTGGTCTGTTAGTAGAGCGTCGATAATGTGTTGTGTTAGTTCTGATGTCTTGTATTTGTTTATTTATAAGAAGTGCGTCTTTGGCGTCCATGTTGCCTGTAATAAATTTAATGGTGGTGCCTAGTCCGTTAATACGTCCACGTTTATATCGTCCATATGGCATAAGGGTATGTATTTTATTGTTTAGTTCGTCGAGTTTTAGTCCAGTTATTTCTGTGAGACTCGTAGTTCCGTGGTTCCTCCCAAAAATGGAGATAGTATCCTGTATTTTGTTGGTAATTTTCGCATATTCGTCAAGGTTAATGATATGTATCAGGTTATTGTGATTGGTGATTATCCTTGCGTTGCCTAATCGGAATCTTACTATTTTCTGTTCCTTACTTATTTGTTGTATGTCTACGGTTTGTTATAGTACTAGTGGGATCCTATGGATAGGGAAAAAAAATTAATTAGAGGTTTTTGGAATTCTGCGTATCTTTTTTATTCTTGACTTATGAAATTTTCTGTTTTGTTGTGTGATTATAGTTACCCTATTGTTCCTTTTTACGTTTTTTATGTTTTGTAAATCTAGGTGTTAGTTTATTACGTTTTGCTTCTTTTCGATAAATGGTTTGATTTTCTAAATTTTCTGGTTCCGAACGAGTTTCGTTTAGTTTGTCTATCCTGTTTTTATTCATTCTCCATTTTTTCTTTAATTTGTGGATGTTTAAAGGTCTGCCTTGAACATTAAAAACACGGTCCTTTTTTTGAATTCACTTTTTATTTTTATATTTTTTTTAACTTTTAATTTTTTTTTAATTTATTTACAATTCACTTTTTAATTTTATATTTTTTCACTGCTGCCACTTGTTTGTTTGTTGAGAGTCCAAAAAGAAGTAAATCATAAAAAAAGAGAAAAGAAGAGAAAGCTACAAACAAGCAAGTGAAGCCTAAACAATGCTGCCACCCTGGCGTGTTTCTAAACAGTGGATATAAGATATTTTGAAATTCATTAAGTTTTGTAATGTATTCGTGTTCCTTATTAAACGTGACAGAGCTATTGAATTTATAAGTTCTATCGAAAAATAATTCGAATGGGGTAAGTTTAGTAGCAGAATGTATTGAATTATTGTAAGTTATGAGTGTTTCCGTGAGTATATCATCATGGTCCTCACTAAGGTGATTTTCCTTTCTGGTAGTTACAATGATTCTGTATATTTCGGTTAGTGTTGAATGTAGCCTCTCTACAGGAGCATTGCTTGTGCTCTGTTGGAATGAAGTAATATGTAAATGAATTTGGAATTGTCTACAAAACTCTTTGAAAATGTTGGCTGTAAATTCCGAACCTTGGTCAGCAACTATTTTTCTTGGAACACCGTAAAGATTAATAAAATGTTTTAAAGATTTTAGTATGCATACAGTATTTCTTGATGAAAGTGTATATGCTGCTGCAAATTTAGAAAACTTATCAATTATTGTCAAGATTTGTTTGTGGTTTATGCTGTAGATGTCTATATGCAAAATGTCTAAAGGCTTTAAGGGGGTTTCGGGTTTTTGAAATATTGGTTTTGGGGGATTTCTATCGTATTTAAGGGTTTGACATTTGTCACAATTATTAATTATCTGTGTTATTTTATTCCTCATAAAAGGGAAATAGAATTCTCTTTTAAGATGGAAAAACGTTTCGTTAATTCCGCTGTGGTTATTGTTTACATGGTAAGTCTTTATAAGTTCTTCCTGTTTGTCACTGTCTGTTATGTCTTCTAATATTTCTGTGCATCGTATTACACGAAACATTTTACTATTTGATAAAAATTTTGAATAAACCGATTGAATAATGCGAAAAGTGTCATTGTCAGTGAATATGGCTGACAGTTTGTTTGGATTGAGAAATTTTTCAAAAATGTCTACTATTATTGCTTCTGTGTAAATTATTTAGTTGCGGTTTGCAACCAGTTGGTTTTGTTGATCAGTTAAGACTGACTTTTCTTTATTTTAAAAATCTCTTACTTGCTAACAATTTTATTTTTAATTACATACTTATTTTACTTATTGGCTTATTTACTTATTTTCTTATTTACTTGTTTACTTCTTTCAATATTTCAGCAAGTGGCGTGGGAGGTTGAAACATAAATCCACTGAATTACGCTACACTTGCTGCATTTCTTAATTCTAATTCCCTTTCGATATTTTAGCAAGTAGCGTGGAAAGTTGAAATATGAATTCCCCGAATTATGCTATACTTGCTGCATTTCTTAATTTTAAAGTCTTGCAACTTGCTCATCATCCTACTTCAATACTTCAGCAAGTGGCGTGGGAGGTTGAAATATAACACATCGAATTATGATTCTGCTTATCATTGCTCTAATGCAATGTTTGAAAAATAAATGAAGAATGCCAAACAGTTGGCCGTCGCAGCTTGGATGCGAGAACAAAACAAAGAATCAGAATATCAATTCTGAGAAGTGCTATGGGAAGTTGCCGGCATGTAGGCAGTGTTAACTACTCCCCCTCTAAAAAGAAAGTCGTCCTCGGCTTTCTCGAGTTTATCTTGGAGATTTTTTATAATATCAATTATCTCCCCATCCCTTGGCTTGCATCTTCGCTTCAGGGCCACGTATAATAACAGGGCAAAAATCGATAAAATTATGGCAGAAAGGAGAAAGTTATAAACCGTAGTGTGGGTAGTCACTTTGTCCTTCAAAGTTTTTATATGATGGAGATTTGTTAGATGAAGTTCGTTAAGAACAGGCAATGACAATTGCTGTATATGATCTGATAGAGTGTGCCAATGGGATTTCTGGACTTAGGAAAATTTTGCCTTTTTTGTTTGCAAAGGACGTTTCATTAATCATAATAGTTTCTTTAAATGTTAAAAGGTAAGTACCATTTATTTGGGTTGAATTTTTTCCGAACGGTGTGATCTTGACTTCCGCATCATTAATAGGCTTGCCAGACGTACTGTTTTCAGCAGTACGCGTACTTTTTTTTGTTTTTGTACTTTTAACTGCATAACCCCTAAAGAAGTACGCAAATGTACTTCTTTTTAGTATCTGTACTTCTCTTTGTACTTTTTTGTGCTTTCACCATAATTTTATAGAGGTAAACATGTCCTGTTCAATCTCCACAGATGCTTCTAACAAAGGTAATATTAAATAAATAAATTTCCTATTGTTGTGAGATATTTTAAGAAAATGGAGTCTGCACAAAACTTTTAAGTTTTTATAACTCTGACTCCGAAATATCAAGTGATATTTCAAATTCTTTATAAATATAAATTGGAGAGTCAAAAACTGAGTTTAGAAAACATCACAAGCTTTTGCGCAGACAATGCCAACTTAAATTTTGGAAATAAAAAAAGTGTATTTGTTGCGCTTAAAAAAGCAAATTCGAATATAATAGGTATTGGATGCCTTTGTCACGTATTAAATAATGCGTTTAAAAATTCTTTAAAAATATTAAAATTTGATTTAGAAAATATTGTAATGAAAGTTTTTAATGAATTTTCGACATCAACAAAAAAAAAAAAACTGCAAATCTGAAAGAAATGTTTGAATTTTGCGATTTGGAATGGTCTGAAATGCTCCGTCATGTACCAACTAGATGGCTTTCTGTAACCCCAGCTGTGGAGAGTTTTAAAAAACTATGCTGCTATTAAGGCTTATTTTTTGTCGCTAGATTGTTGTTTCCCTGTTTTATGCCAATTTTTCGAAAATGAAATTTCTGAAGCATACCTCGGTTTTGTCCATAATATAGGAAATACAATAATATCTGCTATCAAAAAGTTAGAAGAAAATAATAGCCTTGTAATAATTGATATGTTTCAAATAATAAAACAGTTAAATGACAAATTTGAACAACAGCAGGATGAAAAATTCTATTGGTTTTTAGCCGAACGTATATGTATGTAGCAGTTGCAATAATCAGCAAAAGATTTGTCTTTTTAAAAAACGCGCAGCAGAGTTTTTATCGAATATAAGTACTTTCAATTAGAAAATAATAAGTTTGAAAAACTATCAATTTTCCGTCTTAATTCAAACATTTCCTCTCATGAATTTGTAGAAAATATTGATTTAGATCAACTTTTTAACGAATTTATATCATTAAAAACATTTGCTGAAAACATTGAAAAGAAAAGTGGAAAGAATTTTTAAATAGTGGATCATTTTTAACTTTTGAAAACATTTGTTGCTTCGTCTTTTCAATTCCTCATTCTAATGCAGCCAGTGAACAAATTTTTAGTTTAATGGTTAATTTTTGGAGCAAGGAACAAAACAAACTTTTAATAGAAAATTTGGAAAGCGAGTTAATAATAAAAACAAACTTTGAATACAGTTGTACTGAGTTTTTCAATTTTTTAAAAACCGAAAAAGGTAAAAATGAATTTGTAAATCAAATACAAAAAAGTGATAAATTTTTATAATTTATTTAAATGTATCAGTTAATTTTAAAGTCAATAATTTTCAAAAATTAATAATGTATATGTATATGTATGTATGTATGTACTTATATCAAAGTATACCATTAAAATTATTTTTTGTTAAATTAATTTTGAAGTATTAAACAATGAAAATTTGTTTTTGAGTTTTTATTCACATAAATTAAAAATCCAATAATACTATCATAATATAATACATTGATTTTAGTCTAGTCTGAAATATATATAAATTTTATAGATTTAAAATCACAAAAACTGATTTAAATTAAACTTTAAGTTCATTTTTTTTATATTAAATACAAATAGTTATGATCTCTTTTTTATGTTCTTCATTGTTACTGTTGTGAACTATTTTTTGTTAGTTTTTTTTTATTGAATTAAATAAATTTTGAAAATAAACAATTGTACTTATTTTTACTCAATTGTACTGCTTTTTTAACTTCGATGTACGTTTTTTGACGATTTCAAATCTGGCAAGCCTAATCATTAATGATAATAACACCGTCGCCTATCTCTAAAATACACGGCAAGTGAGCTGTCAACTCAGAACAATTTGCCTTATACGTGTTAAGAATACTCCTCAAACAAACGTTTTCGGAAATGAGCTCTGTGCAAAAGGTTGTAACGCCCTTCCTGTTGCAATCTTGCAGCATTTTATAGCCACTTTGACACTTTGCTGTTATATTGGACTCGAATTTAAGTATTTTATTAAAGTGAGAAACAGGATAGATGGAAGTTGCATTACACAAATCACTAACAATAGGAAATTTTACATAAAATAAAATGACATTATTATTCTGAACAATCTTAAACTTACTATTTATTAGTAAATCATTTATAGTAACATCAAAACTTTCAAGCTTAAGAATAAACTTAGTATCTTCATTGTTTAATATTATTGGATTAATTACATCTACCTTAGCTAAAGCCAATGACAGAGCACAATTTTCTAGGTCTTCTATGATTGCCCTAGTTCTAGAGCTTGCTAGTTCGTAGAGATACAGTGTATTTATGTCCTTTGGTTTATTCCGTGTTATTAATTTGTCTATCGCCTCTGTTAATTTGTTTATTTGGTCTTGTATTTTTGTATTTATAATTATCTGGTTCTCATTGTTCCGTAATAAAATTTCCGTGTTTATTTTAAGGTCGTTAAAGTCGTCAAAGTCGGGAGTTCCCGCTATAATTTTTAATGCTGTCCCCAAAAAGTTAAGGCTGCGTGCCTGTCTGTGGTGAATTGTAACCGTGTCCAAAAGTCGGTCAATTTGTTGTAGTTCCATTTCCAAAACTTTTTTCTGTTTTCTACCAAAACGGCTGTACCAAGGTCTTTCTGCACCCTTTTCTCCACGAAAACCCTATCGAACTTATTACCTAATCTCTTATTTCTTTTGACAAATACTACCTCTCCTTCCTCGTAGTTTGTGATGTTGCCAGCGGAACGTTTTCTTAGTTTATCTTGGGCTGCTTTGAGCCTTGCCTTAATGCTATTTAATTTTTCTTTGGAACAACTATTTACTATGTCTATAGGTCTCATTTCTACTATTGAGTGAACTGTTTGGTTATATTTAAGTGTTGCTATAAAAATAAGGTCGATTGTGTCTATAATATCCTGCTGAGCCCTGACGCAACGTGCAATTTCTGTTAAGGTCGAATGGAATCTCTCCACTTGACCGTTGCTCTTGCTATGAAGAGATGGTATAAAAAACTGCTCGGCATCAAAATGGTTTTTTAGCAAATCTCGTAAGGAATTCGCCTGGAAGGCCTTTTCGTTATCGGATACGACAAACTTAGTTCCCCTAAATCTACTCAAAACTTGAAAAAGTGCGTTTTTGACATCGACAAGATTTCTAGATGCGATTGGAATCACACTAGCAAATTTTGAGAACTTGTCAATGCATGTTAAAAAATGTGTTTTGTTTGTTGAAAAAATATCGATATATAAAATTTGTCCTGGGAAGAGGGGTGTCCCCGATTACAGGTTTTGAAGGTTTTCTATTGTACTTATTTTCCATGCAAATTCTACAATTTGCATTGATGGAGTTAAGTAACTTCTTCATGCCTGGGAAGAAATAATCCAGCAGTTGTTTAAAATTTTCATTTGCGCATCTGTGAGCACGATTATGCTCACAATGCGCTGTTTCTATTTGGTCATTTTGATTTGTTAAATCTATTACCATTCGTTCGGTGTGGACGAATTTCACTGACGGAAATGTTTCCAAAACATGATTTTGTATCTTAGCCAGTGTAGGCAAATCACAGCAAATCGCATTTACAACCCTGGAGTTTACACTAGTCTCCAAGAATGAATATAGATTTTCCATATCACTATACTCGATCACGTGTCGAATATATTTTTGAAAGAATATTTTTGTCCTTTTCGAATTTGTGTTCCCCTTTGCAACAACAATCTGGTTCCTAAACTGATTCACAGGGAATGTTATAGATTTTATTGCGTTCGATGATGACATCTCACTGTTAACAGTGTCAGGAATTGACTCGTTTTCTGATATGTTATTCAGAAATTGGCGTGATAAAGCATCCGCCACAACATTCTCCTTCCCGGGCTTATAATGAAAGGTGGGGGAAAACTCCTCTATAAAAGCTCTCCATCTTTTTATTTTTGAATTTGAACCCTTATCCGCAACTGAAAATGTAAGCGGTTGATGGTCAGTGAAAATTTTTATATTTTTCACTCCGTAGAGGTAGTTTCTCAAAGTTTTCAATGCCCAAAGGATGGCCAAGAGCTCTCTCTCATTAGTTGCATAGTTTTCTTCTGTCGGGGTTAACGTTCTAGATATCATGGTTATCGGGCGTCCATTTTGCGATAAGACAGCACCCAACGCATGATTTGAACCATCCGTTGTGACCTCGAATGGCTTTTCAAAGTCAGTGTACAACAACAATACATCCTCCGATGCGAGGATTTGTTTAATTTTTTTAAAAGCTTCCAACGCTTCCTCATCTAGTTTAATTTTTACATTTCTTGATTTATTTGCACTTATATGGCCGTTTTCACCACGCAAATACCTTGTAAGTGGTTTTGATATTGCGGCGTAGTCCCTAACAAATTTCCTGTAATAACCCGACAGACCAAGAAATGATCTGAGGCCTCTAAGGGATGTCGGGGTTTTATAGTTTATTATGTCTTTGACCTTTTCGGGTGACGTTTTTATTCCATTTCGGGAGACCACAAATCCCAAAAACTCGACCTCATGTTTGAAAAATTTAGATTTTTCAATTGAAACCCTCATATGTGCTTTCTTTAATTCGGTCAGGATTGTGTCTATGTGCTGTAGGTGACTTTTTTCGTCGGGAGAAAATATTATAATGTCGTCAATATAGACATGACAGAATTTGCCTATGTATGGTCTTAGGACATCGTCGATAGCCCTCTGGAAAATGCCAGAAGCATTCTTAAGGCCAAATGGTAAGCGGCAGAACTCGTATTTACCATTATTGACACTAAAGGCTGTTTTCTGACGATCGTTCTCTTTTAACAGGATTTGATGAAATCCTGACTTCAAGTCGAGTGTCGAGAAGTATTTAGATTTTCCCAGATTGCTCAGAATGACTGCAGTGTCTGGTATTGGATATTTGTCTGAAACGGTCCTATCGTTGAGTTTCCTAAAGTCTATAACCATTCGAAGTTTAGGTTTGCCGTTTTCATCCAAACCTTTCTTATTGACTACATGTATTGGTGAATTATAGGGTGAACATGACGGTCTTATTATTCCATCCAATAACAGGGATTCTATTTCTCCATTTATGAAAGCAGTTGCCGACATGGGATATGGATAGGATTTAGAGTAAATTGGTTCGTTAGTGGTTGTTTTGATATTGGCAACCACGTTTGTGTTATAGGGAAGAACTCTATTTGGCTCTGAGAATGCGCATTGATTCCTCCCTATTATTTCTAAAAATTCACCTTTAGTTTCAAAGGGAACAGAGGAAGAGTCAATTTCCAAATAATTTATTTCCTCCTGTAATGACTTATTTGATTTCCCTTCGTGTTTCTTAAATCGTAAAACATCATTTCCTATATCAATCTCCGCTCCAACTAGTGTTGGGAATCCCGGGGTCCCGAAATCCCGGGATCCCGCAGTTTTTAACAATTCCAAAATCCCGGGATTGAGCACTTAATCCCGGGATTTGACTTTTTAAGCCGCAATGAAAAAAATCGTATATTAGAACTCTCACTAATTCGAATTTCCAGAAATTAGAATCTGTTGCTTCAATGCATTAACCGCTCTGAAATTAGAAACAAAACTTCAAATTGCGATTTTTTTTTTTTGAGATGTATTGGGTTACTAGAACAAAAGCTTGCAGTATATGGACTTAACTTGAAAAAGGGTATAGTTGGTATTATGACAGACGGTGCAAGTGTCATGAAAAAAGTTGGCAGATTATTACCTGTAAATCAACAGTTATGCTTTGCCCATGGTGTCCAACTGGCGTTAATTGACGTGCTATATGAAAAGCATGATTTACAAAGAGAAACAGATGAGCAATACCACGAGGGAGAAGAACCAGAAGAGGAAGACGATTTTTCAGAGAGTAACGAGGATGAGAATTTTTCTGGCAACGAAGAATTGGTTGATCTGTATTATGGCCATAGACATGGAGGATACCAATGTGATATTACAGAGGTCAATTGCGGTGCAGTGATCAAGAAGGTGTGAGAATTAATAGTGACGTTTAAACGATCGCCAACAAAAAACGATGTCTTGCAAAAGTATGTTACGTCTGAATTTGGAAAGCAACTAACTCTAATAAAAGACTGTAAAACTAGGTGGAGCAGCCTTTTGTTAATGCTGGAACGTCTTTATTTATTAAGAAATTGTATACAAAAGGCATTAATAGACATAGGTCCACCTGAAGGTGAATATTTTGCTTTATCCAAAGATGAGATTAATATGGTATCCGCAATCATTAGTGCTCTTGTCCCAGTTAAAGCAACAGTTGACTCCCTTTGCCGTCGGGATGCTAATCTGTTCACAACCGATGTTGCCATAACTTTTATGTTAAAAAAACTTAAAGATGCTAACAACGTTATAAGTCAAAAACTACATTTAGCCCTCATCCTGCGCATGCAACAAAGGAGAACAGATATCAGTGGGGTACTTCAGTATCTGCACAATGGTAGAACAAATGTTCAGTCCGAATCCGAAACAGAGTTCGTAACGGTTCCTTCTTCCATAAAATGTAAAATTAATAGTTGAGTTACTCGAAAGACTAAATGCTTCAAGTCCAGCTACATCCCTTCTAATAGCTTCTGAGTCAGATGTTACACCTTCTGATTCAGATAAGGCACCTTTCGAAATTGTTTCAGATTCTTCTGAGCTTCCATCTGAATCTCTTTCTTGTTCTCTTGAAGAACCTTTAAATATTTCAGACGAGTTCAATGAAGCTATAAAAAAGCACATTTACCGAGGATAGCAATTCGATGTGAGACGTTGTCTGTAAAAATTCAGAGAGAAATGCTCTTGTTTGAAAATGGAGGAACACGTGCTGACTTTTTGCAAAGAGCATACGATTTTTTAATGACTATTAAGCCAGCCAGAAGTCTGAACGTGCTTTTTCTGCAGCTGGATTTTTCGCAACTAAAATAAGAAGTCGTTTGAGCGATGAAACTTTGGATGCTCTGTGCTTCCTCAAAACGTATTTAAAAAATAATAAAAAATAATAACTTATCGCACTTGATCAACAAAAGAGTATATATCTATAAAAACAATTAACTCTTTATAATTAATTTAAAAATGTGTAAAATTAAAAATAAAATTAATTTTCTTATAATTTAATAAATTCTCTCTTATAAACCTATTTTTGGATGTGTCATGTTATTAATTTTATTGAAATAATAGTTAATATCTTTCAAGAACAAATTTTTTAAAATCCCGGGATCCCGGAACTAGGTAAATGAAATCCCGAAATCCCGGGATTGAAAATATAGAGCGGGATTGCCAACCCTAGCTCCAACCCTCTTCAAAAATTGATAACCCAATATAGCATCATGCAGTCCAGTCTCAAACCGATTGAGAACTTATGGCAAGTTGTAAAAACCAAAGTAAGCTCAGTTAAAATAAGCAATTTTGATGATCTCTTCGCCGAAACAAAGTAAGCTTGGGAGGCCATTCCAACCAGTGTATGTGAAAATCTGGTTACCTCGATGCCTCGCAAATGTCAAGCTGTTATCGACAACAATTGTTTTGAAACAAAATATTGATTTTTTTTCTAATCAGTACATGTTTTTCATAAAGTTTACGTTGTGTCCTTAATTATATGCACGAATGAAATCAATATTCTTTAAAATATGGCTCACAGCTTTATAAATAATAATTTATTTGACACAATAAGAAGTTATTTTCTGCGACTAAGAGTTTAATTAACTAAACTTGGACAAATTTTGACAATATCATACAACCATTTTAATTTTTTGCTTCATGCTCACATGTAAGCTTCGTGTCCTTAATTAGTTGCACGCAGCTGTATATTAAAAAAAGAAATATAATCAAATCATTCCTTCTTCCAATTATAATAGTGTTGAAGATGATAGATATGTTGGAGAAAAGCAATCATATCACTTGAGGAACGAAAACAACTTTAGACTACCAAGAACAACCACAACAAATATGCAAATGTCTCTACTATATAAAGGCTTGCATCTGTACAATATGCTATCGAATGAAATTAAATATGAATCAAACATTAATGTATTTAAAAGAAAAATTGTATATTTCATTAAAAATAATGTTTTAAATTGAGATTTGAGTAAAAAATCATAATTGTAAATTTTAAAGTATTTTAAAATACTACTAAATAAATAAATAATAATAATAACTGTTACATGTTAACGTTTGATACACCTTATTCTGAATATGATAATGCTATTGGAAGAACTAGTAGAGGGGGTTGGGTTTATATTTTCAGGAGTATAGTTTTGAAGGAGCGATAAAACAGTACTGCCTCCTATATAATTTCGAGCGCTTTCCTCGTCATTATCTTTACTTTCTCCATGTATCTTCGTAAACTTTAAGTTTTCTCTTCTCAGCCAACTCCACAACCAACCGCTGTTTGGTACAAAATCAGAATTCATTTTTACAGCAAACTCCTTTGCTTTGTTCATTACCATTTGGCTGGAAATAATAGCATTTTCTTGGCGCATTTGGTTAAACCATATAATAAGAGCATTTTCAACGTCTTCATGATTGGATTTTCGGCAGCGTTTTAATTCATTTCTAATTATTCTATTGACCGTTGAAATGTCGCAATTAAATTGTGCAGCCAGTTGGTGTTTTGTTTTTTCCTTATTTTTTGCCATTGGGATCAACAAAAGTTTTTGCTTTATTGATAAAGATGTTTTCTTGGGAGGCATTTCACAAAACGATAATTTAAATTTGAATAATTTTACCACAAAATTTATATTTTCACTTATTTTCGAAAACTAATAGAACAAGTGTCAAGTTAACAGGTGCTTTAATGAAGTTCTTGCACAGGTACTTTGGGTAGAAAAACGATGTTAAATCAACGAATATGCCAGTGTTGGGGAAATTTTTTGGAGGTAAATGCCCGAATTGGGTATTTAAGCGAAAGTTATTAAACCGTGGGATTTTGTTTCAAAGTGTATAAAAAATATACGGGGATTCACAGTGCGAGGTAAATAAACTAAAAAGGTAATTATGTGTGGGGTATTTAACCGTGGTATACTGTATTTAATTTAATTTTTTTTATTATTCGATTTGAAATGCGCCAGATTCTAGTAACAAATTTATAAACAATCAACAGCTGACTACAGGTGTTGATAATTTTATTTTTGTAAGAGCAGAATGAGCTTTTAAATCGCTAAAATTTCATTTTATTTTAGCGATATGAAATTTACTAGTCGAGGACTACCAAGAAACAAATACTTTGTATGTATTATTTATGTATGTTCTGGCTTTCGAATCATTTTGAATTCACATGAAAGCTAGAATTCACATGAAACTAAAAATGTTGTGTTCTCGTTTTCACTCAGTTTTTTACACTTTTGAAGTAGTGTTCGAAACAAATTTGACAAATGTCATAGTATATTTTGTAAACACGTATGGATGAATTATTTCCCGCGATAAATAAAGAAAACAATAAAATCAGAGTACTATAAAATGCCAGGAGCTTTTATTTTATGTTACTTACAAAATGAACGTCACAAACTTTACAGAGAAGTTGTGCGTAGACGGATCTTAAGGGATGCATCAAATCCGATGGATATGCCAGACTCCTTGTAAGTTTTTTTGTGAAGTTCGACCAAGTTTTACTGGACTCTATATTTTTAAGATTTATTGGACTCTATCGGTTAAACAAGTCTGCGTTTTCAATGATTTTAAATCAAATTGCACTCTTAATAATGAATACAACAATTCCGCCAACAATACAATTGGCAGCGACGCTGAGGTTTTTTACTGTTGGAGCATTCCAGGGTGTAATAGCCAATGAAATGAACATTAGCATTGGTCGTAGCACTATGTGTAAAGTGTTGTGGAATGTTGCAAACATACTCGAAAGTCATATTTGCCAAGCCTGGATTAATATGGAAATGGGTGATGATGAAATAAACGCATCAAAATCCTATTTTAAAGAAAAATATGGTATACAAGGAGTCATTGGATGTGTCGACGGAACCCACGTTCGAATGAGAAAGCCGGTGACTGACGAATCTCTTTATTATCGCCCATGTTCTGGAAAACGCAGCGTTTTCAAATCGCTTATGATTTGAAAAACGCAAAACGCATTTCAGCATTTCGTTTTCAGAAGCGATTTGCTGGCGTTTTGCATTTTTCGAAGTTGCATTCGAACAATGAAAACATATGTTTTATCATAACAAAACATAAACAAATAAAAAAATGTTAAATGCCTACAGCGTATTTGCTTGCTATATTAGCTTTAAAAAACCAAAAAGCAAAAGAAATGTGAATTAAAAACACTAAGGCACTTTTCCAATCCTTTGAACAATCCATATGATGCGTAATTTATATATAATATAGGTATTTTATTTGTGAGTTGTCAGAAAAATTGTGGCAAATGCTTCTTTTCAGTTAGAGATGTTGCTTATAAGCACTCACGAATAATTGGTAATTTTTAACACGGGTAGCCAGTTTAAAATAATATCTTGTATGATTTTTTCGCTCTCATAAAAGTTTTAAAGTACTTTATACAGGTTTTAAATTATTTTTTAACTTTTATTAAAGGTTTATTTTCACGATTTAATATAGATATGTGAATTTAATAAATTGCAAATATTAATATCAAAAGTTTAAAAAGAAATAACCAAATAATTAGTTGTAAAATTAACACCACTAGCATTAAATTTTTTTCGAAGATCAATCTGATCAGCTGTTTGCATAAATCGCCAGTTGATAAGTAAACAAATGATACAAACAATACACAAACTCAAAGCAAATTTTTCTCTTCAATATTTTTAATTTAAATCGTCAAAAAATGCTAAAAGTTTTCATTCAAATAAAAAGAAAACATATTAAATATAAAATGTGTATAATTTTATTGTTAATTTAAGGTACAGTTTAAATAAAAAAGACCAGATCGCTTCGGTATACACTAGCGATTTGAAAACGCCAAATTTCTTGCGATTTCGTTTGTCAGAACACCTATTTGGAGTTTTCAAATCGAAAACGCTAACATTAAGCGATATGCGTTTTTCAGTACATGGGTGTATAGGAAAGGGTACTTTAGCATTAATGTTATGATCGTGAGTCAAATGTTCTCTCTTTAAATCCAATTTTATGTAAAAGTTTTATAATTAAGGTATGCGATTACAAAATGCGAATACTTGCGGTAGATGGATGTAGACCAGGCTCATGCCATGACGCGTTCATTTGGAGTTTAAGTGATGCTAGGAATTTTTATGAGGAGAATAATCACAATGGCTGGTTACTTGCCGATTCAGCATATACTATAGAAACATTTGTAATGACACCGTACAGAAATCCGCAGTTTGGTACTCTTGAGCACTTATGCAATCAAAGGCATTCCAGCGCCCGTAATATAATAGAGAGAAAAAAAAATCTCGTTTTCGTTGTTTACAAAATGAAATGCTGCCCTACTCACCAGCTAAAGTAGTAAAAATTGTAAATATAAGTTAATTTAAATGATATTTATTTTCATTTAAGCAAATTTTATTTGTTTAATTTATTTCATTAAAAATGAGAAACTTTTATTTATTTATTTTGATTTAATAAAAAACTTTTTGTTCTTAAAAATTTGGTTTATTTACTTATTACAACATCTTAAATCTATGCAGACATGGTGTCAGCATAAATTAAAGTTAAAAATTTAGCAGGTAATAATAAAAAAATAGGGTGACCAACTTTTGTGTCTTTAACTCTTCCCCCTTTAAATAGATTGTCCTCAATCTTTATATTTTTTTCTAAAAGAGTGGGATTCTATGTAACCTTGGAGGTTTCTCTGGAACAATGTGAGTAATTTTCGTAAGCTGTGGTAAGTTATCCATTTCAAGTGGTGTATTTACGGTAGGTACCTGAGGTTCCCACACTATAGTTTTCTCTACTGTTCTAGTAAAGATCTTAAGAAAGATAATCAATACAATCACAAGTAAAAATGCCACAGAGATTGTCCACTCTGCAATTACCAGGCGTTTTTTCACGGTCGTGATGACGTCGGTATTATTGATTTGGAGCTCGTTAAGGGACTCGAGAGATAAGAGATTAATTCGACCTTTTTCAAAGGGAGTAGATTGTATGATAGCTGGCATAGTTCGCAAAGGTGAAACTTGCCAGTTGCTAATAGTTAATAGTTGTATTGTGAATTTTAATCAAAAATGTTCCCGAAAGATTATACTGTTTTCCATTTTCAAAAATTGACCCATTATAGTCGTCTAGAAGTATTATTCCTGAGTCTATTTCTCCGGTCAAAGGAACATGATGACTATTGCTTAGGATACAGGCTGATTTTAAATTATTAATTAGCTTAGGAATACAATCGGTTTCAGTTATATTAATGATATCTTTTTCATTACAAATGGTTACATTATTATAATCTTTACATTTTTCTTTTACAGCGAACATTTCCTTTTCGTTAAACAAAATTTTTTTGAAATCTAAATGTATTACAATATTATTTATTTTTACTGGTCTTAAAATTACATTTTCATACATTTCTTTTTTTGTCAATGGTACTTTAACCATATAAAATATTTTATTACAATTATTATTGTTATACAAAACTGATACTTTGGCAAATTGAAGTGCCTCTTCTGGATTTACAAAAGGAATGTGTTCTTCTTCGATTTTTTTCATAGCTACTTCGATTTATTTTTTATTTGGTATTAATGGGTTTACAATTCCAATTTTTGCCCATTCTATTCCATTTTCAATATTTATTAATTTTTCTTTAACTAATCTTATTCTATTTTATAAATTAATGACTATTTCATTTTCTAAGTAAGCATTCTTTCTTACAAAATTTGACATTTTATTAATAATTTCGGTTAAGTTGTTTATTCTTTTATTAAAAGCTTCATTTACATAAAATTGTTTATTGTTATTTTTATTTAATTCGTAAACGTTATTAGCTATTATTTCAAAGTCGTCATGATCTGGAGATCCTGCGACGTATTTCCAAATTGTTCCCAAAGCGTTTATGGCTCTTTTATTTCTTGTTATGGGTGTTAGATTTTCTAGGACATTGTTAATTTGGGTGAGTTCATGATTGAGGATAGGGTATAGGTTATGGTTATTTGGGATGTTTTGTTGGATAAAGGTATGGGTGTTTGCTATGGATGTTGGTTATTGTTCCAGATCTATTGGATGAATAATAGTGAAAGTTCCCTGTTGAATTTTTGCTGTACCTTTATTTATGGTGACAACGTAGGACGACGTGTAATCCATGATTTGGATTTCCGTCAGTGCGTAGGGTTAGAATAATCTGAAAAAATAAGTTATTGTCTTTTAATGTTGCTTTTATAAACACTTCTGCCTGACATTGTTAATACAGTTGTGTTTCGGTCTTCTTTGACTATTTCTTTTTTATATCTTGGGGTTAATTTTGAACACAATCTCCCATTCACCTTAACGAAAATTTTTTCTCCTGGTAAATAAGTTTTGGGTGCTTGTCTATTTTTGTTATGGTAGTCCAGGTCTTGTTTCTGTTTTTCAGTCAAGCCATTTTATTATTTCTTGTTTTTCCAAAATCGCTTTTCCTGGGTCACTTTTAAAGTTTTTATTAAAAAATATGTCAATCGGTTTTTTTTACCAGTGGTAGAATGAATTGATGTATTGTATTCGTATAATGCTTTGGTGAGTAAATCATGGAATGAATTGTGAAGTTTGTCTGACTTAAGACATCGCATCATCTCGGAAAGAGTAAAGTCTCTCTACTTGACCGTTGACGTTGCTAGCGTAAGGGGGTGTAGTATAGGTTTGTATGCCGAATTGATCTTTAAGGAGGAAATTTATCGTTACGGAATTTAGTGATTTTTCATTATCCAAGACTATAAACTTGGGGATGCCAAATGCTAAAATTATTTCCTTCAATGGTTCTTTAATGTCTTCGACTGCCTTTGATTTCAGAATTTTTCCTAAGGCGTATTTGGAAAATTTATCTACTCGTATTGCTGTGAGTACTAGGTTTCTTTCAGTTGAATAGGATTTTTTCAATCTCTCCAGGATTTTTTGGAATTGGTGTGGGCTGAAATTGCGGTTTGTTAGGTCGACGATCATATTTTTGTTCTTTACAAGTTTGACAATTTTTTCCTATCCTTTTGGCTTTTTCCATCATTTTAGGGAAGTAATACTTTTGTATTACCTGATTTTTGTTTTCGTTGGCATTTCTATGAGCTCTTCGGTGTTCATTAATCAATACTTCTTCTTGCTCTGTTTCACTTATGATATCTTCCACTTGTGAGTGAGTGAACCTTGCTTTGAAGTTTTTAAAATGTTCGGGATAGAATTCTTGAATTACCCCCATAATTGCTTCGTTAGTAAATAAACCATTGATTACGCTGGGGTTAAGATATTTTTTGAAAATTGATATTAAGGTGTCTTTAGTGTAAAAAGGTTTTTTAATAATGTGATTATGGTAAGTTGGGAATGGAATTTCGAATTTGTAGTTGTCTTCGTTACTAACTAAAATATGGAGTTGGTTCTTAAAGACATTAATAGGACATTCTATTGCGGGGATCATATTATCTGAGGAACTTTCATCACTATGTTGTGTTGCTGTCATCGAATTTATCTGTGGTGGTCTAGATAGTGAATCTGCAACTACGTTTCTTCTGCCTGGCTGATATTTAAGTTCGTAGTTATACTCTTCTAAGATGGACTTCCATCTTTTCATCTTGCTGTTTGTGTTCTTGCCGCTGAGGGCATATGTCAAAGGCTGGTGGTCTGTATAAATGTTTACTTTCCTGGAACCGTACAGGTAATTTCTCAACGAATTGAGGGCCCATATTATCGCTAGCATTTCCTTCTCATTGGTGGCGTAATTTTCTTCAGTTTTGCTGAGCGTTCTTGAAAGAAAGGTAATGGGCTTTCTGTTTTGCGAAAGTACTGCGCCTATTGCATAATCAGAGGCATCTGTTGTCAGATCGAAGCTTTTTTCAAAATCAGGGTGAGATAACATGACATCGCCAGAGATTAGTGAATTTTTTAATTTTTGGAATGCGTCTAAAGCATTTTGATCTAAAGTAATTTTTACATTTTTGGACGCATTTTTCGATATGCGTTCTTCCTCCCCTCTTAAAAGGGATGTCAGGGGCTTGGCAAGCTTCGCATAATCCTTGATGAAGCGACGGTAATAACCTGACATGCCTAGAAAACTTCTCAGGTCTTTTAGGGTTTTCGGTGGTGGTATATTGGCTATTGCTTCTATTTTATTTTGGTTGGCTTTGATTCCTGCAGCTCCTACGATAAATCTCAGAAATTCAACTTCTGTTTTGAGGAATTCACACTTGTCTAGTTAAATCTTGAAATTTGCCGATTCTAGTGTTTTCGAAATATTCTTTCTCAATTTTTGAAAATATGACAATATCGTCTATGTAGACGTAGCAGATTTTCACTATGTGGTCTCTCAAGACATTGTCCAGAGTACGTTGGAAGATTGAGGGAGCATTTTTCAATCCGAATAGGAGTCGTACAAACTCGAATTTCCCGTTATTAACTGAAAAGGCGGTTTTCTCTAATTCACATTCCTTTAAAGGAATCTGGTGGAAACCACTCTTTAAGTCAATAACCGTAAAGTACTTGTTTTACCTAGATTTGCTAGAACTTCGTTAATTTCTGGAATGGGATACCTATCGGCTACGGTTACTGCGTTTAGTTTCCTGTAGTCGATGACCATTCTATATTTTTTTTCTCCAGATGCGTCCATTTTTTTCGGAACGATCCAAACGGGTGCATTATACGGAGATGTGGAAGGACTGATAATTCCGTCATTTAAGAGTTCATTAATCTGTTTTTCTACCTCACTTTTCAATGCTATGGGATAGGGGTATGATTTAGAATAAATTGGTGAATCTGAATGTGTTCGAATTTCTCCTTGAACTCGAGAAGTGAATGTAAGTTTCTTGTTGGGATCCGTGAAGAGGTTGGTATGCTCGTTTATAATTTGATCTAACTGAAATTTTTGAGTTTCATTCATATGATTGGTTCTGAATTCCATTTTATTAACTGACTGGGAAGTGTGTTGATGAATTTTTATTTTAGTTGTATTGTTTATTAACGAATATTTTTCTTTAATATAGATAATTGCATTTAATTCTTTTAAACTATCATGACCGAGGATGCCATGAAACGATTTCAAAGAAGGTAGGATAAAGAATTGTATAGGGTGGTCGGGTAAATTGAATAAAGTTGCGAATGTGTGGTGCGTAATTTTACTGTCTCCAGATACTGAATTTGCAAAAAAGGCGTTTTCGTTTTTGATAGGATCGCTAACGAGGCATGGTTGAATGTAGTTTTTGTTAGATCCAGTGTCTATAAAAATTTTTAGAATTTTACCATTTTTCGCATTGCACTCGAAATACGGGAGCGAAAAATGTGTTAGCCTAAAAAATGGATATCTGTGAAATTTTGAGTGGATATTTCGTCTTGTTGATCTTGATCATAAGATTCAGCGTACTCGTCAATTCCTTGGTTTTGGATTAATTGCTCATATTCATTTTCATTATAATTTCCAGCTTGTTCGTCCTGGTAATTCGGTACGTTGGAATGATCCTGTCTACTTTCTATATGAAAATTGCGTTGTTGTTTATGCGGTGGTGGAACGTAGCTTAGGGATGGAGGTCGTTTGTTATTAAATTGGGATTGATTAAAAGGACGTGGTCTGTTTTGATAGTTTACGTTTCTTGTTTGCATTGATTCGTCAACCTCCATAGGTTTGTTGAAAAGGTTGGTGCGATTGAAAACGCGGTTGGAGATTTTGCCGAAAGTTAATGTTAGGGATGGTTTGACGATTTTGGAATGCATTTTGTTGCATATTATTCATTGGTCTACTGCATTGGTTAGAATTTTGAAATGTTAACTGTGGATAAAAGGGTTGTCTATGAATGGTATTTGTATTGCGTATTGGAAGGGGTGGTGGTTGACGTTGTCTATGATTTTGTAGCTTTAAACAGAGATGTAGTGCTTGCGGGAGATCCGCAGGTTCACGGATGCCAAGGAGTCTTGGTAGGTCTCCATTCAAGCCTCTAACGAAAGTATCTAGGGCTTTGTCCCTATAGGTTTGCGTTAAAAGTAGCAAGGACTCTTGGCCCATTTCCATACAACCAATTTTATTTAGTATAAGGGACAAATGCGTGTAAACTTCTTGATAAAATGTTTGAATGGTATTTCTTCCTTGAATTAAAGAAGTCATCTGATATTCAAGCGTCCCTAAATCTCGTTTATCTGCATAATGCATAGATAGGCATTTTACAATACAATTCCAATTTAATGGTGTATTGTAAGACTTTAAGGCAATGTCATTGTTGCCTGTTATTTTATTTCGGATGACGCTTAAAATACCGTAATATTTAGGCGTGCCTTTGCTTGAATCGTAAATTTGTAACACTCTGTCCACGCTCTTTTCTTTTTTTTTTTTACCGGAGAAATCTCTAAGACTTCTTACTATGTCGGGTATTTTGTCTAATTCACTCCAATCATTTCTATATCTGTCTTCAATGTTTTGGTCTGTCCCGTGGTTAAGGTCATTGTTTGAATTAGTCAGTGATTGAACTATGTTTCTGCATTGTCGCGCACAAATAGCGGCTATTCTGTTTTCTAATTCTTCATTGACTTGCGCTGCTGGATTTGGGATGGGAATAGGAATAGGATTTTGGGGCGTTAAGAATGGGAGGTCTTACGAGATTATTGGGGTAAGACATGATTTTTTGCAAATTTTGGGAACAATTTTTGTAAGAGAAAAAGAATTTCTATTTTATGATTTGTAAAAAAAATGGTAATTTTGATATTCACAGTAGATAAAAGATTTCTTCCTTTCTTATGATTTTGTTTTATTTTCTCTTCTTCTTTATTATAAGGGTGTTTTTTTTTTGTCACTTACAAAATAACTTAAAAATATTCTGGAATATAATGACTTACAGTATAAGGTGAATTGGACACATTGTGTTGACTGACTGATGTTATACTGTTGATCTTGTTGCAGCTATCGATGTCGGCCAGTGTAGCTTTCAATGGCAAGGACAAAGCTGTTGTTGAATATTATGTTTTTAGGTTTTTTCTAAAGTTTTTATTGCCTTTATTTAATTCTGTTTCATTCGTTGGTTTTTTTTTATTCTTTTGGTTAATGTTCTTAATTTTTCTTGCAATATTTCTTTGTAATATTATTTTTTAGTTATTGTATTGTTTTATTTGTTCACATTTCCTTTTATTTGTTGTGTCTATTTTCTTCTTATTGTAAATTGTAAACTTATTAAACTAAAACGTCCCGATCACGCGAATTTTGTCCTTTTCGCTCTTCTACTAAGGATTCACTTATGACACTTTATACGGACGGTCGCCTGCGGACGGACACTTACAGGCTTTTTATTCTAGGGTTCTTTTAGTACACTATTTTTGTACCGGTTGCTCGGGCTAGGAATAACATCGCCCGCAGTTTAATACTAAATTAAAAAATATATTGTACATAATTTTGTATTAAAAATAAATATTAATTTATTAAAACAAAAATAAAAATAACAAAAACAAAAATAAATAAGGTACTTCAGTTACTATAAGATAATTTTTTTGCACTAATAAAATAAATTATTTTGATACATTACTACTGTCAAACATTAGCTGCTTAAGTTAAACTGCTTTTAATTTTGTTTCCAGTTTTGATACTGCATTTTTTTTCATACGAATATTATGGCGGTTTGCTTCCGGCAGCTTTTTTGTTTCAACTTCAATTAAGGCATCGTATTTTTTCCCAATTTTGTCCAAATTTGTACAAATGTTGTCTAGCTTGTTACCAATTATATCTAATTTATTTTCCAGAACTGATCGCTCTTCGCTTTTAATTTCGGAAAGGTGTTCTATTTTTTTGTCAGTGCTTTCCAATTGGTAGCTTTAATTTTTCATCAATTCTTCCAGATTTCCGTTAGATTTTCTATTATTTTGAGTTGGGCTTTTATGGGGATTTGTAAGTTTTCTTTTTTTGGAAACTGAAGTTGATGGACCGAGTGACTGAGAAGAAGTCGATGAGGTATCAGATTCCGAAGATGAAATACATTTGTCATCATTATTAGATTTTAAAGCAATACGTTTCCCAAAAGATTGAGTATTTTTTATTCCATCAACTGTTTCATATTAACCACTTATGACAGCAACTTCTTCCTCTAATTGGCTTAAAATATATTGGTTAAAATTGCCTCCTCCAGCTTGACGGACTTCTTTTTTGTTGTGGGAAAGTTTACGCTTTACATTACTTTTCCAATCAATCCATGTCTGAGTATAAACAACTTTTCAGTAAACAAAGAAATTTAACATCATTCCTTAAATTACTTTCTTCCAATCTGCCAAGTCTTTTGTTGGGGACGTTAAGCTCGTCTTTTAGTGATGTCCATAACTCTTCTTGAGATGTCCTATCTTTCTTGGAGTTAACTTAAAATTTAACATTTTTTAAAATTGTAAAAAGATTGTTTATAAATACTTTTAAATGGAATTTAGTTGTTATATTTTGTAATAAACATATTTCCCAAAAAATTCCAAAAATTATATTTTTGATTTGATTTTTAGCTATATAGAAAAATTCGAAAAAATTTACAAAATAATTAATAACATATTGCGCCATCTAAAGCGATTTGAAAACATTGTCCCTAAAGTTGAATTTTACATAAAAATAGCTTTAACTTGTACGACCGCGGAGCCCTCGGTAAAAATATTATTATTTTTTTATTTAAAACATTTTTTTGTAAAGTTAGCTTTCCGAAAATAAAAAAATAATTTTATTGGAAATTATTTGGATAATTAAAAAAAATATTTTTTCATTTTCTATACAATGATTTGTTTTAAAATCGTTAATTAAGTAAAAAGATAACGCTAAATTGGTATAAAACTTAATAAATTTTGTGTTTTCAAATTTTATAACAATACTAATTTACAATACTAATTTACAAACTAATTTACAATAGATACTTATAACGAAACCTATAAATAACATCATACATGTTGTATCAGGGTTACCATATCCTTCATAAAAACTACAAAAATAATTGGATAAAGGGCAATGAATTTTGTTCCTTTATAATCGTTTAAAATACAACACATTATGATGGTTTGTGTAACCTCCAATATGTAGGCAACATTTTTTTTTTACCAGAAAAGAAGAAATCACCATTAAATAACCCAGATATGCCCATTGCTTGATCATGATCATTTTAAAAGTATTTTTATATTATTTTGGAAGCAAATGAGAAATAAAACAGTGCATTTATAGGTTTTTAAAGATTTATTGAAAAAAGTGGTTTTTGAAGCCGTCCTATATAGGACATTATTAATTATTATCTTCTTTCTGGGTACGAAAGATGTCAACGTAGTTTAATTAGATACAGAAACAATGCAAGTAACGTATTCGCGTTATTCATACTCAAACACGGAGAATTAAACCACCCGGACGATTCGGTTGTTAGTTTATTTCTACTTTATTAAAATTTAAATATTCTTAAACTAAGGTACAAAATTAGACATAAAAGCGAGCATAATAAAGTATTTAGTTACGTCTGGGAATTTATTTAAAAAGGTAAAGAGTTTTGCAAATCTGCTGATTTGCAGTTTTTAATAAAGAAATATATCTTACGCTAAGCTACGAAATATAAATGGAATATTTAATTACGTCTGGGAATTTATTTAAAAATTTAAATACACAAAAAGAGTTTTTGCAAATCTGCTGATTTGCTGTTTTTAAGAACAGTAATAAATCTTATGCTAAACTATGGAAACAGGTTTCCTATGCTACTTCTCCCCCCTTTAAGATCGTTCGCGTCCTCGCGAATATCCTGACTATTTATGTGTTTTTTGTAGTATTGGAATATTATTGATAAAACTAGTATAACCATAATTGTCAAAATTACATACATGCAAGCTTAATTTTAATTCGCTTAAAGTAATGTTAGGTAATTCTATTATTGTCTTTTTAGTAATATCATTAACAAATGGAACATACAAAAAATTATTATTATCATTATAGTATTTAATATTTATTTGTAATTTATTGTAGTATAAAAAATTAATTCACAAGGATTGAAATTACAGTTATAAAAATGATTAATAAAAAAGTTTGTTTTTTTTCTTTTAAAAAAAAAAAGCAAATTGTTGGTTCCGTCTTTTCGTCTTCACTTCGCGGCGGCTTCGTCTCAACTAACTATTTACTCTTATTGCAGTTTGCTTGCAACCGCATTCCCACATCTCGGCCATCCTGCGGGTATAAGACATCTTCATTTGGGTCTTCAAAAGGTTCGTCTAGTTCTTCATCAATTCCGTCTGGCCATGGCTTCATGAATTCTGCACAGGTTGTGGTGCGGTTGGGACCTTCGCCTTCACCAGTTTTGATTACGTCGTATGTATCGTTTTGTTTAGTTTTAAGAATTTTGTATGGGCCTATGTATTTTGGCTTAAGTTTAAGGCCTGCTCCTAGCTGAGTTCTTTTGATTGCAACAATATCGTTCAGATTGTAATGTCTAGGTGGTTTGCGTCGAAGATCGTATCTTTTCTTGTTTTCTTCTTGGACTTTAAGTATTTGCTCTTTGGCTGATCGTCTTATCTCGTTCCTTTGTTCGTTGTAACTGGCTGCTAATTCCTGTTCTACGAGTATCTTTAGCTGAATATCATCTTTAGTTCGCATTTTAGTGCCAATAAGCATTTCGAATGGGGTGGTGCCAATGCTTCTCTGATGTGTCGAATTAATAATTTGTTGTACTCGTCCGACAAACTTGTACCACTTGGAGGGGTCATCAATGCTTAGCTTAGCCAAAACTGAAATAATCACGCTATTTAGCCTTTCGACTTGTCCATTGGAACGTGGAAGACCTGTTGTTATCAAGATATGGTCTATATTCTCATCAGCACAGTAGGATTTGAAATCCTCACTTGTAAATGCTGAACCGCGATCCGAAATGATCTGTAGTGGATTACCGAAGATGCTGCTTTGTGTTTGTAGTCGCGAAATAGCATCTTTGGCTGACGTTGTTTTCGTGGGGTACAGCCAGCAAAATTTAGTAAATGAGTCAATAACGGCGAAGATATGGTTATACATTTTGTTGGTGGATTCTAAAGGACCAAGGTAGTCAATGTGATATGTGTGTAACGGCAATGCTTCTTTATTTAGAGGATGTAATTCTCCCTCTTGTTTTCCTCTTTTTCTATTTGTAATAATACACGGGATGCAATTTTGTATAATTTTTTGTATTTTTTCTTCTAACTTCGGTATAAAATAGTCTTTGCATATCAATTCTTTTGTCTTTTTGATAGAAAAATGACCCTTTTCGTGCGCTGTTTTTATAATTTCAGTGTACATACCTTTAGGAATTACTAGCAGCTCGTTATCGTCAGCAATCTTGTACAAAACATCTCCTTTCAAATAATAGTTATTATACGACGGGTTACTTTTCAAAATTTCCTTTACTGTGTTAAGGTCTTCGTCTTGATTTTGCAAACGCTTGATTTTAGAAATGAGACTGTTTTCAGCTATCATCATGATTGGATGTCGGCTTAAAGCGTCGACGTGTCGCATTTGAGATCCAGGCCGGTGTTCAACGGTATAATCGTACTCTTGGAGAAACAGTATCCAACGAGCAACTCTCGTACACAAATCTTTCTTGTCTAACGTCTTCGTAAACGCGTTGCAGTCTGTCACCAGCTTAAATTTTAAACCTATTAAGTAAACGCGGAACTTTTTCAACGCTTCAATGACTGCTAACACCTCCAACTCGTAGCTCGTGTACTTTCTCTCTTGATCAGTAGTCTTTTTACTCATGTAATATACTGGATGTAAAAAGTTGTCACTTGGCGATTTTTGAAGAAGAACTGCCCCGTAGCCATCAATGGATGCGTCGGTGTGGACTTCGGTTTCATAATTCTGATTAAATAAACTTAAAACTGGACCATTACTTAAAATATTTTTCAGTGTGTTGAACGACGACATTTGATCATCTCCAAATACAAATTTTATATTCTGTTTTTTAAGATCGGTAAGTGGTTTGGCAATAGTCGAAAAATTAGGAATAAATTTTCTGAAATAACCTGCAAGGCCAAGGAATCTTTCTAGCTGTTTGACGTTTAAAGGGATTGGATATTTTACCATTGCAGTTGTTTTTTCCGGCGACGGAGATATATGCTGATTCTCAATTATGTGACCTAAGAATTGAATTCGTTTTTTCAAAAAATAACATTTTTTAATATTTATGTCCAGGCCGTAGTCTCTACTTAGATCCAATACACGTCTTAAATTTAGAATTGCCTCTTGTTCGTCTTTTGCTGGAATGATAATATCATCGATATATGGCAGGGCTATACCTTCACGGGTTAAATCACGGAATATGGCGTTAACGTGACGTTGAAATACGCCGGGAGAATTTGAAAGGCCAAAAGGAACTCTACGGAATTGATACTGTCCATTATGCGTGACGAACGACGTATATTTTCGGCTTTCCTCATTGACAGGGACATGAAAGAATCCGTTGCGTAAATCAATCGTACTAAAAATGCGCGCGTTCTGTAAGCGATCGAGTTGGTCTTCTATGAGAGGCAAAGGATAACGATCCTTGACAATAACTTTGTTCATTCTTCTGAAGTCGATGCACAATCTTGGAGTGGAATCTTTTTTCTTAGCCAACACAATTGGGCTACAAAACTCTGATTCAGAAGGTTCAATAATGCCCTCATCTAACCACTGTTGTATCTGGTTGTCGACAATAAATCTCTCACTTATTGGAAGTCGTCTCGGATTGCAAAAAATTGGTTTATCGTCCTTCAAAACTATACGCATTTCCACATTAGTCGTCTTACATTTATTTAGCTTGTAATTACGTATCATGTCCACTACCTCTCTTTTTGCATCATCACTACTTGTCTCATCAATATTAATTGTACTTACATGTTTGTCTTCACACACGTCCATTACCATTATACTATGCACTTCTTCAGCAATTTCGTCCTTGAGTTTTCTTATTTTCAGGCCATCAGGTGTAATTTTAATTTCAGCAAATGCGCAAAATTCGTTTCCTAGAATCACTTCAACATCAACGCAAGCAAATGGAACCACATGAAAAGTCAAGTCATATTTTTCACCTTCGACTTCAACTTCGGTTTTAAAATTGCCAATTGGTTTTATTTTCCCACTGTCAGAAGTTTTACCAAATCCAATCAAATAAAAATCAGTTTTACAAAGTTTAGGTTTATTTAAAAAATTATATATTCTTTCCGTGACGATATTAAATTTGCTACCGGTATCGAATAAAGCCATCCAGTTTTGGTCTGAAAATTTAACATTTACCTTCATAATATTCTCTACAGCTAATTGTCTAACATTTGCCTTCTCAACTTTAGACGGACACTCTTTTGAAATATGACCAAATCGATTACAACTAAAGCATTTTATTCCTTTTTCCTTATCTTTACAGCTCTTGGATGTATGACCTCTATCACCACAGTTATAACAAATTACCACTTTTTCACTTTTATTACCAATCTTATTGCTGTGTGCTGTTTTTACGTCGACTTTTTGTTTTGAAGACCTTTCTTGCATGATTTCGTAACATTTCAGCTTTTCTTTAAAGTCTTTTATGTTATTTGCACCGTACAATATCGTTTTATTTATTGTTAAATCTTTTATGCCATCGATAACATATTGTATTAAGGCACTTTCCTCTATATTACCGCGCGAAGCCATTTCTTTCATCCTCAAAAAATATTCATGGACACTTTCATCCTTATTTATTTTTCGCTCTGTTAACATTTTGTGTAATTGGGCACTGTTGGCTGTAGTTTTAAATTCATTCAATAACTCCTGTTTCAACTTATTCCATGTAGTAATACCTCTTTCACTAGCGATGAATAGTTTAGCCAAACCTCTAAGGGATTTTTTAACCGTACATAACCGATTACATAACCGCAGAAATTTCTTCAAAATCATTTATCCAAATATCAATTGGTATAGAGCCACTTCCATCAAAAGGTCTAATTGAATCTTCAATATCGCGAAAATTAATTGAAAATCTTGGCATATTAAAAGATGAAACGTTACACTGTTGTTCTAATTTGCATGTTTTGTTTTGATTATTTTCTTTATCGTCATAAATGTTTTCTTCGTTTCTCACATACGTTTTATTTGAATTGCTGCCGTCGTTATCATATTTTCTTTCACACACTATCATTCTTTTTCTTTCATTGACCATCTTGCTGTTGTCGTCCTTACCTTCAAGCCCGTTGCGCATGCTCACCATTGCATGTTCGCTGCCGTCATCAGCTTCGTCTTCGCTGTCATCATCATCGTCGTCTTCGGCATTCCCCTCTGTCGAACATAACAAACTTCCCTTACGCAAATTTCTAAAAATGTGTAACAGCAGGTCGTCAACTTCGTAGTCCAATGTCAACATGTTGGATATTGTAACCAAGTCAGCAGAGCTTAAGTTCTGTTCGACGTATGCAATTTTTTCCTTAAACTTATCGTGGTTTTCGTCGTAATCAAAACCTACGAATTCTCTCAACCTTCTTCTATTTTGACGATCACCTTCAGCCTCAAACACAAGTTTATGTAAAGCCACAACTGCGCTACGTTTGGCCGCTGCCAAGTTGTTTCTCACAAGAACAAAATCACCTAAAGCCATATTTTGCTGTTATTTTAGCCGTTGAAATTCTCGAATATTCTGTTGTGTCTTTATGTTTGTGTGTACATACAACCGCGACGTTTATGATTTTTTCTCTCTTTTTTTTTCGTACGTTTGTTTGAACAAATTATCGTGGTTGAGTCCCCAAAATTTATAGTATTTAATATTTATTTGTAATTTATTGTAGTATAAAAAATTAATTCACAAGGATTGAAATTACAGTTATAAAAATGATTAATAAAAAAGTTTGTTTTTTTTCTTTTAAAAAAAAAAAGCAAATTGTTGGTTCCGTCTTTTCGTCTTCACTTCGCGGCGGCTTCGTCTCAACTAACTATTTACTCTTATTGCAGTTTGCTTGCAACCGCATTCCCACATCATTGAAGGATTCAAAAACAATTTCATTTATAATAATTTTACAGTTCGAAAAGAAAATTAGAATATGATTTTTTATTCTTAGTTCTAGGTCATTACAAGTTTGTTTTAGAACTGTTTCATTAATATTTTTTGTTACAATAAAGCTAGGTTCAATAAATTTTATTTCTTTTTCATTTTTCATTATAAATTCACAATCAGTTTCATTTTTATTAAGTAAGTTTCTTATACACTTATTTTCTAGATATTTTATTTTTGAATCTTTTATTTCATATAGCAAATTATCAACATTTGTAAGTTTCCTATTCATATCAAAATTTAACTCGAGGTGATTTTCATGCGTAGGAAATGGAACTACTGTCAAAACATTATAAGTTTTCATTGTATTTGGAATTTTAGCTATGAAATACAGCACATCATTCGCTTGCCATAATGATGTTTTAATATATTCTAATTGATTTGTATTTAATTCTGAAATTTTATCCGGGTCTATTAATTTTGGATTCAGAATACCCTGCTTACTTAAGATCAGTCCTAATTGAATGTCCTTCAAATGTTCGTAATAGCTTTTGATTTATCCAAAAATCCGTCCGATATTACCCTTCTAACAATCTGATTCTGCAATGTATTAGTGGCATTTTTCAAATCATTAATAAGTTGAGTTTCGTTGTTAATATGATATAAAATATTGTTAATGTCGTCCTGTGTCAACGTGCTATCTTCTATTGTCTTCAACCGACTTTGAATTTCTTGCCTGTCCTCGTCATCAAGAGTGCCAAACAAAAATTTAATTCCACTGCCCAAAGCGTTGAAAATTCCCCGCTTGTGTCTAATATTGAACAGTCTCCTTTCGGCGTTTGCTATTTTAAGGTATCTCTTAGTCATTGTTGTCTGTAAAAATTAATTTTCATTAAATTCCTTTTCTAACAATTCATATGCCAATTGAATTTCCGTTTTATTAATCTTTATTATTAGTTCATTATACTTATCAGGTATACAGTTAGGGACATAACTATTTGTACACCAAGTATTTTTCAATATTTTTAAAAATTAAGCTAAATATTAAACAAAATTTAATGCAGTTTAATTATAAATATTTTTTTATTTAAATATAATAAAAAATAATAGTAATATTCAACACATTATTTAAGAAATAACAAAAAAAAAAAAAACAAAATTCATTGGGACAAAAGTATTTGTACATTTTAAATATCCTTAAAATTGTTATATTTTTCTTAAAATTAGTATTTTGTGGGACCTCTTTTCGCATCAATAACGGCCTGCAGTCTTCTGGGCATCGATGGAACTAAATTTTTACTATCATCTGGAGATACTGCTTTTAAAATGATTGAAAAATACATGGTGTACAAATAGTTATGTCCCTGACTGTATCTATTGTTCCTTTCTGCAGTATTACATAACGCCTGTCACTGCTTACTTCCTGGATTTGTATCGTCTGTGGCGCTACTACCGTCATTAATGCGAGGTATATCAGGATTATTAGTATCATCCTTGGTATTCTGATTCCTGGAATTGTTATAAGAACATTTTTTCCTTTTAATGCACGTTTTATATTTTCTAGTATTTCTGTCTCTCAATTTAACTAAATAATGGTCATTGCTTTCCTTACGCAAGACTTGCGCATGCTTAAATGGGTTTGCTTTTTTATCTAATCGTTTTCTTGAATTTTCTGCATCTAAATATCGTGTATCTATTTCATAATCTTTCCTATTTTTATTAGCACTATTTATTCTATTTTCGTTTACAGCTTGGGCGTCTTTTGTAAGGGGTTGATTATTAAAGAAAATATTGTAAGGAATTTCCCCAGTGGTTGAGTGTGTTATAATATGATTATAAGTAAAAACTGTTTGTTCAACTGCTACTTGCTTTAACTCCTGATCACTGCCAGTGTTAATAATTCTTAATTTCTCATTCAAAGTTTTATGTAGTCTTTCAATATCTGCTATTCCTGTTTTTCCTGGTGTGATTTCGAGTCCTATATTTAAAGTCCTGTACCATTCTTGCAAACTCATATTAAATAGTCCTGCATCTTGGTCAGTTTTAATAACTTTTGGAGGACCCATGGTATTGAACACCTTCAATAAAGCTCTTTTCGCTTCCACCCAATTGGTGTGGTTTAGGCTTTCCACCATAGCATATTTAGAAAAAACATCAATACAGGTGAGGTATGAACAATTGTTCCACTTCCAAATATCAATAATATATTTTTCTCGAATATAATATGTAGGAGGTGTGACTTTAAAAGGCATTTTTGTAAGTCTGTGGTCGAATTTGCACTGATTGCATAAATCGCAGTTATTTATTATATTTGATATCTCTGAAACATAATTGGGATAGTAATATTTACTCTTAAATTCAGCTCGCGTTTTTTCTATTCCCTGGTGCAACCCTTTTAAATGTATAGTCAGAATTATTTCTTTGAATCTATCATAGGATGTTATATCCTCTAACAACCTTGTAGCCCTTAAGATACGATTTTTCCTTGTCTGCCTTATAAGATTCACATATACAGACTGAAACAGTACAAAATCGCTATGATTTTCAAAATACACTGTTGCTGTAATACCCGCAAGCTTCTCTAAAATAATTTGTTTCGCTAAGTCCTGCGTCATCTCAACATAGTCCACAATACTTCTAGTATTTCTAAATATAATTTTTAGAGTCTGTTTTTCTACAGGAGCCCGCCTAAACAAAAACTGTCTGCGAAAAACATTCAATGGTCTCTCTGTTATGAATATAAAGTTAGAATTGTCTTCGTCTGCTGAGTGCATTGTTGCCATGTCAGAGGCTATATCATTCATGTTGCACTCGATATTATTCACACGCGATAGGGCATCAGCTACTCTATTTTCCTTTCCTGGGATATATGTATTTCAAAATCATTTTCATTTAGTTTTATCTTCCAACTCTGTAATTTGGAGTTAGGCTCCTTCAAATTATGCAACCATTGCAAGGGTTTATGATCACTGTTAATGATAAATTTCCTACCATATAGATAGTGCCGAAAATATTTGGTTGCCCAAACAATTGCTAGGAGCTCCTTTTCTGTGGTAGAGTAATTCGTCTCATGTTCATTGAGAGTTCTACTCGCAAAACAGGTGGGGTGATTCCCTTGACTAAGTACTGCTCCTAGAGCTACATTAGAAGCATCAGTGGTGAGAGTGAATAACTTTGTAAAATCGGGACTTTTCAGTATAGGGTCACTTGTTATTAACAATTTCACTGTTTCGAATGCATTAACATATTCGCTGTTACAACAATCAACTTTGTGTCCTTTTTTCAAACAAGTGGTTAAGGGTTTGCATATGTTTGCAAAATCCTTTATAAATTTGCGGTAAAAACCGGCAAGTCCCAGAAATTGCTTGATTTGTTTCTCATTTTTTGGGATTGGGAAATTTTTTATTGCTTCAATCTTTTTCGGATTCGGTTTTATACCATACGGAGTCACTATATGTTCTAAGAGTTCTGCCTCCGATCTTATAAATTTACATTTGTGAACCTGCAGTTTTAAATTTGCTTCCTTCAATCGCTTAAGCATCTTATCCAGTGAAACAATATGTTCCGGCAACGAGGTACCGAAAACAATGATGTCGTCCAAATAGACTAGACAATGAGTACCAACCAAATCGCCTAGTACTGAATTCATTAATCGTTGAAAGGTGGCAGGTGCATTTTTCAAGCCCATAGGCATTCTAAGAAATTCATAGTGACCGTCTTGTGTGGAAAAAGCGGTTTTTGCACGACTTGCCTCATCGATTTCTACCTGATGGAAACCTTTCGCCAGATCAAGTGTAGAAAAATAAATACAACGACCCAATTTGTCTAAAATTTCATCCATGTTTGGAATTGGAAATGGATCATCAATTGTTATTTCATTTAGTTTCCTATAATCTATAACAATTCTCCACTTAGTCTCTCCAGAGGCGTCCATTTTCTTTGGGACAACCCATAAAGGAGCAGAATAGGGAGATTGACTATGTCTTATTATATTTTGTAAAGCATTTCTTTAATCTGCCTGTTAACCTCTGCTTTATGCACTTGTGGGTAGCGATATGACTTGACGTAAATTGGATTTTCATGCTGTGTCACAATTTTGTGTTTAATTCCGTTAGTAAAGCGATCTATATTTATTTGTTTAAAAGCCCTTCTAATTCGGTCTTTTCTTCACTATTTAAATGATCGATCCTAAATTTGTCAGCCTGTTCCTCTTCCAAGTTATTCATGCCACACTCTCTTACTATATTGTTATAAACCTCCAATTCTCTATCAGCAAAGGTATAGATACTGTCATTAAGTCCTATAGTTTGCTTTCCCAGGTCAATTACTGCGTTTAATTTTCCCAAGTTATCACATCCCAACAGACCGTCATAATTATTTGAAAATTCGTAAACATAAAACTCTAATTGCTTTCCATATTTCTTATCAAATATGTCCTGTTTGACACCCAATACTATATTTCCCGTAACAGCAGTTACAGTTATCGGTGATACTATCCTAGTTTTGGTTCCTTATGCTCCAGGTCTAACTAAGCTTCCAGAGGAACATGTATCTATTAAAAATGTATAACGTATATTATTTATTATTAATTTTATTTTGGGTAATGTCCCGAGGCCCTTGCATGAAAATTTTCGGGGTCAACTTCAATAGGGGTAGTAGGACCATAGCACCTAATTCTCGATTGGGTTGAATCACACCCCCCTTGTCCCTTAAAAAACCTGCACAATGCTCTGCATGAGTATCCCCTGAGTGTTGGTTTCATAAAAAAAAAAAAATTTCGATAGTTCACACTAGGACAGTTAAAATTGAATTGTGGGTGATTATTGGTACCTGGTCGGGCACCTCTCGTAAAAGCGTTAGTATAATTTCCTGAATAGCTTGGAGAATGGTTGTTACCCAAATAATTGTCCGAAAATTGTCCCGTCTGAAATTGCTTTACTTGTGGTATATTGTTTGGTCGATAACCATAGTTCTTATTTCTAATGTATGTCCTTTGTGGTATGACGGAATCTAGCTCATCATTTTCCGCCAAGATCCTAATTGCAGATTTCAGATCTTTCGCTAAATTTGCGTGTACTAATGCCGTCAAGTGGTTTGGCAGTTCTCTTTTCAACTGTGCCAAAGACACTCGATTAAGTTCGGCGTTCAAAAAATTCCTAGTGGAAATTTCCTCTGTTTTTAACCTAATTTCATCCTTAATTCTACACACTTCATTGTTTAACCTATCGCAAAATTCCCTAACATTCCTATTAAACTTAATATTACTTATTTCCAATATAAGCCTTGTAACAGGCATTCGCGCACCAAATTCTTCTATTAGTAGCTGTTTCAAAGTGATCCAATCCGTTGGTTGTTCTCTTCTTAATACATCTAAAGCGGGTCCCCTTAGAGTAGTTTTTATACAATTAAAATAGAATCTCCTTTCCTCAAGCTGTACGGCTTCTGATGGTATCATTGCGGAAACACTGTCCACAAATAGTGCCAAATAGCTCTTGTTCCCGTCAAATGGTTGCAGGAGTCTAATATTTTGCAAAAAGTTATCTCTTCTCTCTTTCGCTGCTTCCATTTTGGCTGATATCCTTACACTTTTAAGTCTTTCCGCCAAATCTTCCACTTCGCTCATAAATTCAATTCAACGTTCTTTACAAAGGTCTCTGTTTCCACTTGTTCACTTGCACTCAATGTTTAATTATAGAGTTTTGAGTTACTTAGAATTTAACAAAAGTCACAATATTTTGTATGATTTTTTTTTAAGCAATAAGATTGTGTTTGTATCTTATTTATTGTAATTAGACTTTAGCAACTTTGTTATTCTTTATTAATTAATAATACTTGTGGCGTTTTTCTGACATACTTTTTATGAATCATTCAAAAGAGTTTGACCTTATCCACACAAAACTTGTTAGTTTGGAAATATTAAAGGTTTAAACACAAAAATTCTCAATATATTTAATGATTTTTTAGTTTTTGCACTTATTGTTGTAAGGAAGCACTTTTCTGTCCTATATTTTATCCTTTTTTATTTTATTTCTTTGTTTTCAACACTGCTTTTGTAACATCTTTTCACCAAAATTCATAGTTTTAGTTTCACGTTAATAAGTATTTTTTTCTTTTTCTTGATCGCCGCCACTTTTCACACTTATTAAATTTCCAATATTTTTTTTATATTTAATTATTTTTTACTTGTATTCTCTTTTTTGTTAATGGATATCTCTTCTTTTTTTTAATCCAACATTATTCTATTTTTCATTTATTATTCTTTATTACAACGAGGTTTGTACAGATGCTGTATTTTTTTCTTGCACTTTTATTTAGTTTTAAGTCGTTGTTTGTTTTATTGTTTATTTTATTTTATAATTTTTTTTGTATATTTTCCATATATTTATGTGTATATATCAGGGACTGTAATCATTATGAGTTTTATTAAAAAAATTACTTTTTAATTGTTACTTTCTAAGCTTTATTTTTTTGTTCGGAGAATAACAGTTATTTTCTGAGTTTTATGTTTTGTTCAGAGAATAACAGTTATTGTGAGAGTTTTATTTTTCGCTCAGAAAATAATAGTTATTATGTGATTTTTATATTTCATTCACAAAATAACAGTTATTTTCGGATTTTTATTTTTCACTTAGAAAATAATAATTATTTGTTGAGTTTTATTTTTTTGCGTATAAAATAAAATTATTTTTAGAATTTTGATAATATAGGAGAAAACTAAGATATTTAGTGCAAGATATATGATTCCTTATGGTAGTTTTTCATTATACAACTGGTAAATTTTGAAAATTATATAATATTTAATATAAAAATATGAAATATGAAATTTTTTCCTAAATTGTGTGGAATTTTGTTAAAAAGTATTTCTACTGGTTTATTTTGTATAACTGAATGTATTGTATTATTATATTGTTGGGCTGCTCTATAAAAAACCTCAGTGGCATCTATTAGATTAAATTCTTCCTTGATACATCTAGCTATTTTAATTAACGTAGAATGGACTCTTTCGACTTGACCATTCGTTGTGTTATGCCGCGGTGTACAATAATAAACTTCAATTTGCAAACGTTGCATTAATGATTTAAATTGAGCAGTTAAAAAGCCTGGTTCGTTATCGAGTGTAATTTTTTGTCATTAGGAAAGTTTTGAAGGACATCTAAAACGTTTTCTCCTATGATTGTTTTATCTTCTGTATTTTTTATAACTAGAAATTTAGAATAAGCATCGACACATGTAATAAATTTAAGACCTTCAGCGTAAAAAATATCTAAATTAAGGAACTCCCCCTCTTTCTTAGGAATTGAAGCCTCTCCAATTGGAACCTTTTGTGGGTGTCTATTATATTTATTTCTATTGCAAATTGCACAGTGTTTGATAAATTCTTTAAAATGTTTTATCATTTTCGGCCAGTAGTACTGTTTATATATTTGTTTGTAATTTTCCTTACAGTTTCTATGAGCTCGTGAATGGGTGTTTTGAATTATATTTTGTTGGTCGTTAACATTTGTGATATCTAGTGGAAATATTTTAGTATATACAAATTTGTTTGTGAAAACTCCTTTTATAGTTTCCTTAAAATCGTATAGATCTTCTGCTGTACAATGAATGCAGGTAACTAAATTTGGTTTAATAAACTCTAAAAGAATTGTTTTAAGATTTTCTCTTGTGTCATATTCGATAATATGTCTTGTTCTTCCAAAAGTTATGATCATTTCATGAATTGTAAAATTTGTTTTGCACAAAAGTATTTGTTGCTTGAATTCATTTAAAGGTTTTGAGATTTTTTGAGATTCTGGAATATTGAAATTGTCACTACTTTCTGTATAATGTTGGGTACTATGAAGAGATTCTTCATCTGAAATATTGTTTAAATATTGACGTGAAAGAGCATCTGCTACTATATTCTGAACACCTGGTTTATAAATCATTTTTAAATGATTGAATGAATGATTGAAAAAATATTTGTACTTTTTTAAAAATTATATGCAGTTGAACAAATTATTCAGCCTTACTTATTTTTATTTTTTGCTTCCAAAACTTTTTGGAGTAAGGCCATCTTTTCCTGGTGTCCTTCTTCTCTGCAATTTCTAGTAAAGTTTCTTGAATTGTCTTTTTTTTAATTTTTGTCTCTTCAGTTTTTTTAATGTCTTTCTTTTCTACTTTTAAAAATTCTTGGTTACTTATATGGACCTCCGGTTTGATGGAATCATCCATTAAAATTAATTTTTTTAATTCTTCTTCAAACTCGGAGGTTTTGTTGTTTCCAACTGCTACCTTTTTTCTTTTTAATACAGTTTTATAACGCTCCTCGCACTGTTTAGGAGTTTTATCTGGAATTCTTGACGCAATGTCTGTCCATATTTCTTTTTTTGTTTTATATTTTTTCAGTGGACCAATATCAGCCATTTAATTACCATAGAACTCCAAGAGCTGTCTCTCCATCAGTCCACACTAAAAAAAAAATTTATTAGTTAAATAATAATTTATTTAACGCAGCCTTTTTACTTACATTGAATTCCCTTGTATGTTGTTGGGGATTCAGGGGTCTCGGATACCATTTTCCATGGTTTTTATGTATTTAATTTAATTTTTTTTATTATTCGATTTGAAATGCGCCAGATTCTAGTAACAAATTTTAATGTGTGTGCTTCGGGCGCTGGTATTGCTACGCTATCAACAAAAAGGAAAATGTGCTAAAGCTGCTTAAAATTTAATCAGCTAAAGCCGGTTTGGTCAGATAACCAACGTTGTTGGTATGCTCACGCTATGCCGGGCTGTGGCTCGTCGGATGGCGTGATTCTTGTCGGTTATCTGAACCGAAAGCGCACTCACATATATACAAGTATTTCCATACCAGACTTTAAAAGAAAATAAACACAGTCTAAGGGACCCGAAAGCGAAACAAACTAAGCCTGAAACGTAACTAAACGGGGAAACAGATACTTATCGGGGCAACACAACCTAAATGAGGAGAGCCTGCAGATGTCAATGCAGCCCTAATACCTGCGGTCCATCTATTCACTCATCACTTATTGTACCCGTGCATCAAAAAAAAAATTCATAATTATATAAAAATTTACAATTTATTAAGTAGATCAAAGTCCAAATATTCAATAACACTACTATAAAGTAACTTAAATCCTAACTAAGAAAACCGAAGTGGCTTCCTCTTCTTTTCTTTCCTTTTTTTTATAGAAAAAAAAAAAATAACATAAAATAACAATTCTGATTATGTTCAATTCACTTATAAATGGTTTTATTATTTTTCTTCCTTTTCCTCTCTTCTTTCTATATGGATAGGTCCATAAGACACTAAAAAACTGAAAATAACCCTAACACCGATAATCGAGCTCGTTTACAGGAGTTGGGACACGCTCCCTAATATAAGGGATTATACTGTTATTGCGAAACAGAGAAAGAGAAAAAAAAATCTTATTCATATTTGCAAAAGAAAAATAAGAAAAGATATACTGACATACTTAAAAATAAAGATACTTAAAGGCAATAAAATAGAAAGAAAAATATACTTAATAAGGCGTAAAAGAAAAGGTTTCTGTCGGTCTGTCTTTAGGTTAAGGTCGTCAAATACCTGGTTTTACCCACAATGAGAAATTCAGTTGTACATATATCTGAAGAATATAGTTGGTGCTTTGTTGGTATTATAAATACTGATGCAGATGTATTTTAGGACATCTGTTGGAAACTGATGTGTTGCTGATGTTGGTACTATGGATGCTGATGCAGATGTATTTAAGGGTATCTATTGGAAACTGACGTCTTGCTGATGTTGGCACTATAAAGCGTTGAAACAGTACTTCTCCCTAAACTTATATCCACGTCTTTGGCTACAATAAAATATTCAATTAAAGTAATACACTTTGGATATAAACAGCAAATAAAACCTGACCTATAACGCCTTGAAAAGCTCCAGTAGCTAAGAAACGAAGTATGTTCGACAATTGTATTATTTGTGGCATTGTCGAGCATTTTAGGTGAGAGGATAGTTTTTCTAGGACCATTATAAAAGCCTTTTTATTAAGTCGATAGTAGCTAACAAAACTAAAATGTAAAACAGCTTAAATGGATTGTCTATATTCATATATGTATGTTGAAGGTCTTTATGGTACATTAACTTACACTGCCGTTGGATATGACAAAGGATCTGAGGCATCTCTTAATGTACGCCGATACAATTTTTCAATAGAGTGTTGTCTTCTGCTTTCCTCCATCACAGCAACAATTGATATATCCGGCATAATTATCTAAATCTTTTTTCTTCAATTATTCACGTTACTTTAATTTTATGTTTTATTATTTGTATTTTATTATAGATTTTAAGTTAAAAATTAAATTTTTTGCCGGCAAAATGTTTTTTTATTTTGAAACTAAAACATTTGCTTTTGTTTTGATTTGTATAATGTTGCCATATATAAAATCAAAATATGGTTAAGTTTATACTTTTGGGAATAAATAAAATCGATCGGAATCTGAAGAATCTAAAACAAAATCGATCGGAATGGTTAGTACGGAATTAAAACCATTCCGGTCGAAATGTGTGACAGGCCTGAATATATAAAACTTCGTTCCATCGATGTTCACGCCATCCTTCTCCATGCAAATACTTCCCCAAGCGGAACCGTCCTAATATTGTTTTCATTCCACTCCCATCTGCTAACACGTCTCTAAAAAGTAACGCTTCAAACAAAGGTTTGAAGCTTTTACTTGTTTTTGTTAAAAAATTTATGAATTTGAGAAGTTCCTCACTTATGAGTGAAAAAAAAAACGCAGACACATTAATTTCTTAAGTAAATTCAATTACGTACTATGTAAGTCAAGCGTTTTAAAATTTGTTTACATTAAAAAACATTCTTGATGAACTAATTATTTATAATACCAATGTGTTGTTATTCCACATTTGACCATCATAAAATATGTCAGCGTTTTATTACCACAAGGAAACAGTCACACATCTCTACATTCCTTTCTTATCAGTTTAAAATGCAATGTATCCCATGGTTAATACAAATTTGGGATTCCAAGTTAAATGCATTGACTTTTACGTTAATTTGCTTTAATCCCAGGTTATATATTTCCAAAGTCTTTGTCTCGGGATTAAAACATTTTACAGTGACATTGACGTACTTTAAGTACGAAAAGTCGGTCCACTCGTCCACAATAATAGAGAATCGACCATGTTTTTTTTTTTTTTATTTCCAGAAATTTATTTTTGAGTTCTTCCTGTTTAAGTTGATAAAATTGGCCGATTTTTTCCCAATTCCCATATTTGAATGCAAATATGATAATACTACGCGAGATCTTTTTACTGCTTTAACAGACATGCCGTCTTCTGCAACACAACGTACAAAAATTTCACCAAGTGTTTCATTTTTTGTGGCATATTTTAGTAAAGAATTTTTTGCCTTCGCAGAACCACTTGCAGTTTCGTCAGCTGTTCCTTGTTTCACCATATGGCATGATTATGAATGGATGATGTTGAGGAACCAACACAGCCTAATATATTTGTTCACTTGGTGCATTTGGCTTTGTCTTTCCCAAAACGCTCGAAATATTGCCAAACTTCTGAAGACATCTGAAAAAGTAAATTTTTATTTTTTTATATTAATTTTTATTCAAAGTTACTTACATTTTTCCAAACTCTTTTGCTTTAACTGTATTTATTAGTTTTACAATGTTTAAATTAATACACTTTTGATATTTTAATATTTCCAGAGCGCAATTATATTCAGCTTTTAGTCCTTATTCTTATTATTTTGACACATACAAAGAATGATGTGAAATTAAAACAAGAACACTGTCAAAATATGAAAATGAATACGGATGGTTATGAATTTGACATGTTGACTGTATTAAACAATAATAAAATTATGTTGTTTTTGTTGAGTTGCGCTATTTAAAAGGTTACACTTTTTTGGATTTTTTATTTATTTTCTTTTAACAAAAAATAAACTTAAAATATATGAAGTCTATGCTTCTTATAAAACTATATTTTCTTAACTGAGTAAGATACTTAAACACTGTTTCTTATGTTATGTATTCTTAACTAACTCTTCCAACGATATTTCGTTCTCTTAAGTACTAAAATATTTTCTTTGTTCTTAATATTTAAGTAGGTAATCATAAACAACATGTTTTGCATTTATAGATAACATGTTTAGGTTTGCAAGTTGTTTCGCAAGGTGTCCAAGACCAATACGCCTCGCATGTGTTCCTATAATACAATGCCCCGTAATAACCCCGATAACAGCTTTGAGCCTGCTTCTTTGGAGGTTAAGCAGAGTCGTTGTGCGCCTTCTATCCAGCTTTGGCCAGATTTTTTGCGTCGCTCTGCCTTTATCCGAAGCTGCCCATCTACTGTTGGCAAGGTCCACGATTGCATTGTTAATCATAAGCCCACTGGTACTTAAAGGGATCCCCAATGTAGAGAATTCATCAGAGAGCTCGACGGTCGTGCCCCTTCTGGCCAATTCATCCGCTCTGCAGTTGCCGGGAATGTCCTTATGTCCCGGTACCCATGTGATACAAACATCACATCGGTTCGCCATCTCACTGAGACATCTGCGACAGTCGTATACTGTCTTGGAGTTTATCACACTAGAATCCAGCGCCTTGATGGCCGCTGGGCTATCGGAAAGTATAATGATCCTTCGCTTGCGAACATTTTTGTCCGCAACAATTTTCACCGCAGCTTGAATAGCCGACACTTCCGCCTGAAAGACACTGCAGTGATCTGGTAGTCTCATAGACTTGGATATTCCGATTGATCTCGAATAGATGCCAATACCAACGGCTCCGTCTAATTTGGAGCCATCGGTGTAGATTTGTGCGGAAGTTCTCGTTAGGTGCGCCACACCCTTTCCCCAGTCCTCCCTTTTCGGGATGGATGTCCTAAAATTCATTGAGAAGTCATATCGCGGTGTCATATAGTCTATGCTTCCGACAATATCAGCTCCCTCAAGTATCCTTGTATGACCAATGCTCGATGCATGCCATTGTCCAGTCGCCCAGAGATGCCTACTGATCCAAGCCGCCACACCCCTGCAGTATAGGTCAAGCGGTAGAAGGCCATAGACCATGGTTCTTGGATTAGTGCGATGTCTTCTCCTCTGTTTATCAGCCGGAGAAGTAGTGCAGCCGATGCTGCCTTAGAGTGGTGGAGATTTATTTGGATTACTAAACTTACTGTTTCATCCTCTTTCCTCTCCACCATCGTTGTGCCCAGGCTATCATCCTTCTGATCAGTTTCGTCTTGGAGTTGAGATTCCCTCAGCAGCATACCAAAGACAGATGCTATGTCCGATCCAGTGGAAGAGAGAGAGCTAACTCTGGATCGGCTATGGATCTGTGTTGAGGATGCTGTGAGGTTATCACCCTCCTTTTCTTCTTCTTCCTCCGATCCGCCCATGTGTTCGTCTTGTGGCTTATCCCCCTGAGGGGCATTGTCACCTGACTCCACGGTTATGCTTTTTGTATACTTTCAGGATGATATGTTCAAATCCAAAGGCCACCGCACCATTGGATTTTGCTAGGTGCTCCAGGGATTCCTGGTTGACTATGATAGTCGCACAGCGAGATCCATGGCGCTCCTCTATCTTTGCAATCTTCCAATTGTGCGTTGGTAGCTTTGGATTGCATATTTTTATCATCCTGAGTACCTTTTCCGGCTCCTTTGGAGTTACAGGTATCCAGGAGCGTGTTCTTGGTCTGCTGGGTATGGCGTCCTTGGGCACTAATTCTAATTTGGCGCCCTTCCAGATTTCACCTACCCTAGCTAAGGCGATGGAGAAGAGATCCAGGGCTCTCTTGTCGGCACACGTTACTAACTTCACGTGTCCTTGGTGCCAGCCACTCATCTGGTAAACTGGAGCCGGTCCCGGATTCTCCTCCATTACATCTAGAAAGACGTCCGCAAGGACGTCTGCTACGAGTCTCCAGTTTGACGGTGTAATACTGCCGTCTGGATCGGAGCGATCTACAACCGCCATCTCGATGCTATCTTTTAACACCTCACTGTATAAGATATTGGTGCGATGCGAGCTGCGTGGTTTTTTGGCGCCTGGTGCGTCGCCTTCAGAAGATCGTTGTCTTTTGACAGCCGTCTCTGTGGAGGACGTTTTGTCAAGTTCTTCGAGTTTTTCCTTGGCCCAGGCCAGTGATTGCACTTCGCGCTGCGTGCGATTATCTATTGGGATCTTGGAGATCCTGTCTAGAACCCGCTTAGCGCTTAGTTTTCATGTTTTTTTTGTATATGGTTATATTATTAAGAAATGTTTATACTAAATAAATTTATTTATATTAATATTATTTATATATTTATTTATTAATTAGTATTAATTTTTTTCTCCCTGTACCGCTGCTTCGATTCTTTTACTTTTGGTGGCGTGTCAACCTTTACATTACCAAGGCCACTCTTGCTGGACGAAGGTCCGGCTTTTGGAGCAACCTTGCTTTTGGAAAGGCCGACGCTTTTGGCTTGTTGTTGCTTTTGAGGTACTGGGTTCTTGGTCTGCCTTAGCATCAACCAAGTCTTTTCCCTCTTTTTTGGAAACGGCGTCGGCTTAACACCCGTACGCGGATTTTTACGAGTTCCGTTCTCGTCCTCCTTAGTGGAGGTGTTTTTCATATTATCCTTTTTAATTTTATTGTTTTCATTCATATTTTGGTCCCACGAGTTGCGGATAAGGGAAAGGTCCACCTGAGCAGGGATCCGCTGTGCCCAGGTAAGGCTGGTTAATCCTGGAGGTCGCACGGTATCCGTTAGCGACTGGGATATTTTTGATGGGCCCCCAGCCAGACTGACTATCGGCACGGGTCGTGTAACACCTTAGTCCAGCCCATACCTCTATCCTATGGCGAGAGCCATAATTCATCCGACCTTACGATCAAATGAGTATAGACTCCCCCCTTGGCTGGTGGACACCCCATCGGGCAACCACCATTACCAGCCGACACCCACGTGGAGGGTTTGGTAGAGGATTTTTGTCGGCCACATTGCGACGTTGCTCCAACGAATCAATAGAGTTGGATACCCTACTGTCATTGATAAGCACCTTCGCCCTTTCCTGTACGCGGTCGAGAAGCTTCAAAATAGACTTTGAAGCACCAGCCCATACATGAGAGTTGTACTCCATCCTAAGTCGGATAAAGGTAAATAGTAAGAAGGTCGGATGGAGTGAAGTATTTTTTGCACCGTTTCAAAAAACCAAGGCACTTGAATGCTTCTTTCGACACTCGAAAAATGTTATCGTTCCAACGAGCATCACAACTAATTCTCATGCTCACAACATCAAGAGCATCCGACTCTTCAATATTTACTTTACCCATAGATACAGATGACAGAACACCAGTACCAGCATGACTCCGGTGTGTAAAAAAACAACATTGGGTCTTGCGCGCATTAAAATCGACCCTGTTAGCGCGGCCCCACTCTGAGATTGTTATCAGGTCATTCGTGAGTGCGTCATTCATGTTCGACCACCTTGCCCCAATCTCCAAAAGGCTCGGCCTCCGATCAAATGAATATGAATGACAAATGTTGCTGTCATCCGCAAAAGAGTAAATAGGATTCGATGTAATAAATAGAAGATCATTAAGAAAAATGAAAAAAAGAGTAGGAGAAAGAACAGAGCCCTGTGGTACCCCTGAATTTATCCTGAACTCGTCGGAAAAGACGCCATCTATAACCACTCTAATAGTGCGATCTTTGAGAAAGCTCGATATAAATCGAGAGAAGTGACTACCGACACCAAAAGCAATTAACTTCGCCACCAGAGCCTCATGCCAGACCCTATCAAACGCCTTTGAGATATCCAGAGCTACAACCTTGGCCTCACCAAAGCGGTGAATGGAACCATTCCACCTTTCGGAGAGTAACGCCAAAAGGTCGGCAGTAGAGCTCCCTTTACGAAAACCGTACTGACGATCATTTAGCTAACCGTTGGACTCTAAATACCTCACAAGGTGGTGATTAATCATGCTCTCCATCACTTTCGAAAGAGCAGAACAAACAGCTATTGGGCGGTAGTTTTCAGGGTTATTAGCCTCACCCTTTTTAGGGATTGGCGTGACATTAGCAAGCATCCAGCATGAAGGAAAAATACCGGCACGATACGACAAACAGAAAAGCTTAGCTAATGGACGGGCCAGCGTCGAAGAGCACTGTTTCAAGACCAGTGCTATTATACCATCCGGCCCAGAAGACTTGTTCACGTTGAGATCCGCAAGAACCCTCTTAACCGCCCTGGCTCGAAATAATATACTAGGCATAGTCACTGAGGTTCGTTCGCGATCGTGATGAGAATAAGACGTATTATTCCCTTCAATTGTTTGTTAATTAAATCGAATACTACTTTTGATAACAAAAACAATCCAAACGTTTAATCTTTACACAAAATATTGTGGACAGACTAAAGAGTCAAAATACGCTTTTGTTTCTAAATAATAATAATTATTATAATAATAATAAAATTTAATTAAACTTTTTTTTTTTTTTTTTTGTAAGGATAGAGCCTAGTGCTCTAAGCACTGAAATTAACAATGCTAAAAATAAATCAAAATTAATACAAAAACGAAAAAGAAAAAATAACAACAACATGCTCGACATCACCGAATCGAAGCAAACCAGGGGTAATTACTACGCCCCCCTCTCTGACGACAGTGATGACTGTGACGAGGTAATAATACAAAATTTTAAAAAGCACGTGCAGAATTACAAAAATAAAACCAGTCAGGCCAGTACATCTACTGCAAATCAAAACAAAGAATATGTAAACAAAACAGTAGAAAAAGAAAACAATAAAGAAACAATTAACAGTGTTGTAACAAATAATATTAATAAAAACATACCTCCAATTAATGTATGTGAAATAGAATCAAAGGAATTAATCTCATTTTTAAAGGATGGATTAAAAATTAAGGAGTTCAAAATTAAAGAGTTCAAATATAAAAAATCCCTTTTTTTAAATTCCCTTAACGATTATGTCAAAGTTAAAAACAATCTCGAAAAAATTAAGGCAAAGTTCTTTACTTTTACCCCAAAGGTCTTTAAAAATAAAACATATCTACTAAAAGGATTAGATGCCGACACCAATATGCAAGAAATCTTCGATGAGCTCTGCAAACATGAAAGTGATGAACTCAAGTTTATAAAAATTAATCAGTTTAGCACAAAAGATTCTCTAGAAAAAGGTTACAAATTACCTATATTCATGGTACAAATAAGTCCTGAAAATGACACAAACAAACTAAAGCAAATTAAAACTGTTTTATATCGTGTGGTCGTATGGGATATCTTACGTCGACCAGAGATAACCCAATGTAGAAACTGCCAGGGGTTCTTCCACAGCGCCTCGAACTGTTTTCTGCCGACAAAATGCGTCAAATGCAACGTCAATCATGAAAGAGGTAAATGTGATTTAAAAGAAGCCCGTAGGGAAGAATTATATTGCGTTTTGTGCAAAAAATTTGGGCATCCAGCATCGTATAAAGGCTGCGATGTATATAGAAAATTACAAGAGAAACTAAAACAAAAGAAACAAACAATAGCAGTTAATAAAAATGACAAAGCAATGTTTAATTCATATACTAATCAAGGACTAAGTTTTTCTAGCGTTGTAAGAAACGAAACAAAACCTCATGATAATGGAAATAATACATTACTAAATGAAATAAAAAATATATTGACAAACTTAACAACACAATTAGTTAATCTACAACATCAATTACAAATACAAACGTCTCGCATCGACACTCTGTTTAACCTATTAGAAGTATAATAATGTCTACCAACTCTACAAATACCATATCTAAAAAGTTAAAAATTATTCACATCAACGTCAATTCTTTAATTCTTTAAAGCCGAAGATACACCCTTAATGAATTTATCAAAACAAATAAGCCTGATATTGTTCTTCTCAATGAAACAAAGTTAAACAAAAAACACAAACTCTATTTCGATCAATATAATATTGTCAGAAGGGACAGACCAAATTCAAAAAGAAGCGGAGGAACTGCAATCCTAATAAAAAACAATATAAAATACAAACCATACACTAATAATAGTATTAAGTCCTTTCAAATTTTAGAAACGACTATTATAAAAATACCAATGAGAAGTAATAAATCACTGTACATTATATCCGCATACTATCCTTCCGGAAACAATGACCGTTATTTCAAAGTGGAGTTACATGAACTTTTTCAATCCCTTGACATCCAAAACGTGAATACATCCTAGCAGGTGATTTAAATAGCAAAAGAACCGAATGGGGAAATAACGACAATAACTCAAAAGGTTCTATGTTACTTGATTGGCTTTCAGAAAATGAAATATCATTTAGAACTAAATTATATGCTTCTTCCACACCATCCTATCCAAGATCGAGATCATTTATTGATGTATGTATTTCCGATGCCAGGATAGATTTAAAATCTGTGAACCATACTACAAACTGTATTAAAACCTTAGACTATGATAGCGATCATAACGCATTGGAAATAATTGCTTCAATGCATGACGAACAAATATTTACACTATTCAAAGAAACAGAAAATTTTAAATACAACTTTAAAGGTACAAACTGGAATAATTTCAAATCAAATATGTTAACCAAAATGAACAACGACAACATTGTCCCTAATAATTACAACCTACAAATTAACGAAATAGAATCATATTTAACCACAATTAACAATTTAATTACAACTGTAATGGATGAAGTTGTTCCTAAATTCAAAAAGAATAACCAGAATGTGCCAACGAACCCCATTATAAAAAAACTACACTCAGAGAAAAGTCGATTAGTTACTATAATTAAACGACATTACAGGTTACAAATCGCAGTTTCGCCAATCAGATTATCTCAGATAAAATCAACACTGAAAATAATTAAAAAACTAATCAATGAAAATATTATACTCGTCTTGAATAACAACCTAGAGAAGAGAATAACAAGTATTAAAACAACGCAATCCTTAGAAATGTTTGATAAAATAAGAAAAAACTTTAAAAAATTCGAAACAATCAACTTAGAAACAATTATAATTTCTTCACAGTCATCCCATATAATACATAAAGCAGGTATTGATGCACAAACAATTGAAAGAGACTTAAATCAAAATTTTGTTATTAATGATGAGGATAAAGTTGTAAACATAATTGGCTCATATTTTGAAAATATACATTCAAGCATAAATATTGATAACAACAATACTGTACACACTCATGTCTTGCGTACATTCAATGAATTTTTGGAAACAAAAACATCATTTGAGCGTAACCAGACTGTTATGACAACGTTTGCGGAAACAAAAAGGGCAAATTCCTTATCCGAAGAGGAAGCGGGAAATACTTTTGTAACGCAAGACTGTATTAAATATATTTTTAAAAACTTAAGCAATAAATCTTCGGCAGGTTTAGATAATATACCAAATATTGTGTTAAAAAATATACCAGAAAAATTAATATTATACTATTGCACGTTGTTCAATAATATTATCAATAACTCATATTATCCAAAAGACTGGAAAGTGGCAAAAGTCGTTATTATCCCCAAGAAAGATAAAGATCCCGCTAGACCAGAAAATCTTCGCCCTATCAGTTTATTACCAAACATAAGTAAAATTTTTGAAATGTGCATTAATAATACTATTAACAAATTCTGCAAAAATAATAACCTCGTAAACGACAAACAATTTGGATTTAAGCATAAACATTCAACAATTAACGCTATTAATAAATTGGTATCCGACATCAACTGGAATTGGAATAAAAAACTGTGCACAGGTGCTTGTTTGATAGATATGGAAAAGGCCTTTGACACTGTTTGGGTTCAAGGTCTGATATGCAAATTACTCGACTACAAATTCCCCTTAAACTTAGTAATATTATTGTATAACATGCTATCAGGTAAATCATTCATAGTGAATCATAGGAACAAATTTAGCAAAATATTCAATATGACAAATGGCCTCCAGCAAGGCACTGTCAATGCGCCAATTCTTTTTAATATTTTTATCCTCGACTTGATAAACAAAATTGATAATATTATCTCATTTGCGGACGACATAATAATTTACCACTCTGATAACAAAATCAAAAATTTAAATCAAAGTCTACAAGAAACCTTTAATCTTGTTGAAACATATACAATAAATTGGCATATGAAAATTAACGTCAAAAAATGTGAAACAATTTTATTTCGTCCAACTGTTGACAAATGTAATAACAATATCAAAACCAACTGGAAATCCTTTGGAATAATGTCAAATCTAAATAACAGCAAAATAGAAAACAAAGAAACAGTCAAATATCTCGGAATCTATTTAGATAAATTTTTATACTATAACAAGCACGTTGTTAATACCATAAAAAAAAAGCCACAAAAGCATTTTTCGTCTATAAAAATCTTTTTTATTCCAAGTTTCTAGATAAAAGAGTAAAAATTATTATGTATCAATTATTAATTAGGCCCATAATTACTTACGGGTGTTCAATATGGTTCAACATCTCACCCTCCTATATGGAAAAAATACGAGTTTTCGAAAGAAAATGCTTAAGAGCATGCACCTCTATATATAGATCACACCAAAGTAATTATCGAAAATATATTTCAAACTTCAAGTTATACAACGCTGCGAAAATAAGCAGAATAGATAATTTTATTATCCACCTTATAAGGAAACATATACTAAGGTGCACGCTATGTGAAAACTTTAACCTTATAATGGCTCCATATTATACGAATACAGAGTACATTAAAAGCTCAATAACAAAAGGATTTGTGCCTCCAGAATCCTTTCCATTTCTAGATGGCAAACATATTCTTCAAAATGATGTAGGAATCCCAATATTCTACCACCTATATAGGCGGGCAACCAACAAATCCATCGATTACAACAGAGTTGATATGGAAAATCTAAGGCATGATACCTCGATTCCTCAAAGGGATAAATATTTTGGGCGAAATAACTACAATAAAAAATATTGGTGGCTACACTCACAATAATAATCCTTTCTTTGTACCTGACTACTTTTATTGTAACTGATAATATTATGTAATGTTTTTTAAACTTTCATTACAAAAAAAAAAAAAAAAAAGTCAATTATAATTGTGTTAAATATAAAAATAAATCTTAGCTTACTTATTATAACAACTTAACTCAAAAGATTAAACGCTTTACTAGAGTACTCCATTGTGGTCGTTGTAAAACATTGTAAACATTATTTTGTCTATTGTTTATTGTAGTAATTAAAATATGTATATAAATTGAAAATAAATAAACGAAAAAAAAAAAAAAAAAAAAAGCATAGTCACTGATACTCTTTCAAGTTCGGGTAGTGGTTGAGTGCTCACTGGCAGGTGAGAGTTACCCGCAAACAATCCAGCTAAAAGGTTCGCCTCCTCAACCGGGTCCGTAAATGTTTTGTCATTCATTATAAGAGTTGGAACCGAACTAGCATTATTCCGCAAACTTTTAACAAATGACCAAAAGCTCTTACCCCCCGAGAGAAAGAAAGAACTTTAGTACGAAGACGCTGCTCGTATAAAGCTTTTTCGCGTCTCAGTACTGCGGCACACGAAAATCTCGGTAGAAAAAAACTGATACGAGAGTCTTTTCAAAAACCAAAATAAAATGTTTATAAACATTAATGCATATTTTATTTCATAAAATGAAAAGCAATTCAAATCTTAGAAAAAAGTAACATAAATTTTAATTTATTGTAGTTCAGGAGGTAAAAAAAATAATATAAGTTGGTAAACAAAAGGAACATTCATCAATTCTTAAAGGTAATTTAAACAAACTGAAAATCATCAAAAGAACATAAATAAAAAATTAAAAGCAGTTAATGTGTTGATGATAATAACAGAATTCTATTTGCTATCATCATCGGGATGTCATACGTGATCTCTCACGTAAGACTGGTTCAGAATAGCTATTAACTTCAACAAGATTAGCATTTTCAGTTTCTGATTGGACAGCACTGCGTTCAATAATAAAATCTGTTATTAGCCGTTATGATTTAATTTTGGACAGGCCTTTTTATAACTCATAGTAGTAAAGAGCCAACTGTTTCTCAACCGTGCTATATCAAATATCACCGTGTAAAAACAGAATCAAATTTTTTTTCTAGACCGTGTTATTACACAGCCATGTAAAAAAAGACCGTGTAAAAACAGAATTGGGTGTAGTTTAACAAATTCAAGTGTTACGAGTACAAAAAATATTTCTTTGGAAAAATAGAAACGTGGGAAGTTAATTTTGTATATTCTTAAGAAAAATAAAATAATTATTTCTGTATTACTTTTATATGTAACTCACACTCACAGATCTTCGGAACCTCGCGCCAGAGATCCTCGGGCCAGAAATACTCGGGACAAAGATCCTACAAAACTAGAGTCAAACATCCGCGGGATTATGAACTCAGATTCGACACCGACCCTATGTGACCCTAAATCGACACTACATGTTACAAACCTATCGACTGACCGAACATTACCGAGTGTAGTGTAGGCAAGAGCCAAATTTTGTATAGAAAAAGTGATACAAACATACTACTGTTGTCAATCTAGCTATGAAAAGTAGATTTCGCTATTCACAAATATATTGTAAACAAAAGACCACAAATCTAAATATTTAAAAACCAATTTCTGTCATATTTTTTGGGAGCACTGTTAGTAGATATACATATGTAATGAATTACCAGACAGCATTCCTAATAGAATAAGGAAACTTAATGCATTAAACTGCATTACTTTTTCTTCTCTTCTATACGAAGCACAATAATTTCAAAAGCGTAAATGTTACATACAATTTTTTCTCTTTTTGTACTGAAACTTTAAATTTCAAAATATTGTGAAATAAAACCAATTCTAAAGAATACTTACTGCACTAGTTTCTAATATAAAATTATTTCATATCGTTCCCACATTAAGAAATGCTGACAGCATATCTGGAATGCGCGCCAAGGTGTAAAGTATACTTACAACGCTCCCTATGAAATAATGAACTACCAATTAGTCAAAAAAAGGAGAGTATTGAATTGCATACTGCCTGGCATAAAATATGTATGAATTCTTACGTTTGCCTGAACAATTTGTTTAGAAATCACAAATATGTAAATATATACTAATTGGAATTTTAATGAATGCTAAATAAAAATATTTTAAGAATTAACAAACATCTGAACGTATTTCTTGCGAATTAATAATTTTCAAGTTTTACAATTGTGTTTATGTTAATGATAATCACATATTATTTCAAATTATTCAAGGCTGTGTTCTGACGAAAACTCCAACTTTTTAACATACAATATATTTCCTTTTCTTTTTAATTCGTCATATTCATAAGATCCGCCTTTACATCACTACCACGATAGGCGTCTAAAGCAAAAGTACTAGGATTTTTAATGCTAATAATTTTGATTTGAAAGATTTCTATATGTAGTCCAGTTTGGCAGACATCGTAATATGTGTTTATGTTTGCTTATACGAACATGATCTCCTAAAAATCTTCAAGTTACTATAGGCGGTATACAAAAGGATTTTTTCGTTTAAAGGATTCACTTCGTTTGGTGTCATTTCAATTGTTCGATGAAATGTATTATTACATTTATCCACCAGTTCTTGACATATATTTACCCATTTGTACAGTCCTTGAAAGCTAAACTATTTCCACATTGACCCCCATCATTCTTCTATTAAGTCGTTCAACTATTGATGCCTTTAAACAACTATATATTGAATAGTGGTTAATTTGATTAGATTGGATTAAATGTTCAAGTCGTTTGTAAAAGAACTTTTCAACGTTATTCTCTCATCGAATTTTGTAGCCAGCCATTCTCAAAAATTTTAAAATTTCATTTGTGCTTGGTATGGGTATGTCCTTAATATAATTAATATAAAAGAATAAGAAATTTTTAAATAAGGAAAAATCACTTAATTTTTAACGTTTCTTTTTTATTTTCTAAAATTTATAAAGCACAATGGAGAAGAAATTCTTAATTTCAAAAATAATTTTAATTAATTTACCAAACAAACTAACAGCTTTTAAGAAAAAAAATAAAATTAGAATCTTAACAGCTAAAAAATATATATCAATATATATATCAAATTTAAACATTATTAAACTAGTAATAAGTTAAATATATATATAAATATTAAAATATTAAAATCGATCAAATTATTTGTGTTAAAATGAAAACTGAAATAAGAATACAAATGAAAATATGTAAATATTTAAATAATTATATGAATTTTTAGATACTTATAATAAATTTATTTTGAATTAACAGGGACTGTTCATTTTTAAATGGAAGAGTCATATCATATGATACACCAATGTACTCTACTTTACTTGCTTACCATATAAACTATTATACTATAAAAACTTTTATTTTTATTATGATCATATAAACACTATAAATGGAACGCAGCAAACAAAGCAAATTTTATTTACTTGTTGTCGCGTTGCCTTTAAAATAATCATTTCCAAATACAGCCATGTATTCTGTTTTTAAGAGATTGCTGTGTTTGCTGCGTTCCGTTTATTGTGTTTATAGAATTATACTACATTTGCTTCAATATTACATTTCTATGTTTTACTACCTTAGCCCCCTAAGAACTGTACGATCTGTAACTGTATTTATATTTTAAAAATATGAGAAAAAAAATTGTGATTAAAAAGAAAATACTTTACAACTAACATCCGAACTATAAAGATGTATTTTTATTTGGATAATTTTCACTCAACACGTCTTTTTCGCGTGTCTATATGTAAGTATATGTATAGTATATGCTGTTTAATATTATCGGAAAGTTTACATGGTAAGTCAATGCGTATATGGTTTGTTGTATTTGAAATACTTTGTTTTGTATCTGAGAATTTATATGTTGGTTTTCATAATTTCATCACAATGAATAGAAATTCGTTAATTATTATTTGGTACTTAATTGGTCACTGCAACCCTTTAGTCAGAATTTTTTTTATATTTTATTAAATTCAGATATACGTTAGTTTGTTCAAATTTAAAACAAAAAATGACCCTATTTAATATGAAAAATGATATTTTAATAAGTAAAAAATCAACGGTGTCATCCTTGTCCGAAACTAAATTTAAAATACTTTTCCAATTGTTTAAAATTTGTTGCGAAATTCTCTTCCAAAAAATTAATTGCATCTTTTATAGTTAACATCTTAATAGAATTTAGTAATTCTGTTTGTTTTCCAGCCACTAATGCCAAGAAACTGTTTCTATAATACAGTTTTGTTATTTTAAAAATTAACGATGTAACGTAGGGTGGCAAAATCATTACACAAATGAATCCGTCATCAGAAATCATGTGAAGGGGCATTGTCTATTAACAGAAGGGCGTTTACCGGGTCTACCGGGCCACTTTTGAGTCAAGAACTCAGTAACCTATTTCTAAAAATTATAACAAAGTTGTTAGTTTTAAATTTGTCAGTTGAAGTCTACCTCTTTAACAAAACATTGATGAAACCAGTCATAAAAATTTTTTTTATTGTCATCCATGCTGACTTGGAGAATTTGTAATTCACTGGACAATTAAAGTTTTTGAAACTTCGTGGATTTTTATTTTCCTAATTACCAGTAAATTAAGTCAGGTTTGTGAGTCCCCGACACATGAACAGCCCATGAAAGTTAATTGTTGTTTCCCCATCTTTGCGCCTGAAGCACTTTTGTCCAGTGATGACAAATACATATGTTTTATATGGCAACTGCTTCCAAAATAAATCGGATTCATCAGCATTATAAAGCTGATCTTCACAAAGAGAGATTTCTTCCATATTTACTTTTAACTTTTCCTTAAGTGGGTCAACATTTTGCGGCTGCGCAGAAAGCTTTTCTCCGAAAATTTTAAGAAGGCGAACACCAAATCGTTATTTAAATTTTTGAAGCACTTTACTTTTGTTAAAACCATGATCATTTTCATTAATTTAATCGTGAATTTCTAAAAATTTCACAATTTAAAAACAGATTAAAAAAACAAAATATAAAAAAAGGGTTCACGTTTTAGAGCTTTCAGATTTTGTTCACGTTTTAGAATACTCTGTGGAAAAATAAATTTGTTCACGTTTCTGAGACGTTCACACTTTCGAGTGTTCACGTTTTCGCGAGTTCACTGTATTTCGAAAAGTACATAATAGGGCCTTAGCGCCTTATAGGCATTAAAGAGGCGAGCTAGCAAAAATTAACTAATTGCTATTAATTATAATAAAATATACATTAAAAGTACATAGGGAAATGAAAGTGTTTTAAATACAGTTCTTCCAAATTTCTAGTAAACATTTTTTAAAATTCGATTTAAACATCGAGATTCTATTGACAGATTTTAAACTATCAGGCAAGTTATTAAATTCTCGATTACCCGTCTGTTCTATGCGCTGCTTTGTCGTTTCCAGCCTACAGCATGCTACTTCTAAATTGATGTTGTTTCTAGTGTTGATTATATTTTGATTCCGTGAAAATTGTATTGTGTGATGTCGTATATTGTACAGGGATTTGAAGACATAAACTAAAAGTTGAAGTTTGTATGTACCATAAATTGGTAGCACCGTTTTACATACGTTTTCGTATAAAGATATAGTAGAATACGTTATAGGAAGATCATTTACGAGTTTCAGGGCTTTAGTTTGCATGCGTTGCAGTGTTTTTAGTTCAGTAGTTATTTTTACAACCATATATGATTGCTAAATAATTTAAGTGACTTTGAACTAGTGCATTATAGATCAAAAATTTCGTATTTACATCGAATTTGTTTTTAAACTTGTACAATATTCCAATTGCTGAGCATATTTTTGACTTAAGGTATTGAATACGTAGGTCCCCGACTATGTTGCTTTGCAAGTTTATGCCTAAATATCTAACTGTATTCACTTCATAGACTTCTGTACCATCGAAAAAACGCCAAATATGTTATTTGAAGGACTATGAGGCTGAAAACGAATTAACTGTGTTTTGTTAGCATTTATGACGAGCTTATTTATTTTTGCGAATTCTACAATCAATGCTACATTTCATTCCATATACGCTTTAACTGCTACCTCAAGCTTAAATGGATAAAAAAGGCAAATATGTATCATCAGCATAAATAAAAAGTTTACCATAGAGATCAAGGTTTTTGATATCATTAAGATACATGGAAAATAACAACGGCTTGGCACACTGCTTTAAGGGACACCATGCTCCACTCTACCAACAGAACTTTTTTCTTTATTTATTTGGACAAATTGTTTCCTATTTGTGAAGAGCTATTTACTTCCATGTAACTTTAGCTTTTGCAGTAAAATGTTGTAATCAACAATATCAAAAGCTTTAGTAAAATCAAAAAATACCAGCTATGCCTTTATGTCCTTGATCCAATCGTTTACAAATAAAGTTAATGACATTTACCACAGCTTCCTCTGTGCCACAACCTGATATGATACTCGTGGAGTTGTTTGTTGTTTACTAAATAGTTAAAAATTTGATTATGCAAAATTCATTCAAATACATTATCAATTACTGATAATACAGCAATTGGACGAAACATGTTTGTTAATGTAGCATTACTAACCTTGGGAATGGAAGTAATTTTGTGAATTTTTAAGACGTCTGGGTATATTCCGAAATTTATCATATTATTAAATATGTTTACTAAGTAAAGTGTCAGTTCATTTTTACAATAGTGAACAAGTTCTGGAGCAATTCCATCATGGCCTGAACTTTTATTTATTTCCAAATTCGATAAAATATTATCAACTTCCTCAGTTGTTGTATCACAAAAATTAAGTTAAATTACAATCTAGCTCCTCACACTATCAATATACTTAGTATACGGTGACCATCCGTCCACTATTATAGCGGACAGTCCGCTATTTTAACCTCCTGTCCGTTTTTTTTTTGCGTCCGCTATTTGTCCGCTATTTTACCACACGTAACTCCTAAAAAGTATTTATTTTCCAAAATGTCCGCTTTTGTCCACTTTTTTCACTAAATCGGTAAAAAACGATGGGTTACCTAGACTTTTCTTTCCACTGTACGTATAAGTAATAAGATTTATAATTAATATCGTAATTAATTAGAAATATTACTCATACGTAATAGTGTGTTGCAAGTTCCTATGGTTGCAAGCAAGCAAGCAAATTTAACATTTTAAAAGGTTTTCTCTTCACATATAAGGAGATAAGTCTAATGAACTAAGACATGTTAAATAATACCAATGAGTGTATAATTATGTAGTGATGTAACTACATAAACATAAGTTTATCTTTACGATATACATATATGGTATGGAATTTTTAAATGCATTTAAACCATACATTCATACATATGTATGGCATATGAATTTTAAAAGCAATTTACATCATCATCTGTATATGATATTAAGGCTTTTGGTTTATTTGGTTGTCTTAATGCTAACAAATTGTAACAAATTTACAACAAGTCTCTCTTTTACAACAACTCTAAGGTACTTGCAATTAGTAACGTATTAATAATATTTATGGCAAAAGAACATTACAAATATTTACTTTCTTAAACAAGAAAAATGCCCAACAATATTGTTTAATTTTTTTAATGATCCTTCTGCTATGTCTTGGTTATTACTTAAGTCAAGCTAGTGTCTTCCATAAATATATTCTTATACTGCGTTCAGGAAGTCAACATATTTCAATGCCTGAAGCGGCTGTGATATTTAAAGAATTTAAATCAAAGTTAATAGAACGCCACAATAAAGTATTTTTACGACTTAACGTACAAAATTGTTTAAGGAAAAAGTTAATAACTTTTACGGAACCTGTATTAGTTACCTGAACCAATGGGATGAATCTTTTAAAGAAATTGAGGGACTTGCTTGGATATTGTTAGATGCAATTCCATCTTGGTCTTCAGTTTAAAAGTCGTTAATAAAGGTAACAGAAATCTGAAATGATTTAAATTGAAATAATAACGACATTTTTGATGAATTCACTTATGTAAAAAATTATGCAAATGCTGAACAAATAGAAATATGGAAACAATTAGCATAAAATACCGATAAAAGTGGGTTGAAATTTTCAAATTTTTCGAAACGAAAAATATTCCTTATAAAACCATCCTGAAATTAGTAGATTTTTCATTAGCTTTGCCAGCGTCCAACGCACCAACAGAAAGATTTTTTTCTATATCTAACAGTATTTGGTGTTCCGAAAAATACCAAATGGGACTAGAAACTTTAGAATCTCTTTTGACCATAAAATGCAATTTTGAAATGGACGGTTCGGAATATAAACAGGCCCAATACTTTAAAAAAATACATTCTGTAGAGAAATATCAAGTAAATTTATGTAGTCGCCGTAGTCTAGTAGGTAGTGTGTTGGCTTATTAGACGTAAGGCCTGAATTCAAATCCCAGGTCAGACATTAAAACGAAAATATGAAATTATTTCTTCGGCGACTTCCTCTCAGGAGATTTCTGGCAAAAACTCTGAGAGTAAATAAAATTGCCATGAAGAGCTTCTCAAAAATCTGTCGTTCGGAGTCGACTCCATGTAATATAAAAAAATCTTTATGGACAGAGGCGATTAATACCGCAGTGTACCTCCATAAGAAATAGATGTCCAACTCGAACTCTCAATAACATGACACCATATGATATGTGGTCTGGAAGAAAGCATAGCGTTCAACATTTTCGAGTTTTTGACTGTATGACAATTGTTCTTGATAAAGCTGGTTCCAAATCAAAGTTTGATGCTTAGGGTAACGAGATGATTATGGTTGGATAATGAAATGTAGCTAAGGCATACTTATTGTATGACGTAAGGAAGAACAAGATATTCGAACATCGCGATATGCTTTTTAATGAGAATGCATTCCATAATGATGACGTCACAGAAGAAGAAAAGGAACTTTATGCAAGTGAAATGTCGTCGAGTAAGGAAAAACCGAAAAACTCCTTTTTTTTGTGAAATGTTGAATATTACATTTGATTGTCAAACAGAGCAAGCAGTTGACAGTACAGAAAATAAAATCAATGCGGTAAATTAAGATGAAGATGAGCACTATAATGAGAATATCAACACAGATGATGAGGATAATGAAGAAGCTGAGGACATCAAACAAGAACCAATTAGAGGATTGGGTAGGCCTAGAATTATACGTAATGGTAAACCTAGCAGACCTAGGAAACAATACAATGAATTGTGTACTGCTGTATACTGCTGACACAATACAATCGATTGAACAGGCAATTTCTTGTGAAAACAACAAATAAATGGATTAATGCAATGACAGTTGAAATTGAAGCTTTTCAAAGGAATAAAACGTGGACTTTTGGTTGATTTACGAAGAGGTCATACAGCTATCCCCTGTAAATGGGTCTACGCAATAAAAAGAGGTTATGATCGGAAGGGCGCGTTTAGTGCCAAAAGGTTGCAAGCAGCGGTTCGGAATAAATTTTCACTAAACTTTTTCACCAGTTATAAGGTATTCGACAATTCGAATTGTATTGGCACTGGCAGCTAAGAAGAAGATGCACCCGCATCAACATGATGTTAGTGCAGCATATTTCAACAGTAATTTACATGATGAGCAACCACGCGAATTGGAAGACAAGGGTAACTCGAACAAATTTTTACGACTTCATAAGGCGACTTAAGGCCCGAAACAAAGCGGCAAAGAGTGGAACGCAAAACTGGACGCCACTCTTCGGCAACTGAATTTATTACCATGCGATAATGAACCTTGCTTATACAAAGAAAACCGAAACTATTCTCGTTGCAGTATACGTTGACGATTTAATAGTGGTTGCGCTGATAAATCAATTGTCATAGATATAAAGAAAAGTATTTCACAAGTGTTTGATACATACATACATACATAATTGGTCATTACAACCCTTCAGTCAGGATTATTGACCAAGTTTCTCACACCACTTATGTTGTGTTTGTTAATTTTATACATAAGTGGCGAGACCTACAGTTTAAAGTCGACTCCGAACGACAGATTTTTTGAGAAACTTTTCATGGCAATTTTATTTACTCTCAGAGTTTTTGCCAGAAATCTGCTGAGAGGAAATCGCCGAAGAAATCCTTTTTGTATTTTGTTTGATGTTTGGCCTGGTTCTCGAACCCTGGCTTTGCGTCTAATAAGCCAACACACTACCTACTAGACTACGGCGACTTCCAGTAATACCAGTAACAAAGACCAACTGAGACACTTTTTGAGCATCAAATCGCCGCTTCGAGGTGGCCAAACGACATCATGATTTTTTTGCCACAATCGGCATCTTCTGTAAGTCGATCGCAGGCCCGCTTAGCGAAGCGAAAACGCATTGGATGGTCAATTGGCTTCAACTCCTGAACCAATTGGACTTTGTATGGCGTCATACCAAGGTCTTTATGCAAAATTCGTCTCAATGATGTCTCCGAAATGTTCAATTGTTGAAAACGACGGTGAATTAATGTTGATGGCGCTTCACGCACACTTTCTGCCACAGCAGCAATATTCTCGGGTGTACGCACTGTTTTTGGCTTTTCACGCTTTGGTTTATCGATGAGAATGCCAGTTTCTTTCACGTTTTTCAATAGCACTGATGCGTCAAAGGAGGCCATTTATTTGAAATGTCTCTTGCAGGAAATTTGTGTATTAGAGGATGGACCAGTGATTATTCGAGTTGATAACCAAGGGGTACAAAAGTTGGCCGAAAACCCCATACATCATAAAAGAAACATACACATAGATATAAGGTTTCATCATATACGGCAACTGGTACAGAACAAAGAGGTGAAGCTGGAATATTGTAAAACTACTGACATGATAGCAGATGTGATGACAATAAACTTGCTAAAGATTAAACATTATAATTTCTTGCAATTAATGAATTTAAAAGGAATTAATGAATGAATTTACCATATTTTTTTTGTAAAACAACATCCATGGCATATGGTAACCCTGATACAACATGCATGATATTATTGATAGGTTTCTCTATAAAGGTCTATTGAAAATTATGTAGATTATTATCTGTGTAGCTTTCAATGTAAGAAGAAGTGAATTGTCATATAATTCAAATAATACAAAATAATTAAAAATTATCAAAATGGAACTTATTAAATAAATATCACTTCAAGCCTCTATATCTGAACATTTCATTTCCAATTCAATTTGATAGGCTATTCAATTCTAGGCGGTCTGAGTTTTATCCGTCAACATTTTCTGAACCAGAAAATCCTATTGCGTGAACAAAGTTTATGGTGACCTTATAGGGTTATCCATTTCGTGGTTTCAAAAGTAAACGTAAATAAAACACATATAAAATATTTTTTCATGATATTTCTTTTTTATTGTAAAGTTTGAACGTTGACATTATGTGTGAAACACTACATCATTTAAATGACCTCCACGCGAAGTGTTGCAAGCATTGATTATTTTGAGGTAATTTTCGACCACTTTTTGACACATATTGGGCTGTATCCCAGCCATAACTTGGCGAATGTTGGTTTTTAAGTGCTCAAGAGTTGAAGGTTTATCTGCATAAACACGGTCTTTCGCGTAGCCCCACAAAAAAAAAGTCTAATGGTGTCAAATCGCATGATCTTGGTGGCCAGTTGATATCGCCACGATGAGAAATTAGGGGCCAGGAAATGTCTCTTGCAATAAAGCCATATTCGCTCGAGTTGTGTGGCATGTGGCACCGTCTTGTTACGAAGCAATATTTCTTCAGATTACGAAAACAACGAATTACCACATATTCTCCAAGTCGTATTCTTCAATAGTAGGCAAAAAAAAGTCGGTTATCATATGACCATAAGGCTCCGAATTGACGGTGACAGTCGTTCCATTGTCGTTTTCGAAGAAGTAAGGTCCAATCACACCTTCGGACCAAAGAGCGCACCAAACAGTGACTTTTTCTGGATGTAATGGCCTCTCTTCAATTACTTAAGCATTCTCAGAACCCCAAATACGACAATTTTGTTTATTAACATACCCACCGAGTGTGAAATGTGCTTCATCGCTGAAGAAAATTTTGTTCGAAAAATTGCCGATACGCACGATACGTGGCTGTGGCAGAATCGCCATTTTTGTAGTAGGTTTTGATAATTTTTATGCGTTGTGTGATAGTTAAGCGATCCATTTTCGTCAATGTCAGACTTTCAACTGAAAAGAAAAAAATTGGTTTCACAACTTAGTTTGACAAATGTCGAATTCCAGTCCCATACTTTTGAAACTACGAAATGGATAGCCCTTTATTATTGTTAAAATTACTATTCGTCTTCAATTGCGCATTCAGAAATAAATTTTTCCAAGCTTTGTCGATGCACACATCTCTTTCCAACTTTTATTTTATACTTTTCTGCGTTATTGTTTTAAGTTTGATCATTGATCTAAAAAAAATATGCTCTCTTTCCTTTCTCCTATAAACTATCTTTCGTGTATTCCAATACAATGTACAGCATGAATGTATCATCCTGTTGGTCACAAAAAAGCAATGTTTATCAATTGCTTTAAATATTATTTACTTTATCGGAAATAATGTTTTCTTAATACAACAATATCGCCCTAATCTTTAGATTGTATAAGAGCTGTTGCATTAAAATTATTCAAATTATCTCTTATACAGTAAGACCCCGCTTAACGCGGGGGATACGTTCCAATAAGTTATAGCGCTAAACGAAACAGCGTTAAACGAGGTAACGAAGAAAAATGCGTTCGTACTGTGATTGCGACTTCGGAAAATACAGTTGGAATCTTTATTTTGGACAGACTAACAAAAGAGCGTTGAAAATGATACATAGCATACACCGTTTCTATATAGTGTACCGCTTTTAGTTGGTGCATGGCCGTTTCATATGCACACATGTAGAACAAGTATCAATAGAGTGTGCGATTTAAGGGAAATCCCAATACTACCGCGTAATACTGAAACAGCGTTAAGCGGAGCAGCGTTAAGCGGGGTCTTACTGTATTAATAAAATTAATGACGCAGGCTGGAGCACTAACAGGCGGCTAACTCTCGTAGCCTTCTTTTACAAAACCTTATTAGAAAAAACAATCGCAAGGAATCGAGTCATCTAAAAACTCTAACCGTTTCGGACACCTAGACTACAATGCCATAATGGTAAAATTTTCCTCGACATTTCCACCGAGTGAAAGTGTAAGCTTAGTTTGTGAAAACTTTGATTTCTCCACTTTTGTTATAAATTTCCTTCTTTACATTCGTCTCCAGACACAAAAACTTGCTTCATAAAAAGCTTGTTTTATTGTTTTTGGAAAAGTTTTAGCTGAAGACATTGTTTACACTTACAGATTCTCCTGCAACAATTATGTTAAGAAGCTGCGATTTTCTTTTCTAAACATCATTTACTGCCGTTAAAACATAAATCAGCTAAACATTTAAGATGAAGTATTATTGTACATTACAAAGTATTTTCAATCGAATAATAAAAAATCGGCGCCGATTTTTATTGAAAAATATTTATTTTTTTCAAATCTTTTCTTTTAAATCTCTGCTATTTATTTGAATCACTTTACGTTTCACATAAGCTGGACAAATATTTATCACACGACATGGTATTCAAATCGTCGTAAAATATAATAATAAAATATAATGTACTAAAATTTTATTATTATATTTTATGACGATTCGAATAGTATGTCGTGCAATACTTCAATTAAATCAAGACATTCTCTTAATAGTATTGTTTTGCTCAGATAATTCCATCTGGATTTTCTGTCCATGGTGAGGAAGTAAGGACAACAAGTGCTTTAGAAGGGTTCAATTCTAAACTTTCATCAAAAATTCAAAAGCATGGAAAATTTCTAAAATTTTTGGAGGTCATTAGAGATGAGGACTTTAATTACTCGGTCTTTTTGAGTCAAATTACTGCGGGTTTATTAAGTGTTTTCCCCAAAAAAAAAAGGAAGATAGAGAAAGAAAAGAATTCGAAAATTTTGGAGTTGTCACAGGGACTGAGCAAAGGCTTGATATCAGTAACTGAATTTTTTGAATTTGTCGTTAATAAAGACAATGAAATTATAAGCTATGAGAATTTGGTGGAAGAAGAAATCGAAAACGGAAACGAAGTTGCTGAAGGTGCCGAAGAAACCATTAATGTAACCAGGTGGCAGAGGTCTTAAGGTGTATAATTTACGTTGATAGACCAAGGAATGCACTCTTGTTGCCATGTAAGCATTTTAAAATTTGCTCCAGCTGCTAAAAAACTTTGGAAGAAAAATCAAAGACTAATTAATCGCCATTACTTTGTCCTTACTGCAGACAGATTGTTAAAGATAAATTAAATATTTTTCAATAAAAAATAAAATACTAATAAAATACTGAATATTTTCTCGTTTGTGTTGTGGAGTTTCTGTGATATTTTGGGAAGAAAAAAGAAAAACGACTATGGGTTCAGCACAGAAAAGAATAAGAATGTACAGAGAAATTCTGTTTTTAATCACAATAAAGTTAACATAAACAAATGCTAATATTTTTCAAGTGTAGCCATTCGCTATATTTGAAAATCCCTGAAATGATATGCATATCAGAGAACGGAAAGAGACCATTCACATTTGTTGCCATTCGCAAATTCATTACTTTTGCATTGTTTTTAGTCGACAATAATAAAAATTTTCATTGCTGTTTATCTACTCACTCCTTATTACTGTTTGCTATTTTACATTCTCTTTTTGTTATGTCGTTATACATCAAGCAACGAAATAATTCAATGCCACATGAAAAAACTCAAATACATTTTACATTTTTTCGGTGGATTCCTCTCAGCAGATTTCGGGCAAAAATTCTGAGAGCTAACTCTGAGAGCGAAACAAAGTATCTTATAATGTAACCCTTTGAAATATCAGCGGTACCTGAAATGTCTAATGATGACTCATACTACAAATCTATAAGAACTTCGGCAAAAAAATATCAACGTCGTTCGTTTGAAAAAGGGATAAAAGTCGCGGCGACTTGACGAATGAGTCATCATGACTCGAATATACTCATCGCTTATGTTTAAGTTTCATTAATTTGTGTTATTTTACATAATTGATATATTTTTTTTAATAATTGAAATATGAAAATAAAATTTAATTTATTAAAATTAAATTGTTTTATTATTAATAATGTAATAAATATTTACTTATTTGGTTAGTGTTTATGTCTGACTATCAGTAAGTCCCATTCCTGATGACATAAACAGGATTGTTCAAATGATGGCAAATTGGCAACAGAGGGCGCTGTGTGTGACTAAAGCTTTTTTATATTTTTTGACAGTAAATTTTTATTTTGTTTTTATTAATTTTTTATCACAAAACAAACAGAAACGAAAGCAATGACATTTGAAAAAGGCTCTTAACATAAATGCATAGGCTAAACTAGAGGGAGAAAAAAAATGTTAAAAGTTTGTGCGAAGCAAGTGTGTTAGAAGCAACAGATATACGTAGTGAAAACTGGCGGATAAAGTGGAAAAATTAAATGTAAATAAACATTTATTTCGTGTTAAAAAAGGGAAAATTTAGAATTTTTTTTAATTTCTTCAATGAAAATTTTAAAAATTCGTAAATATTTAATCATTAATAGAAATTTGTATGGTTTTTGGTCAAAATGAATATAGTTTCTTGTGCAAAAGGTAAGTAAGAAGCTAAATATATCAAGATCAAATAAGACACATTCCTCATAAAATTTTTTTCTTGCAGAACTTTGTGTGTATTACCAGTATTTATTAATTTCTTGAATGAAAAAGTTAAAATTCGGTAATTTTGTCATTATTAATCGAACTCTTAGCAATTTCCCTTTAAGATGAAACAAGTTCCGTGTGTAAAAGATAAGTAAAAAGAAAAATATAACAAAATATATACTCATAACTTTTTTTCAGGAGCTTGTGAATATACCTCTAAATTGGTTAAATACTAAGTTAGTGACAATCGATGAAAGGTGTCACCAAATACATTAGTTCCGTATTACGTTTCCCCAATAAAACATTTCATTTCCTTTCAAAACTATTCTATTATTCTACAAAAATATCATCAATTTCTACCAAAATAGAAAATAAAAACCCACCCTAAAAATTAACAAACATAAATAAACAAAACAGAGAGAATTAGACAGAGACAGAAATACTTTTTGGTAATATTTGCTGTCTCTTTCAAGTTTGGCCTATGCTCCTGTCAAATTCGATTCGTTACTGCTTATATTGTGTTTTTTATCATTCGCTTTTTAATATCCAAAGGGATGCGATTAATTTGTTTTAAACATTTGTTTTTTAAACATTTTTTTAATAATTTAAGACTTGAGCAATAATTTTTCTTAATTTTTAATTGTGATAACTGTTTTGTAATTTTGATATTTCAAAAATTTGTGTAAAGAAACTAAAACCAAAAGAAAGTAAAGATGTAAAAGAAAAAAAGTGAATTTGTTTTATGAAAAAATAAAGATATGTAGTATAAATTTGACTGAAAGGAAAGTTACAATTGTGTTTTTGTGGTCAACTCGGTGAAGAAAAAGGGAGTCAACCAGTTAATAGGAAAACATAAAAAGGAAAGTGTCTTTTTGTTGTGGTTTTATCAGAGATTTGGAAATACTCTAATTCTTGGTTCATTTTTTTTAGCGTCCTGATCAACAGCCTTTTTTTGTGTGTTCATCCCCTCATATACAGTCCACGAAATTAACAGTTAGGTTAAAAAAACACATCTAAAACAAACAAAAGCTTTTTTCTTTAAAATATTTTTCCAAAATATTTTAATTTTTTAACTAATTATTATAAAAAAAGAAAAATTTTCATTTAATGGTATATTCCAACCATAAAAACAGCGAAAATGTGTTGAGTTAACTTTTTGTTAGTATGTACAAGCTATGCAATTAGCATTGAAACCATTCATACCAATCGTTAACCATTCGTACCAATCGTTAAGTATTCGTTGCTTTTGGGAATATTTGTTTACATTTGTAGAAGACATATACAAACTGAAAGATGTCTTGTTTTCACAAAATGTATGTGCAAATAGCCTGTGGAAAAAAATATTACCGTTTGTTTTATAGTAGGGTAAGAATATGTGTTTTATTGTTGTATAAATGAAACTATATCGATTCGCACCGAAATAAAAAAAATCCACATTTTGTGTTGACATTTGAAACTGAAGAATTGTTTTATAAAAAGTGTGAATTTAAAAATTGTAGTGCATGCTCAAACAAAACGATTAATAAATATAATATATAATTAAAATCATAAATCATATTTTTAGAAGATATTGATAGGACTGGAAATATATCAGAAAGTACCCATACCCCTGATATATGCAGATGTCGCAGATATACATATACGATGAAAATAAAGAATATTTTAATAAAGGCACCGATTGTTTTACGTCCAACAATGTGCCAATTGAATTAACATCAAGTCGATATTTTGTTGGTTACATAGCTCAACGAATATCTTGCGTTAAATGTCGTGTGGATATAATCAAACCAGCGCAAATTTTGTGATATCCTTCAGAAATGTTCGTTCATTCAAAAAATTATATAAAAGATTCCGACTTTGGAAGTTTCTGCGCTCCATCTGATTTATTTTTTGAAGTTTGCAAAATTCATATGTCTTCGAAAAATTTTTTTTTAGAAAATAAATCTATAAAAAACATTTGTAGTTGGCCAATGCGTAAGTTGCACAAAAAATACAATTTATTCCTTTTGGTTTGATGAAAATAACGAATGTTATAAACACAGAATGGAGATGCTTAATTTACTAATTATTGTTTTACTACAGAAGCATTCCACATGGGAAACATACAAATTCAAATTATCCAGTATGGAAAAAGTTAAAATTTTGAACCATTAAAATGATAAATAAATTTAATAAATACTAAACAAAAAAAGCATTCGTTTTATTACAACTTCATTCTATACAAAAATAGACACATATGGTAAATACATATGTACATTAGAGCGACTCACCAAAAAAAGTGCTCGATGTACCCCCCTAAAAATGAACCTTGGACTTTTTTATGATGACATTTAAAATATTTCGGCTCCAGCTTTGACCTCTCGTGAGCTGGACCATTTTAAAAAAGGGTATATTTTTGGATGTTTTGTTAATTTGAGGATCTGTTTCCTTACCAATATCTACAATATGTATATCATAAGAAAGGTTTTTTAAGGCGCGTCCAACTGTATATACAAGTTTTCCAAGGACGATCATCCATGTCCTTTTTTAAGGATATTCTGTGAAAAAAAACCGGTTTTTGAATTGTTTGTTCGGGGTTGTTTGTAATAAAAATGCCAAATTAACATATTTTAATCTTTAGTCGATTTAAGTAAATATGGGTGTTAGCTTTTTTTGAAATTCAAGCTAATTCGCGTTTTGAAAAAAATACAATAGGGTGGTAACCCTTCCTTGTAAATAGGCCATATGGGTATCAAATTTGCATAAATACTCATTTTTGCCCATTTTTTTTCCCTTTGACCCATTTTTTCCCCTTTGGGTCAAAATTTTGAAAAGATTTATTGCCTATAACTGCACCGACAAAAGTTCGATCAATATCCCAAATTTCAAGAAAATCGGTCCAGGCGTGATTGGCTAACAAACAAACCAACAAACAAACAAACAAAAAAAAAAACAGACTTACAGAAAGATTTATAATATACATATATTAGGATTCTTTGCTTATATCATCCAGCGACAACATCCTAAAGTATTTAATAAATGAATTAAACTAAAACATTTTGTGTTAATCGAAGAACCCACAGTTATATTTTACAGTTATATTGAAATATCTAAGATGGAGGCGTGTAACAAGTTTAATTACTTTTGTTATGTGTGTGGGAAATATACAAATATGCCAAGTCGCCGTAAAATGACTACTGAAACAATTAACTTGTATGAAACATAGGCCAACTTCTTAAACGCAAGTTGCAATTCATAATTTTAAAAAATGCGTATGCAATGCAAAACATACCTTAAATGCAACCTTGCATTGCATACATTTTTTTGCATTTTATCGGCATTTAGGAACGTCGCTATGCAACTCATCCATAAAACATATGTTATTAAATTGAAATTTTGTTTATAGTAAAATGGAGGTAACACAAAATTATTTACCAATATTGTTGGCAAATGCTGAGGAATTATCTCAGACTATATCTTCAAAAAACATTGATTTGTTAAAGAAACTTGTTAAAAAGAAAAAAAAGATGAGACAACTTTTATTAAGGACAATAAAAATTCCAAGAAGAAAAGTGGTCAAAAATAAAAATTTTGAGAAATGCATTGAAGTAATGGATAATGACATTTTTTATTCACATTTCCGTATGGAAAGAAGCACCTTCAATGTAAGTACAAACATATTTAAATACATATGTAAATCTGATTAACAATGAGTTCTATATAATTTTAGAAGCTGATGACCATGATGAAACCTCTGTGGACTGAGTCACCAACGGGTCGTGTAACAATTTCTCTAAAAAAAGCATTGTATATTACAATTTGGAAGCTTGCCAATAACAACTCATTCCGGCAAATTAGTGACAGATTTTGTGTAGGAATGGGCGCCACTTATAGAATTTTTATGAAAACGATCAAAGTTATATGTCGTTTAAAAGGAACAGTAATAAAATTCCCCACAACCACTGAAGCTCAAAAAAAGATATCTGATGGCTTTTCACAACGTCGTGACAACATATTTCCTTTTGTGTTAGGTTTAGAGTTTGGGGTTCGGGAATTCCCGGTATTTCCCGGGAAATTTTTGTCGGGAATTCCCGGGAAATTTTTGTCGGGAATTCCCGGGAAATTTTTTAAATATTCCCGGGAAATACGGGAAATTTTAAATTAACGTATTCTTGTACACTTTTTTGGAAAAAAAGGTCTGTAGACTAGTAAATAGTCTGTTCTGAAGACTAGTAAATAGATTGGTCTGTAGGCAAGTCTACAAACTAATCACTGACTACTCTTTTGACTTGTATTAAAAAAATAAAGAAGAAAAATAATTCTTTGTATAAATTGAATTATTTTCTTTATTTCAGAGAATTATAATGAAGCTATTGCCAACATAAGAAAAATAATCAAACTTTCCAAAAAAAGTCTTTTAAAAAATGGTACTCTTCAAAAATATGTAAAGGAAGAATTCAGTAAAGAGTATCATCTAATCCTAGATGTACGAACTAGGTGGAACAGCATGGTTGGAATGATACAATCATTTCTAAAAATTAAAAATGCAATAAAAAAGGCTTTAATAGATTTACATTTATCATCATTGTTTGTTGAAGATTATGTCCCACACTTGGAAACATTGGTAAACGTTTTGAACCCCATAAAAGATGCAGTGGAAGCATTAGGCAGGCGTGAAACCAATTTGATAATAGGTGATGCTATTATGAATACACTTTATGAACAGTTATTATCTGTTGATTCAATACTTTCGGAAAAAATTGTTCACACAATTAAAAGTAAAGTAAATGAAAGATATAATGACAAATTGATGTCATTAGTAAATTATCTAAACACTTCACAACAAAATAATATTAACATAACAAAGACAATGTTAAAATCCTATGCAGAGCAAATGTACAAACGCCTATTCCAAGGCACTGAAATAATATCGGCTGAAAGTGATGAAGATATTTCCGTTGCACAAGTATATCAATGTTTTAAAGAAAAGTTGGAAATCGCCATTAATGGGGCTAAATAAAAAACAAGAAAACTGAAATTAAAAACAGACAACTTATTTAAAAGAGAGCTTTATTTGAAGCTAGTACAAACAGAACCAAAAATTTAGACATACTTTTTAATGCATTGTTAACGCTTAAGCCCACTTCTGTAGAAAGCGAATGTGTTTTTTCGTTAGCTGGTAAATTTTCAACAAATTTTCGAAATAGAATGTCTGATGAGTTATTAAATGCACTAATAATTTTAAAAATTCATTTTTAGAAAACTTAGTTCTTCGAAAATTTTTTATATTTTTATTTTTAAATAATATTTTTAATCAATTCTTAATAGTAACTGATCTTAAAATGTTATCATTAATCTGTTTGTTTCTGTTTATACAGTATGAATTTAGATGTATTGTTTTCTTTTTTGTTAATAAAATAACATTTTAATAAAAATCTTAAGCATTTTACTAGTATTGTGAATTTTAAAAATTCCCGGAAAATCGAATTTTTCATTCCCGTTTCCCGGGAAATGAAAAAGTCCGGGAATTCCCAAACTCTAGTTAGGTTGTATAGATGGAACTCATATTCCAATATCACAACCAAAAAACGATGCCATCAGTTTCTACAACCGAAAAGGGACGTTTTCCATCATTGCGCAGGTAATTACATATTAAAGGTCTGCACAAATGTATTTGACTTCAAAAAGTACATAAGATCTAGCATACATGTACACTTATCCGAAGTATCCGAAGAAGAAAAGTACTTTTTTTTTGAGAACAACAAAATTATCGAATAACTTCTTGTTGTTATTTGACTGCGTTCGCTTCATACAAATACATGTTCAACTTTCCTTCTTAATCGAAAATACCGGCACAAAACATGTCGAGTACAATGAGTACCACCAAACTTCACGTAGTACTTCAAATACCAATGAGTACTGCAAATACCACAAAGAAGTTTGGCAAAGAAAAGATCTATACCAAAGAATATCCTAATATACATATATTATAAATCTTTCTGTAAGTCTGTTTTTTTGTTTGTTTGTTTGTTGGTTTGTTTGTTAGTCAATCACTTCTAAACGCCTGGACCGATTTTCTTGAAATTTGGGATATAGATCGAGCTTTTGTCGGTGCAGGCTATAAATCTTTTCAAATTTTTGACCAAAAGGATACAAAAAATGGGTCAAAGGGGGAAAAATGGGCAAAAATTAGTACTTTTATGCATAAATGCTTTATTTGATCTGTTTTATAGGTAATTTTTTACGATTTAGCTTGGTTAAGTTTCCCAAATAGCTATTGGAGGTGTTCCGTTACTAAAGTTGAACCAAAAGGGTCCAAAAAGGGGGAAAGGGGCCAAAACCGGGCAAATTGAGTGCATTTATAGTTACGACTTAGAGTATTCAAAAAACTGGCTTGTTTGTTAAACCGGTTTCCGAATAATTTGAAAAATTGCATTTTTTAAGAAACCGGTTTCAAAACCGGTTTCGAAACCGACAAACCGGGTTTTTATTTATTGTTATTTTTAATGCAAAAATGACCCAATAATAATTTTTTTGAATTTTTTAAACTAATCCAAACTACATAACCCGCGCAACGCCGGGTACAATCTGCTAGTAAATATATAAAGATGTTGCACACAGTGTAAAAAGTAACATGTACTCAGAGAACGTATTGTTCTCTTCTCTAAGCAATTTATTCTCATATGTGTGTATACGTGTGTGCATGTATGTATACATGCATTGCCAAATAAAATAATAAACAAACTGAAAGATGTCTTGTTTTCACAAAATGTATGTGCAAATAGCCTGTGGAACAATATTACCGTTTGTTTTATTGTAGGGTAAGAATATGTGTTTTATTGTTGTAGAAATGAAATTATATCGATTGGCACCGAATTATAATGTTATTTTTTAGACTGTTCAATTATGTATGCATGTATTTATGTATGTATGTATTTTTCGAAGGCAAGAAATCTTATTTCTGAGAAGAGGTCTGCTCTTGGAACTAACGGAGCTACAATAAACAAAATAATGTTTTTACACTCTAATATGAATAAAACAAAAATATACGAAGAAGTAGAAAGAATAGAAAGTGATCTCTAGTTTTAAGTTTTATGGACATGAATTTTTAGGTTTTTTTTATTTAAGGATTAATGTTTTTATGTTTTGTTTTTCTTTTTAAATAAATTCACAAATATTTAAGTTTTTAAAGTTCCTTCTATTCAATATACATATACTTAACTTTATTTGTTGCACTTATTACTTCTTACATACTTTTATCATTTTAAATGATATCTGAAAATATGAAATATAAACTATGTTTTTTTACGTTTTAGTAATTTTAAGTGATTTTTTTGTTATTTTATGCCCCTATTATGGTTTACAACTCAACTCTACTTTAGTTGAAATTGTTTTATTTGTCATTACCGATTACAACTTAACCTGTCAAAAATGTTTAAGTTGAAATTATATCACAATACAACTTTTTTGTGGTATTATCGTTTACAACCCTGTTTTAGTGTGGTTGACAAAAACGTCAAAAAATACAACTCCAAAATAGCAGTTGTTTTAAATGTATTATTAATAAAAATGGAAAGCGGGTAAGTAATTTTTTTTTAATTGTCCTCAAATATTTTATTTAAAAGAAATTTCGAATGATTTTTGCAGAAAAAACAGAGTTACAACAAAACAACAGTTTGAAAAACTTGTTGAACTAATGGAGAAGCATCCCGAAACAGGTCGAGGTAAACCGCAGTTTGGATGCAGCAAAAATAAAAATAAAGAATTGTGGGAGGAATTTGCTGTTGTGCTGAACAGTTTAGGGCCGGCATCTAGAACTGCGCACGAGTGGGGACGGGTAAGTAATGGTTAGGAAAGTAGACCAATAGAATTAAAGTGCAAAGATATTTTATGTGTATTATAGGTTTGGATACACTATAAAGCAAACATAAAAAGGAAACTTGCTAACAACAGGAGCAATTTACTAGCAACTGGTGGTGGACCCTCGCAAGAAGTGTCGTTAAATCCACTGGAGGAAAGTGTAGCAAATTTAATAAAAATAAAGGAGCAAGTTGCACCTTCAGGACAATCATTTGGCGTTGAAAATATACAACCAGAGATGGATGTTGATGAAATTATGGACAATTCCATATCACCTTCTGAAATTCAAATAGAAAGCCTTGACCGCCCTACTTCCTCTGCGTCACAAATAACAAGAAATCGCCGCAAATGCAAAAATGTGGAAAGTGAGCGCCTAGAGCTTTTAAAATTGCAGACTCAGACCCAAAAGGAATTGTTAGCAAAAATTGAACAATTAGAGAAAACTATATATAAAAATTATGAAATAAATAAAGAATTACTGGAAGTAAAAAAACAAAAATTAGAAATATATAAAAAACAAGCAAAGCAACAAAGCATTTTGTAAATGGTTAAATGTTCCTTTGCTAAATGCCCTTTACCTTATTTATTTTAGAATAGAATAGTTTTTAGAACACATGAAGTGATATATTTTTTGTTGTATGTCGTTATTTTTAAGTTACTTTTATATATCTCATGAAGTGATATTTTTGTTATTTTATCTTTAAAAAGACTAAATGAATTACAAATAAAACATGAAATAAAAAACAATAATGAAACATTTGAACTTTATTAAAGTGATAACATGATGTTATTTCGTATTCTTCTGGCATTATCATCATCTTCTCTTTCAATGTTGAAATTTTCATTACTTTGAACCGTACTTGAAGCTGGTGTCATTTCTTCGGGAACTTCTACTCGAAAGTGTAGGCATATATTATGCAAGGCACAACAAACGTTCACAATTTGTGTAGCTTTGTTTGGTGAGTAATGTAAGGCACGTGCAGATAAAAGGCAACGAAATCGGCTCTTTAATACTCCAATTGTGCGCTCAACAATATTTCGGGCTTTCGAGTGTATAGTATTGTAGCGAGCTTTTGGGGAACCAGTTTCTGTCATGCGAAAAGGAGTCATCAAAAAACTTTGTAGAGGGTAGCCAGCATCACCTTTAATTATCAAATCAAAACATATTTTTTTAATAATATCATACTATACATATTACAGAATGTGATATATTCATACAAATAACACCGTTACCTAAAATCCAGGAATTGCTCTGAATAGTTCTCTGCAAATACGACTTTAAATCACTTGTATTAAAAACAAAGGAATCGTGGTTTGCGCCGGCGTGCCTGGCATCCACATACCGGATAGCCATTTTGTAATCGCAAAGCTGAAAATAAAAATATACTTATGTATGACACACTAGGGTTCATTCTTCTCAATATTAACTTACAATCATCACATTTAAACTATAATAACCTTTTCTATTGAGATAAAGATGTTGCATCTCCTTTTTTGGCGATATAATACGAACGTGTGTCCCATCGATGCATCCCAAAACTCCCGGAAACCCAGTTTTTGAATAAAACCACAGTTTTGAGGCGTTTTGATCTTCTTCAGACATTTCAGTTTTTATCCATTTCGCGCAAACACGCTGCTCGATGATATTTAAAACTTCTTTCATAACAACACTTATTGTAGGCTGCGCCAATCCAACATTAAAGTCGTTTCCAGAACTTTTTTGATAACTCCCGTCAGCCAGAAATCTGAGAGTTGCACATAGCTTCAATATAGGGGGTATAGCGGTACCTCGGACAGGTTTTTTGAAATAATCATTTAGTTCATTCAGAAGGAAGCAAAAGGCTTCCTTATTTAAACGAAAATACTGTAAGAATCTACAAAAGCATCTATGAAAAAGTTATTCAACTATAAAAAGAACATTTCCTTACATGGCGCTCGGAAGTTCCAAAGGATTGGAGTGGTCACGGAGACTTTTTCTTATACGTAGCACATTAATAGTATCATCATCACTTATGTCGTTATAAAATAAATCAATACTTGTATCCATTTTAGTCTTTATTAAAAAATAACAATTTAAATTCAATTTTATTGTTTTATGTTTTTTACACAATATTATCATCTGTTTGATTATCTGTCAATTTGTCACTTTTTAGGTTGGCAACATCAATACAATTTCAACCAAAATTAGTTGTAATTGTTAATACCAAAAAAAAGTTAAGTTGTTTTAAAATTGAGTTGTTTAAATTTCAATTCAACTAAGTTGAGTTGTAAACCATAATAGGGGCATTAATTGTTTTTAGTTCATTGAAAATAAAGAATTTTTTAAATCAAAAAGCGAAAAATAAATATTTTCCAAAAAAATTGACTATTTTCGATTTCTATTTTTTTATTTCAATGATTAATAAATATATGCCTAACATGTCGTTTGTTCATACACATAAGCATTTATATATAAAAAAAACATCAGTTATGTGGTGTTTTATGCAGCGAGTATTTGAAGTACCACATGAAGTGAACATAATTTTAGGAGTACTTGTTTTTGCGGATATATTTTTCAATGAGTACTCTTTTTACGGAACATAAGCAGCTTCGGATAAATACTTACTCGTATTTGTCTTGCATACATTCTCTTCTCTTCACTGCTTGCGCTGTTAGAGAGAGAGTAAGTACTCTATTTATCCGACAACGAGTTGCACACATGAAGCAAAAAAGTTATTCGTTGCAGACCTCTATTACATATGACGATAACTTCTGTTTGTTGACAAATTTCATAAATTGGTTTTTACAGGCCGTTACCGACAGCGAAATGAAGTTTCTGGACGTCTTTATCGGTTGTCCAGGGCGATGTCACGATGCATCAGTGTGGCAAAGAAGCCCACTTCGCAGGGCAATTGTTAGCGGCGAATTAACCATTCCCCAAATCACCACTTCTTAGGGAACGCAGCCTATCCTTTGGAAATATTTCTCATGGTGCCATACCGAGATAATGGATTTTTAACAAGACAACAGAGCAAATTTAATACAATTTTAAGCTCTAACAGAGTATTTGTTGAACAGGCTTTCGGTATCTTAAAGCAAAAATTTAGAATTCTAAAATTCATTGGTGTACAACTTGCTCATATACCAAAAATGATTGTTCTAGCGTGTATGATTCTACATAATCTAATTATCATCAATGAACGACAGCATAATTACAATTCCCCAGAATTGGCCGAAGAAGATCCTGGAATCACTTAAGTCGGCATTCCAACGTTGGAAAGAGATGAAGCCGTACAGAAACGAGATGCCCTAGCAGCGTTGTTTTCAAGTTAAACGATCGGATTTTTTATTCAAAGATTTTTTATTATTGTTTCATACAATACAAAAAAAAAAAAGAATAACAAAAGAAAACAAACTTTTACTTCATTTAACATAACAAAATGTAAAAATCAAACATTAATTTCACTTAAAAATAATAAATATATGTATATATAAAAGGATATTTGTACTTTTATGGAGATCACTTTTTCGTAGTTATTCTACATTTGTTGGAATCACTCAGCAGCATCCTTCTCAATTATTTTCTTCAATAAGGCACGCAGTTCTTTTAATTCTTTCAGTTTATCAGTTTCAATTTTAAGTATTTTGTTCATAATTTCTTCATCCCTTTTCGAATCTTTTTCTAAAAATTCAATAACATCATTCCTCTTTCTTTTTGTAGATGTTGTGGGTATATTTTCAGTCTCCTCTCTCATGGTCGGATTGTCCTGTAGCATATTTGTTACATCCTCCAAAGAATATTCAAGCATTTCTTGAGGAACATCAATGCTACTACGGCTTCCAAATACTTCGTCTATTTCATCGAAAAATTCCCAATTCGTGGCTGCTTCACCGGATGTATTATTTCTTTTCTTTATGCGTTTATAGGTCCCCATAAGATTTAGAAAGCAACTTGTGATGTCTTCTCTTGAAAAGGGGAAGGAAATGTCGACATCTTTTATTTCTCTTAGGATTATTTCCTAAATGGTGTTTCGTTTCTTCTTTTTTTCCGGCAAAATCGGGCTCATGATGAAGTCTTGTCGCAATTAACAATTTTTTGCGCTCATGGGTCCACTTTTTGTCTCTGCAATATAAAATATTTAATTATGTGTATAGAATCAATTATAAATAATTTATTAAATATAGAAAAGAAAATACTTACTCAGCCATTGCACTTCAAGTGTTTGCATACAAATTAAAAATGATGAGCGATTTTGACTGCTGATACTCATTAAAATGCGTTGCCAAACGATTAGGAACATTAGACGTTGCCAATAACTTTACAAATGCGTTTACGAAGTGTATGCATTGCAACTTGCGTTTAGGAAGTCGGCCATATTTTTCTTTAAGTGTCATATGTGGCAAGAGTTGGTCATCATCAATAGTGTCTACAAAGTGCATTTACCATTTAAATAAGTGGAAAAAAAATGGAGATGCCATGCCATTTGGTGTTCCAATGATTTTTAGAGATCCCATATTCCATGTTGAAGATGAGTGTTATGCGTGCATAAATCATACAGCCGGCATGAACAGAAGAAAAAGTGGTTCTATATCTTACACTGCAACAATATATGCTCAATTTCCGCTGCCACATTCTGACGAAATTCCTGTTCCGGATAGCCAAATACCAACAGAAGATATTCCCTCAAAACATCAATCTGTTGAAACCTGTGGAGCAGCTGCATAGATGTATCAACCGTCATACATCACGATTCCATGTAACCACAATGAAATCACGCAAAATCGTCTGGATATAATGGCGCCTAAAATTGTCTCAAAGACAGAGAATTCTCTTAACAAAAGAGTTAAAAAAGCTAATATTTTAGCACCAGACGTACAAATACGGGGAAGAAGAATAAATTTGTAAATAAAAACTTAAACTTTAATTAACAACAAAAATAAATGTTTTAATTCTTGAAGTTTCGTGTGGTTATTATAATAAACTAAACCGTTTTTGAGTTACGCGAATATATGTTGTGCAACCTCCTCCATTTTCGAAATAACGGTATATTTCGAAAACAAGAGCTAACCTAAAAAAATGGTTAGCACCACTGGATTCAGCGTACCCGATTTAGGTTAACCCGCTAGGTTTATTATAATAAACTAAACCGTTTTTGAGTTACGCGAATATATGTTGTGCAACCTCCTCCATTTTCGAAATAACGGTATATTTCGAAAACAAGAGCTAACCTAAAAAAACGGTTAGCACCACTGGATTCAGCATACCCGAATTAGGTTAACCCGCCAGGTGCCCCGCTTGTCACTTTTTCCAATTAGCACAGTGTTATCATTCATTCGCTTTAATTTCTTTCAATAATTACACGGTGGGACAGTGAAAATACACCCGAGTAACTACATAGTCCACGTTGTTCAGTTAGTTGAGCAGAACTCAAAAATACCTTTTTTATATTTCTCGAACCCTCAAAACTTGTTTTATTTGACAAAAACTGTTTTTTTTTTTACTTTACGCACAAATTTCTGGATTACTCAAACATTTCTGACCCGATTTCCAAAATTTAAATCTTGTTGGAAAGGAAAGAGATGTACCTTTAAAAAGGTATACATATATCTATTATTAGACTTAATATGCTATGAGTTTTGATTAGGTAAACTTGGAAAATTCGAATTTTTTTTAAATTTTTTCAACTTTAATAAAAAAAATATAGGATGAGTGATAATATTCTTAAAGTCTGTTCTCTTGTGAAGAGATTGAGTCATCATTTGATAAAATTGTATAAAAATTACCGTAGTTATTAGTTAAATAGTATAACAGTCGTGTTATATTTTTTATATATGTCATCTCATCAAATGAACTTTTAGTTCAAAAATTTTCAGAATTTTTGATGGATCTTGATTGTTTATTACAAAATGTGTCAATTACACGTTTGCACGACTTCCAGAAGTTGGCTTATATTTTGGTTTTTTGCAAATATTATTATTTCTCGTTGCGCAAACATTGGCCAACTTCTGGTGGCCGCTCAAACGTGAAATTGATACATTTTCCGATAAACAATCAAGATCCATCAAAAGTTCTGAAAATTTTTGAACTAAAAGTTCATTTCAAGAAATATATATATGAAATACGTAACTCAACTGTTAGACTCTTTAAATAATAACTGCGGTAATATTTGTCCGATTTGATCAAACGAAGGAAGTGCCAATCTCTTCACAAGATAATGTACTTTCAGAATGTTAGCACTTATTTCATATTTTTTTTTATTAAAGTTTGCTACTATGAACGGTCAAACTTGAAAAAAGTTTACCTCATCAAAACTCATAGCATATTAAGTCAAACGTCCGTTTTAAACGTCCATCTCTCCCCTTTCCAATAAGATTTCAATTATGGAAATGGGGTCAGAAATGTTGGAATAATCCAGAAATTTGTGTGTAAAGTCTAAAATATCAGTTTTTGTCAAATAAAAAAGTTTGGAGGGTTCGAGAAATATAAAAAAAATATTTTTGAGATCTACTCAACAAAACTCACAACCTACACTATGTCATTAGCCGGGTGTATTTAATTTTTTTTATTTTGTCGCATAGTGTTATTATTGATTATAATCAATATCGTACACATACAAAAATTTGTATTCCTTGATAAAACAGTTAGTCATCTTAGATTTGATTTCAGAAATTGATTAAAAGTTTGTTTGATGAAAAACGAAAAATGTGTACGTGTCTTCATTTAATTCACTTAATTAGAACTTGGTTTCACCACCTATGAGTAAGGTGGTGTAATAAATACTGAATTTTTTTTTCTTAATTAATCTGAAGAAGTCTAAATTTTCGGCAAACAATCATTGAAAAAAAAAAACAAAAGGTATAATTGGGAAAGTATTGAATATAACTTTTATTTATAAAGTCGTTGACTAGCTTGAGACCTGCACCAGGTCAGATTAGTAGAAGAAAATCTTTACAATTTACGAAAGCATAACATTGGTCGATTGTAGGTTTGCTATCAGGAATCTATTATCTATAATTGCCTCAGTTGGTTAAGTCAAAAGGATGTATATACAGTAGCGAGAAAAAAAATGCAACGCTATGTTGTATGATATTTAATCTAGGCTTGAAACTTATAACGTTATCCAATTCCACTCCACTTTTGTTTTTTTTATTCATTGATTTCTAAATTTTAATAAAAGGTATCATTAAGCGTTGTTTGCTTCTCTTTCTACTTATTTTTTTTTTTCGATTTATAAAAAAAGTGAAAAAATTTAGCGAGAAAAAAAAATGCAACGCAATGTGGTAAAGGTAAAAGGTCATTGGCAAAAAGAGGCAAATCAATGAATGAAGTTGCTCATCAATTTAATATCAACAAATCAATAGTTTGTCCGATTTCATCGCCATGTCAAACAAATATCGCGGAAAGAAGGAGGAAGTGGTCTACTTCGTAAATCTACTGCCCGCCAAGACCGTCAAATGGTAAAAATAGTAAAAGCTGACCATCGGAAAACGGTAGTAGATGTCACTAATAATCACTCGTTAAATTTTTTCACTTTTTTTATAAATCCAAAAAAAAAATTAAGTAGAAAGAGAAGCAAACAATGCTTAATGATACTTTTTATTAAAATTTAGAAATCAATGAATAAAAAAAACAAAAGTGGAGTGGAATTGGATAACGTTATAAGTTTTGAGCCTCGACTGAATATCATACAACATAGCGTTACATTTTTTTTCTCGCTACTGTAGTATGTATAGTATCATTGCAGACCAGGCTGTAAGAAATAGGAAAACCTGTACATAGTATTTATACACTACCAAAAGGCAATTGACTTAGTCCTCCATTTCTTTTCCCATTTTATCTTGTTACTGTATTCATTACGTCATAAGCTGCAACTTCAATTACAACTACTTTATTCTGTTCCAGGCCTAAATTTAAACAGAAAAATGTATAACGTAAACAAAACGTTTGACAATCAAGCTCATTAGACCTTGCCAGTTTAAAATTTTCTTTCGAAAGTAAAAAGGAATATAATATCGAAAGGGATTGAGACCTTGATAGATTCGCTGCATGAAAATGTAATGTGCAATTTTATTTCTTGTTCTAGAATCATCGAAAATGAACAAAGTTCTTATTTTAGTCATTAAAACTCAATAAAAGAAGAAAACAAATTTTGTATTCCCAAAAATTTGTATCACTAAAGAAATTCATGTAACATTTAACATCATGAATAAAAAATCAGGAATTACTATATTTTTTGTAATTGTGGTGGTAAAAAAGTACTCACACGTACATATATGGAGAGATGAGTTTGAATTTTTGTTTTAGAATTCATTTAAGTTTACCGCAATTTGCCTGCATTATGGCAATAGAATAGAAAAAATGCGTTGTATGGGATTTTATTAAAGAAATATAAAGAAAAATATCCAAATGCTAAAGGAAAGATGTGGCGCAAAAAATAAACTCTCTGTGTACTGCGTATAAGAAAGAGCTAAAAAGGATTGGCAGACTAGAAAAGAGTGGCGCCGGAGCAGATGAAGAAACGGAACCTAATTTGTATTATTTCTCCGCCATGGATTTCCTGAAGGATAATGAACAGCCATGTGCATTCCAATCAACTCTGTAATTTTATTAGTGAAGTGACATAAAATATCGCAAATTTTTTAAAATAGAAAATGTTTTATTTTTCGATAATGGTCACCCTAAATATTTATTCTCAATATGTATTTCTTTGTGAGTAGATCTTACAAATAAATAATCATTCAATGCAATTACAGTTTAAATTCATATTTCATTTTATTGATATATTGTTCAATTTGTTGCTTACAAATTTTTTTTGCCAAGACACTTGACCTTCATTATTAAAATAGTTACAAAATAACATTTCCTTATCGCATGATGGTAATGGGCATGGTTTTGGTAAATTTAATTCATCTTCAGATAGTGCTCTTTCGAATCTTGTATTGCTTAATACACCACCATCAGAGACATAATGAATTCATAGTTTGCATTCACTATTGCCATTAGAACAATGCTAAAGAACTTTATGTAGTTATAATAGAACGACCCAGAGTTCGGTGGGGTTCGGTACCATCGATAGTACCTAAACAGTTAGGAAAAATCCAACGGCGATGAAATTCTGCAGCGTGTTTTTTCCATTCATCTTAGTTTGTAGGAAGCTGTAAATAGATATACAATATCGACGACATGCATTATTTTTTCATTTAGTTATAATCAACCAAATATAAATTGCTTTTTTTTCAGAATTACCAAGAGCCCAAGAAAGGAAAAAAGTCCGATGCGGCTGACGAGCTGATAAGTTTGGCAGCAAAACGTCTCCAACAGCCGCCGGACGAATACAACCAGATTCCTGGAAGCTGGGCGTGTAAATTGAGGAAAATGAATCCCACTCAAAGGATATATGCGGAAAAATTCATAAATGATATACTTTTAGAGGGACAAATGGGAACTCTGAATAGGAATTGTATGCAGCTTAACATTTTATGCCATTAACACCAACACCATCGACAATAGCCCATCCAAATACATTTACTCCGCAACCGACTCAAGTACCACTACCATTAATGACCCCACAACCGACCCAAATACCACTACCAGTAATGACCCCACAACCGACCCAAGTACCACTACCATTAATGAACCCACAAATGAATCAGATAGAGCCAGAAAGTAAAATTACAGAATATTTCGCGTCTTTTCAATAGTCAGAAATTCCCTATTTGTATGTAAATATGTCATTTTAATTTTTTTATTTATATAAGACTGCATTTTGTAATATTCTTATATTTATTGATTAAGATTGAATTTTGAGATATTTTTAATTTATTTTCAAGATATTTTTTACTTAGTCTTGTTGTTATTTATGAATTCTATGATGTTATTTATTTATTTTATTTTTATGAACTTTTTGTTTAAGCTCAAACTGTTTAAAACGAAAACAGTTGTTAATTAATCCCCTATTTTTATAAGACGAAGGATTTCACACGTTCTTCTAAAGGGTGATTTTTTAGCTATTATCTTTTTGGCAACACTGGTTTAAACAGCTCACGCACGTTTCTTGTTTTGTTTCACTGTCAAACATCTTCAGTTTGGTCTATAATTTAACCATGAATTGTCTTACAAACGAACAACGCTTGCAAATCATTGAATTTTATTATCAAAATGGGCTCTTGGAAAGTTGGCCGAAGATCCACTTATTTATCGAAAAATTGTGTTCAACGACGAAGCTCATTTTTGGCTAAATGGATACGTAAATAAGCAGAATTGTCGATTTTGGAGTGAAGATCAGCCAGAAGCATTGCAAAAGCTACCAATGCATCCAGAAAAAGTCACAGTTTGGTGCGGTTTATGGTGGCATCATTGGACCGTACTTCTTCAAAGATGCTGCGAATCGTAACGCCTTTAGACTATTTTTTGTGGGGCTATGTTAAAGCTCATGTCTATACAGACAAGCCCGCTTCAATTGACGCATTAGAAGACAACATTGAAGCATTTATTCGTGAGATATCGGCCGAAATGTTGGAAAGAGTATGCCAAAATTGGACTAAGCGGATGGACCATTTGAGGCGCAGTCGCGGTCAACATTTGCATGAAATAATCTTCAAACATTAAATTACATATATCGACCGTACTATCGATTCAAATAAAGATTTCAGGCATTTTTCTGAATTTTATGTGTTTTTTTTTTTGAAAAATTTTCCTATAGCTCTTAAAAAATCACCTTATATTTGTATAGAAAACACATACAAAATTTATTTTTTTCATATTTTACTCTCAGATCGTGGCGAACACTAAGCTTTTTGGGACAACGAAAGTAAAGCCTGTTACCCTTACTATCTGAGCAGTTTCACTAGAATTTGGTTGGAGTTGTAAAACTTTAGAATTTATACCTTTCTCTTTAGGTTTATTTGCTTAGTATACAGCAGTTTTTTATAGAATTAACACTGCAAAGTCCTTTTGAAGTGCAGTCGGAAGGTACAACTTGAATGCATGAGTTTTCAACTCAATTACAAAAATATCACAGATTTAAAGGATTTTAAAATATTTTTAATTTAATTTTTGTAAGTAATAACACAAACTACGTATGCAACAAAGAAATTTTAATTAAAAAATATTTATTAAAAAAAATTTATTTTTTAAATTTGACAACATGACCAGCAAAATAAATTGCAGATTTACTGCGTATAGCAAAAACGAAGGGATGATCAGCACGAAATTCTACCAAAAACCTACCAAAACGGTATGTATAGACGATAACTGTGAAAAGATACACATATTAAATCGTTGCTTTCGTTTAAAGTCGAATAAAAACTTACAAGTTGCAGCGGCAGCCTCTGAACCAGCTTCATTGACATCTAGAAAGGCTTTATGCTTAATACCGGATATTTTCTGAGGCAGAACAGACTCAAATAAACTACTAAAGTTGGCTGTGACCTCGAACATGGTATTTAAGCCCAACTTAAAATACGAAAAGCAAATGAAAATGTAAATTCTAAGGAAATATATGTTTGAGTTTACCTTTCTTAAGGGTTCCTTCAAATCAATATCGTATTCAATGCGAAATTTGGGTAGATAAACATCTACACTTTTAACCGACATCTTCGAAGTGATTTTATTCAAATCGTAACCCTTTAAATTGGTTTCTAACTTTTCTAAACCTTCCTTATCGTTGGGTAAAATAATCAACATGGAAATATCGGAGTCTTTATAAGGCATTTCCAATGCGGTGGCTTCTAATTCAGGCAACTCTGCATAACAAAAGTCATCATTTGTAAACATCATATCCACCTCAATTTGTTGCTTGTTATTCATATAGAATGGGGCTTTTGTGGTCAGACCTTCACTAAAAGGTAGTTCCCATTTGGCTTTGAAGAAAATGGCATTCACCAATACAGCAGTGGTATCAGCATCTACTGCATCTGCTTGTAAAAGGTTTTTAATTTTATTTTCTGTTTGCTGTTCAACCCAATGGTTAATATTTTCAACCCCTTCTTGGTTTTTATTAAAATCTACATTTTCAGCTTGGGCATCAAAATAATCATGAGCAATCGTATTGAATTGTGGGCAATTTTCAGATTACTATTCACATACAAAAGATTGGCCATTTTCAATTGGGGAGCATTTTCCGATGATTTGGAAGGTTTAAATGACTTTTACAAAAATTCTTTATAGTTTGCCAGAACCTGCTTTTTATCACCTTCATGCAATTTCAAAACCTTGCGCACTTCTTCTGCTGTTTGGCCCTCGGCACCGCCAAAAGCGAAAGCCAAACAGGTTTCTATTGATGCTGGTGAATAGACGACATTCTCTGAAGATTTATTAGCCACAATTACAGAAAATAAATCCGAGGCAAAAGCATTATTAGTAGACGTCCCTGTGGCTGTAATTGTAGTACTCCTGGTAAACTGGGAGTTCAGTAGAGAAATTACGACTAAAAATATAACTGAAAAAAAAGAAGAAAATGTTATACAAGAAATACATATTTGACTTTTGAATGGAGTCAGCATATTTCCAGGAAATAAACACAGTTAACCAGGTGCAGAGGAATACCCAACACCATACCATTATATGTACTACCATTTTCTTATATCTCACTGTCGATATTTAAGGAAAAACTCCAAATTTTTAAATTCAAGGTAACATCGACGACAAACCGGCTTATGGTAGATAGAAAACGTAGGAATTAATTTGAAATTTCTCACGTCTTCAGTCGATACATTTTCGCAGAGGTTGTTGTCTGTAGGCAATGACAGTGGTCCAATCTATTATCCTAGAAGCTGCTTCAGTACAGAAGCTTAATTAAGTAAATTGGACGAAAATAAGTAAATAACAAGAAGGCAGCAAGAAGAACACGTGTTCTAATTTAAAATATAATTCGCATAAACAGGAGATTTAAAAAACTACAAAGAAAAATTCGCACAGCGTTAAATCGCATGATTTTCTCGATCAGTTGTTAACAACATTTCTTGAGACAATCGTTGCTGCAATAAATTTATTGATGCTTGGACTGTATGGCGGCTGGCGTCGTCTTACAGAAGCTACAGATCTGTACTCACTTAATTGGTCAATACAATCATTTAGACAGGATGACGACGTAGCTTATCACACAACCTTTGTTGTGTGTGTTAATTTTATCCATGAGTGGTGGAATCTCCAATTAAAATAGACTCCCAACGATGAATTTGTATTAATTCTCAGAATTTTTGGTCGAAAGAAGTTACTGAGAGAAAGGCGACGAAGAAATATTTTTTTGTTTCGTTTTGTTCGAGATGTCGGATATGGGGCTTAAACCACGACCTGGCGTCTCATAAGCTAACACACTACCTACTAAGCTACGGTGACTTTATGCTGTTTATAGTCACTTCAATTTCGATCTTATTTTAATCAAGTAAGGCCCAGTCACGCTGTTTGATGAAAATCAGCACCAGACAGTTGCTCAGTACAAGTGCATTTGTTTCCCATGGATTGCATGAGGATGTTCTGAGGCAGAATTACGGTTTTCGTTTTTTCGACGATCATCTCGTTTGCAACATATGTACATACATAATTGTTCACTACAATCCATCAGTCAGGATTACGACATAGCTCCCTACATCACTTATGCTGTGTGTGTTAATTTTATACAAGAGTATCGGGACGTACAGTTTAAAATCGATTCCGAACAACAACGAACTTTACATGGTAATTCTATTTACTCTCAGAGTTTTTGCTAAAAATCTGAGAAAGAGAACAAAAAAAAAGAAAAACTGTGAACAAAAAACAATAAGAATAAGAAACCGATGCAAAAAGACAGTGGGCACATTAAAATAAAAACTTTTGAAAAATAAAAAAATGACAGAATTTTTTGGAAAAAAAAAGTGAATGAAACAACAAAATCAGTTAAAAAGGTACAAAAAAAAAACAGTGGAAAGAAAAAATTTTTTAAATTTTACCAAAAATAAAAAAAAACACAAAGCTTTTTCCAATAAAATTTTTTTTCTTAACAAAAAAACAACACACAACGTTTTAAACAAATTTTTACAACAGCACATATAACTTTCAACGAATTATTATTACAATACGTACAACGTTTTTTTTAACAAACAAATTTTTAGAACACAAATACAAGAATATCAAACATTTTCTCAACAAAGTTTCTACAACACAAAGAACCGCTTCTCGAGGTACAAGAACGAAAAGAAGAGGATAACGATTATGCTCCATAAACCCCGCTGTGAATTGTGCAGGCGCAATCATCCACTTAAGTTCTGCCAGCAGTTTCGTGATATGGCCCTTTCCGAAAGAAGAGCTCACGTTAAGAGGCACGACTACTGCCTAAACCGTTACGCACAATTGGTATTGGTGCGAATCCGTAAATAGATGCACGATATGCGGCGCCAGACACCACACCATGCTGCATGAGGATGGTAGGGAGCAGGCGGCATCCAGTTTTGTGGAGGATCCAAGTTCAAGTGGCCCGTCAAATATCCCTGCCCCACAAGAAAGAGGATGGATACCACCTCTTATCTAAGTGAAACTCCTCCATAATGAGGTCCCCACGATGGCCACCTTTCTCCTGCAGACGTCAAGTCAGTATAGCTTCCTCCTGAAGTCAAAAGCCAGTGGGAAAGGAGTGTTTCAGGTGACTCCCACGTATGATGCGATGAACGTAGTTACAACTTGGGAACTAGATATCAAGACCAAAGCCACCTTTAAGTTCCCACCAACCCTCTTGGAAGAGTCACTAGTAAACCATTTTCAACATCTTTACCCTAAGGCACACCCTAATTTCCATGACTGCCGTAAGGTCGACGGAGTCATCGGGCGGCCATTAATGCCCCAATTCATGTTACGCCAATTTGATAGCCCCGAGCCAACGCTGCCCCAAGCACAAAATTCTGCCTTTGGTTGGATCGTACACGGAAAATGGGATGGATGTCCTTGCCACTAAAGGAGCCCGGAGGATGTTGAACTGTGTTCAACATATCGACGCCTCCGTTCTATAACATTCTAAGTCGAAAAAGTTTGTTTTGAGTTATGAGCTCTCAAAGTTTTCACGCGATATCTCGTAAACTATATAAGATACGCCATTGATTATTTCACTGTTTTTAATAAAATTTGAGTAGAATTTTTATAGTAGTTTCTGAATTTATGAATTTTAATTGGATCACAGAATGTTTTAGCACCGTGAAAATATTGACGATTTGTCGTCTAAGTATACTTAGGGATATTATTACAACTTGCCGTTAAACTTGGGTTTAGTTAAAGGTACTGTAAAGTTACCTTTAACTGATTTTCGTTATTACAACTTACAGATAAAATAAAATTAAAATATGGCAGTGCCGGAGCAAAGTCGATAAAACTGCTCAATTAAACAAGTTTTTTTTTAACGCAGTGGCAACAGCGGACTTATTTTTTGTACAGGGTGGGCCAAAAGTCACGAAGAGGTTTTAATCGTTCTTGGGAATCTCGTGGCTTTAGTTCTTGCACTAACTGCAGCTTGTATGGGAAAGATGTAAATTTCCCTTTAATATTCTGCGTAAAGACCGCCGAGACATTTGCAGCTCAGCAGAGCGCCTTCGAGTTGATGTTTCAGGATTCTCCTCAACACTCTCCAGAACGCGTTGAATATTTGCTTCATTAATTACAGAATGTGGTCTTCCGCTTCGTGGAAGATCCCTTAGTGAGCCTTGTTCCTGAAAACGTGTCACTAATTGATTCGGATGGTGAATTCCGCACATTAAAATGACGACGATAGGCTCGTTGAGTTTGAATTATTGATCGATGATGTTCAAAATAAAGTTCTATGATTTTGGTTCGCTGGATAACGTTGTAACCTTCCAAAATTAATCTCCCAGATTTATTTTACAAGTCCTAAAAAGAAAAATATAAAAAAAATTAAACTATAAAAGTTATTAATTTTTCAAATCCCTTCGTGACTTTTGGCCCACCCTGTATATCCTCATTTTGTTTAAATTTGAAGTTGCCATATCGAAAATAGTATATGATATGGCAAGTTCAAACATAAAGTGACGTTTAAATATTAAAGGTAGGATGATTTTCCCTTTAGCTTAACGATCACTTCTATCTTATTGGGTGCTCATAATAATGAAAAACAATTTATCTGCCCGTTAAAATCCTCCCTTTAGTTAACGGCAAGTTGTAATAATGGCCCTTAGCATTTTTTTGATAGGTCTATTTGTTTTTTTTTTTTCAAACTAAAACATACTATGTGCACTTTCACGCACAAAATTCTTTTTTAATTCGGGGAAGAACCTTTTAACTACACTTACAGACACTGAAAAAAGCACACTGAACATACCAAGTACACATAGAAACCACAACGTTAAGAAATGTCCCTTCCATAACATTCTAAGTCAACTTAGATTTCAAGACAATTTAAAAATTTCTAAGCAAAATTATTCTAAGTGTACTTACTACATTTTAGAATGGAAAATTCTAAGTAGATTCTTCCCTATAACTTCGGAACGGATCGGCGCATCTTAACTAAATTTTGACAGTATTTAACCCTTATCCTGTATTAATGGGTCAAAATTGCCCAAACAGTTTTTATTGCTCATTTATTCTTTAAATACTCAGCGGATTTTTTTGAAACTTTTGTACAATTATTATTTTAGTGAATACTATTAAAATTTAAAATATAATTTTTGTAGATCGTTTCACAAAGCCTATGTAAAAAAACTTACGCAAATGGTACTTTTGGGTCAAAATTGCCCAATGCAACAAAATCAATTTACGCATGTGATACGACCTTAGTAACAACTTTGTGCGCCTTGACAACATCATAACTAGCAACAAACCAAAAAAATAAGTAAAGACGCAGCTATTTGATAATAACACACAAGTGTTTTTTGTTTTTTATAACGGTATTACAAACTGCAACAAACCCAAAAAAAGAGAATAAGTTGTGTAAATATTTCATTCGTTTATGTGTTTTTGAATTGAATATAAGTGACAAAATCTTTACTTATTTTGGAACAATGGAACCAGAAGAGATAGGAACTTTTCTTACGCAATCTGATTCAGACGATGAAAGCCCCCAGGACACATCAAGTGAAGATGAAAACGATCTCGTTACTGAACTTGCATCTGACTGTGACCCCAACTCTTCGTCAGGCGCTAGCATGGACATTTCCGAAATTCTCGATCAAACTACGGATGAAGTTTTAATGTATCCGTCCAAAAATGGGAAATATTTATGGTCAAAAAGATCAACAATAAACAAAATTGGAAGATTTTCTAAACAGGACATAATAAATTTGACTCCTGGTCAACGCGTTATGCTATTTCAAGAGCTGATAGTATAAAATCTTTTTTTCTGTTATTTATGCCCAGTGATATTATGAAATTAGTTGTTGATATGACTAATTTACAAGGTGACTTATAAGAGTAAAAGTTATTCAATCGGTTCAATCTGTATTTGGAAATTATTGGATTGCTATAGACGGCAGAACAATTGAAGCATATTTCGGGCTACTTTTGTTAGCGGATGTATTTAGATCTCATGGCGAAGCTCTAGAATCTCTATGGGACGACCGTAAAGCAGACCACTAGTCACCACCAAGAGTTTGCGCCGATTTCAAAATATATCTCGAGTGATACGGTTTGATAAAAAGTCAGACAGGAGCGAAAGACGATTCCGTGACAAACTTACTCCAATAAGAGATTTTTGGAACCATTGGGAAACGAATCTACGAAATATATTTCATCCTGGCGAGTGTGACAGAGCATGAGCAGCTCGTAACGTATCGTGGACGATGCCCATTCAAGCAATACATACCATCAAAACCAGAAAAAAATGGTATAAAAATTTGGGTGTTGTATGATGTAGAAACAAATTATGCATGGTCTTTACAGGTGTATACTGGATATTCTTGAAAGACTTAGGCATGGATCTCATAAGCGGAGAAATATTTCGTAGACCGAACATGCTACAAAGTAGTCCTGCTAACGCAGTCGTAAAAAGCCTTTAAAAGGATTCTGCTGAAGTCCCGCAAACAAAAAATTTAAAAAGACGACGTTGTTACTTTTGTCCAAATCGTTCTAACAGCACCAAATATGCAAATAAATGTTCCGAATGTCAAAAATTTATTTGCAAAAAGCATTCTGATACCAATATTGTATGTAATGAATGTAAAAAAAATAAAAAAACTGAATAAATATTATAAGTTTTTGTATTGGGCAAATTTGACCCACTAATGTCATGTGCGTTTTATTTTTGAAGTACAGGATAAGGGTTAAGTTAGAGAACGTAGAATTTAAAAATGCAAGAACATTAAAAACGTTCTAAGTACACTTAGAACGTTATAGAATGGAGGCGTCGATATTTTTCTAAGTGTAGTACTCGTAGTAGATAAACTTATTGTGAACTAGCAGATTGTACCCGGCGTTGCGCGGGTTATGTAGTTTGGATTAGTTTAAAAAATTAAAAAAAATTATTGGGTAATTTTTGCATTAAAAATAACAATAAATAAAAAACGGGTTTATCGGTTTCGAAACCGGTTTCTTAAAAAATGCAATTTTTCAAATTATTCGGAAACCGGTTTAACAAACAACCCAGTTTTTTGAATACTCTAGGTCCTAAATATAAATGCACTCAATTTGCTCGTTTTTCGCCCCTTTCCCCATTTTTGGACCCCTTTTGGTTCAACTTTTGAAACGGAACATCTCCAATAGCTAGTTGGGAAACTTAACGAAGCTAAATCGTAAAAAAATACCTTTAAAACAGATAAAATACAGCATTTATGCATAAAGTACTAATTTTTGCCCATTTTTTCTCCCCTTTGACCCATTTTTTCCCCCTTTGGGTCAAAATTTTGAAAATATTTATTGCCTATAACCTGTACCGACAAAAGTTCGATCAATATCCCAAATTTCAAGAAAATCGGTCCAGGCGTTCAGGTGTGATTGGCTATACACTCAATTTGCCCGTTTTTGGCCCCTTTCCCCCTTTTTGGACCCCTTTTGGTTCAACTTTTGAAACGGAACACCTCCAATAGCTATTTGGGAAACTTAACCAAGCTAAATCGTAAAAAATTACATATAAAACACATAAAATACAGATTTTATGCATAAAAGTACTAATTTTTGCCCATTTTTTCTCCCTTTGTCCCATTTTTTTCCCCCTTTTGGTCAAAATTTTGAAAAGATTTATAGCCTATAACCTGCACCGGCAATGGCTCGATCTATATCCCAAATTTCAAGAAAATCGGTCCAGGCGTTCAGGCGTGATTGGCTAACAAACAAACAAACAAAAAAACAGACTTACAGAAAGATTTATAATATACTAGCAGATTGTACCCGGCGTTACGCGGGTTATGTAGTTTGGATTAGTTTAAAAAATGAAAAATGTTTTTAAATTAAAAAAACAGTGATTTTTTCTTTAAATTTCAAAAAAATTATTATTGGGTCATTTTTGCATTAAAAATAACAATAAATAAAAAACCGGTTTATCGGTTTCGAAACCGGTTTCTTAAAAAATGCAATTTTTCAAATTATTCGGAAACCGGTTTAACAAACAACCCAGTTTTTTGAATACTCTAAGTCCTAAATATAAATGCACTCAATTTGCCCGTTTTTCGCCCTTTTTGGACCCCTTTTGGTCCAACTTTATAAACGGAACACCTCCAATAGCTATTTGGGAAACTTAACCAAGCTAAATCGTAAAAAAATACCTTTAAAACAGATAAAATACAGCAATTATGCATAAAGTACTAATTTTTGCCCATTTTTTCCCCCTTTGACCCATTTTTTGTCCCCTTTTGGTCAAAAATTTGAAAACTCTACACTACGGCGACTTTGATCCAATGCTTCAAAAAATTTAAAAATTTATATCCTCAAAGCATCTCACATTTTGAAATACTTAAGAGAGGATTAGAAAAGATCTCAATGACACTACATGTGTAAAAATTTCATCGGTGGGAGCTGGAGTCTTAGACGAAATATTGCAAACTGTATATGTATACAACTCGATTGTTAGAACAGTTCCTATGTGTGATGGAATGCATTGAAGACAAAGAGTATTAGGATCATTTTTTCTACAGTAAAGGGATGTGTTTCCATTGTCATCACAAGCGCCAGTAGAAGCACTCTTCCGGATGTCATTCTTCACTATCACCCGATCCTGGAGTATGCGAAAAAGATGGCTCTTTAGCTGTGATAGCAATAAAGCGGCAGCAACTTTTTTCTGTGCCATTTTCAATCGAATTCAATAATGTGTCGTGCAAACAACAATAAATCAAAATCAGCAATGCGAAATTCAATGAAATGCCAGGAACAGGAGAGCATTATGTTCTTCTCTATTTAAATACAATAGATATTTTTGTGTCATCAAAGCACCTTAGACTGAATGAGTTCCTGTAGCATCGACCACTCGGTACTGATAAAGGAACTAATGTGACGAGGCCAAGATATTATGATTGTCAAAACGACGGCTTACATGGACATAAAAGTTCAATGCTACGATACACCGCGTAAGACAATACTTGATAGGCTATTTTAACGGACGGGTTCAAATGGGAGTCTGGCATGGATAAATGTCAAGAATTCATATCGGCTTCCGGCGGAAAGTAGATGACTAGGTAGTCGATTTGTGAAGGAACTGATAGATCAGGGGACTGCAAGCTTGAAGGATAATTTATCTGTGGACATTATGTCACTTGTAGCATAATGATTAATTGTTATTTTCGAATTTCGTTCTTATTTTTCGTTTCTTAATTTTGTTCCCCGCGATTTCTCTTCTAAGTCCCACTACTATAGATAAAATTAACACTCACATCATGGTCACACAACATGTTTGGCCATAATTCTGACAATTGCGTAAATAAGTAATTGAAAGCGAATAACCGACGTTGGAATGTAAGGCATCCTTTCCAATTTTTTTTTTCAACTTTCCGACTTATTTTGCTTTGGAATAAAATACGCCCAACATGTTAATTTCTGTGGAATGTCGAATGGTTTAGCAGACAAACCAACAGCATTAACATGTTTTATATTCATGAAAACATGATTTATCTTTTTATATAATAAATATAAAAATCATGTTTTGGTTAAAAATTATTGCATTTTTATGCAAATTTGTGGGTGAAAAAAAGTAGATATTTATGCTTCTGAAAACCGCAAACAGATTTTATTACATATTTATGAATTAAATAACAATACATGAGATAATTACGTAATTTTTTATGACATCTGCTAGTAAACATTACAATTAGAAGGATCTGTACAAATATATTTAACATAATGCGTGTTTTTAATTGCATATTTGTGGAGATAACTAAACGTTCAGTGTAATCAATTCTACAAAAATATTTTCTATTTACAAGGATTTCTGGTCGATATGTTGTGTTAATTAATGAGGGTAATATATTAAAACAGAAAACACAACACATTCTATGCATTTTAAATAACTAAATATGTAAAATAACAACAAATTTACAATAAATTCGTTTTAAAAGTAAGAAAATAATTAAAAAGAAACCAAAAAAAACCAGGGGTAAAATTATACATTAAGGGCTGTTAAAGCCACTACCAAAAACCCTAACTTCAGATGATCGGTCTGGCAACACTTAATTTAAATCATAGAATTTTTTATTGTCCTTTTTTATACTATATTCAGACATGCACTTTTATTAAATCAATATTCGGTTTATTGAGAACAATATTTTTAGCGTTCAGACATATAATATACGAAAATTTATTCAACAGCTGGTAAACAAAACAGCTGATTGCTTCAACAACATTGCTTTTAATTTAATCGCGAAAATTAGTGCCAAAAAATTTTTTTAAAAAATGGAAAACAATTTAACATTTAAAAGGGTATTGCTAATGATTAACTGAAACGCCAAGCTGTTGCGGTTAATAGGAACTACTTTTGACTCCAAAGTGGCTTTTCTCAGAAGGAGGAGAAAGAAAAATTTGATATGAAACTCAATATAAAATACAAACATTTCTACTGACTTTCCATTTTTTGTTTGTCGTTGTTTACATTTGAGTTGTCAAATATTAATAGAAAGCGTTCGGAAAAATGTAATCTGCTCACTGAACGTACTTATGACAGTGTTGTATTTAAAGTTTTTTTTTATCAATATTATAACAATTTATGAATTTATTGGCCAATAATTAATTGAAATTTTATATGAAATATTGAGATCAATAATGCCGTTTATTGCGATTTACGCAATAAAGGTGCATGTCTGAACCCAGTATTATATTTAACGAAAGTAGAAAAAAGTTGTTCTAAAGTAGCTATATTTTAGGAGCCAATTTAAACCGCCATTTTATTCTGCAAGAAAATTTCAGAACATAAAGTTGGCAGTATCCAGATAAAATTTAATTAAATTTTAAACTTAGAAATAATTGAATTTTGCTAGTGGTTTCAAACCAAAAAGTGTGTATAAATTTAGTTACTTTTATAATTATTTAATTCCTAATTATTGTTATTTATTTAGGAATTTTAATAGAAATACATTTACGAAATAAATTTGGATTTTATGAAGCTTTTGTATTCTATTCAAAATCCCCTTGGAAATCACTTGAAGTCACCCTAGGCAGGCGTGCCTCTAACAAGGGCCATTATTACAACTTGCCGTTAAACTTGGCTTTAGTTAAAGGTACCTTTAGCTAAAGGAAACTGTAAAGATACCTTTAACTTATTTTCGTTATTACAACTTAGAGATAAAATAAATTTAACTTTTTCAAAAAATATGTCGTTAACACTGCTCAATTAAACAAATTTATTTTTTAAACGCAGTGGTAACGACGGGCTTCGTTTTTTTGTTGTATATGCTCATTTTGTTTATATTTGAAGTTGCCATATTGCAATTTTAAAAGTTATTAAAAGTTACCGGTAGGATGATCCTCCCTTTAGCTTAACACTCAGCTCTACCATATTGTCCACTTATAATAATGAAAAACCAATTTATCTGCCCGTTAAAATCCTCCTTTAGTTAACGGCAAGTTGTAATAATGGCCCTAAAATTAAGAAACTAACAAGCATTTTTTTTCTTTTCTAGGTCTTCTGCTGCAAAAACCATTTTCTTACTTACTTACTTAATTGGCCACTAACAACCCGATTAACGGATTTCGGCCTGTCGCAACACATACTTCCGGCCGCCTCTGCTTCTTGCGCGCCTACGCCAATTGGTCACACCAATCAATGACAGGGCTTCCTCGATTTGGTCCTTCCAACGCATACGAGGTCGTCCTCTGCGCCGACTTCCGCAGATCCCCTCATCAAATACCCGTTTCGCCGGAGCATCCTCCTCCATTCGAACGACATGGCCGCAGGATATTAATACGCTGCACAACGTCTATGTCGTTGAGGAGCTTCTACAGCACATTGTTGGATCGGATGCGGAAATCATCGCCAACTCGCTAAAAACCATTTTCGTTTAATGAAATTCGAAATGGCCACGGATGTCGGATATTTCTGATCTTTCCTCAATGGCTGCAGCTTAGTATTAACTAGTATCTGTTCTTGGATTTTTCCACATTTCTTAAAAAGTAAATCTGTCGTTTCCAGCAACAAGCTTTCTTTGGCTTCCACTATGAGGTTTGCCTTCGACTATTTAGTTTCTTATACTATGTTATACTGACTACTAATTTAAATTTCAAATTTTTGCTTTTTGATTATAAGATTTTGATTCGTTTCTTAACTCAACATCCAAATTTCTAACTTCACGATATAATTCTTCTCTTAAACCCATTATCAATACAGTGAAATCTTCCCTTACGGACACCTCCAAGAAGCGGACACTACCAGGTAAAAGACGAATTTTCTGGTCACATACCATTGATGGCAATCTTGGCCGGACCCTGACTGTATTATTTTGTAAATGCGTATTATTTTTGAAAATTTATGAAATTAAAATTAAATTAAAATGTGAACCAAATATGTGTAATAAGGATATTGTCTTTTTAATTTTAGTTGGCACACCCTGTTCTTCTTTTATTGCTTTTTGAATAGTTGAGTTCAGTTTTTTCATGTATTTTCCTGTATGGAAAGACGTATGTATGAGTGCACTTGGAAAATAGAAATTATCAATATTAACGTACATAACGTATTCCCATTTTTTCCTGCCAACACAGACGACGAAAATTGCTTTGCAATGTCGCCTTTGTCTTTGTTCCAATGATTCGCCTGTCATCAGCTGATACACTACATACATATATACATAATTGGCCATTACAACCCTTCAGTAAAGATTACGGCCTATCTTCTCACACCACTCACGTTGTGTGCGTTAATTTTATACATGAGTGACGGGGCCTACAGTTTAACTTCGACTCCGAACGACAGATTTTTGAGAAACTTTTTCATGGCAGGTTTATTTACTCTCAGAGTTTTTGCCAGAAATCTGCTGAGAGGAAATAGCCGAAGAAATATTTTTTTTTATATTTCGTTTTAATGCCTGACCTGGGATACGAACCCGGGCTTTAAGTCCAATAAGCCAACGCACTACCTACTAGACCACAGCGACTTCAGGGTGATACAGTAAACAGGGTTTATCATCTTTAATACAACAACCATATAATGGCAGTATATTGTCGTGACGATATTTATCAAATGTTTGAGCTCATTTAAACTTTGCTGTAATTGGACCTTAGCACCCTCACGACCTCCAACACCCTTGTAATCAATTTGTTTTATGGCAACATCTGTGTGCTCCCAGTAGCCGTGGAAAACGGTACCAAAGCCTCCTTTTCCCAATACAAGATTTTGATTCTAATTGTTAGTGGCTTCTGTGAGCTATTGATAATCAGTTTCTGGCATAATTATTATATATTAGGCAGAGATAAATTAGTTAGACGAGTGTATAGCTGAACGACTTCTGTAATTGGCATTGCTAGAGCCCAAAGTTGTGTTGTTATCACAATATTTGTAGTTTCAACTCTTTACGAAGTGGGTAATAGGCCATTTCGAATTTTAATAGTATTCTCATTAGCTTTTTCTGATGAATCCGGCTGCAACATTACACTTATACGAGGAATGCTCACTGGAATCAGTAACGTATATTCAGGTGGTACGTAATCCTTAATTATACACATACCATTACAATTCTGTTGTTTTGTGATGCTATTGGACTCCCCAGATTTTCAAAAGTTCCCTGGTGGGTGACAGTACACGAATTCGCATGCGGTTTTTAATAGTCATGATATCATAATCACTAAAATCGATTTTGGCAGCAATTTGCATTCAGGAATCAATTTCGTCACAATGTTCGCATAATTCTCTAGCTTTCGATAGCGACAAATCAGCACCTTGAGAAACCGTATTACAAGACATCACAATTCAGAAGATGGGATGAACGAACACAATCTTAATTAATAAGAAATCAACTGACTCATCTGCAGTATTGCATAAAAAAAAAAATTGGAAATTGCAATTAGTGTGCAATGTAATAAAGGTGTGTTTATTTAGTAAAATACCGGTTATAAATATCAAACGGAATACGCAAACAAAATAAAATAAAGTAAAAACAACTTCACCTTATTAAAATCAATAGACTAAATTAAAAATCTTCCAAATCCGGATCGTCTGTACCAATCTTAGAGGTTTGAGAACAAGAAAATACTGGTGAATTCTCAACTGTCAGGTTACGCGAAAATAGAAGTCAACAGAAAATCAGGCAAAACTTTTAAGCCGAATAATCGAGATCATAAATTGTTGCCAATGGGCCACTCCGGCGAAATAAATAGATCTTTTCATAGAATGGCCTACCATCAACATTTAAAGACAGATGTAAAAGTTGGTGACACAGCAGCCATAGGAAAAAGTACAAGGCCTACCATTAAGTGGCGCTTAGGTCGCGTTCGTAATTTACGTTTGGATAATATTGGTTGTGTCAAAGCTGTGGATTTGTGAACTGAGCGTGGAACAATTACAAGGTCGATTGGAAATCTTGTAATTCTTCCAACGAACTGAATATTTTGATGAACAACTTTAGCTCATAGTGTCATGGTATACATAGAAAATCCAAGAGAGGTGAGGAGGTCGAAAATGACGAAGTGTAAGATTGCTTGAGCCACAATCATACCTGGTGGACGTGTGAGAATAAGGGCCGCTGAAGATAAATTTTCTATTTATCGGGCAACAGACCTAGTCCGTCTGTCCCTTGGAAAGTTAGATTAGAAAACTGAAACACCGAAGGGGACAACCCGTCAACTAGACCAGGATAATAACAGACCTCGTTCGTTTTAACAATCCACCAGTGAACATAGTTCGTTTCATGGTCGTGAGAGCGGAAGATCTAGTTCGTCGGAAGCTCTAGATCTGATTTAGTAGATGAACAATAAGTCTCAAGAACTCACTACACATCCTTAGACCATGATTCTTATTCCTAAATGATTCTTAATCTATCAAAACTTTTTCTTTGCGAAAATAAATGTGCGTAGTGTGACCACAAAACAAAATTGGGGCAAACATTTCCCATGTGTGACCGTACTTTAAGAGTTTTTCAAACTGGTTCAGAAATTTCGGGCATTTATTAATCGTACGTGCGTTCTAATACAATTCGTCGAGCGAGTTGTTGAAGATGATCAAATGTTAAAGAAGCAAACATAACTATAACAGCGTGACTAATTGCTTTCAGGTGTGGGGGGTTTCGATACAAGAATTTCCAGCTTATAAGTTCTGTCCTGCAAGCATTTTTGAAAGTGCCCATATATGGAGAATACTTCAAACGATTCAATTAATATCTTTCTAAATGTAGCACCGCATCAAGACAAAATATTCCTTTAACAAATTTATTACTGTATTCATAAATCATATTTTTAATATTTTTGTTTAACGAGTTTCGATTCGATTCAAATTAATAATAGGTGAACAAACAAGTAATAGGTGAAAAAATAAGTAATAGGTAAACTGTTATTGTTTTAAGTGAATAATAAATAATTTTTTAAATTTAAAAACTAATTTTTGATCTCATTTTAATATGTCCTGGGATTTGAACTCGGGCCTTACGTCTAATAAGCCAACACACTACCTACTAGACTACGGCGACCACTGATGAATACTGTGTGTAATTCAATTAATATATTTCCAAATGTAGCTCCGTATCAAGCCAAAATATTCCCTTAACAATTTTATTACTGTATTCATAAATAACAAGTTCTTATATAAAATATTATTATCTGCTTGAAATTAATCGGATCGAAATTAATAATAGGTAAACAAACAAGTAATAGGTAAACAGTTTTTGTCTTAAGTGAATATTAATTTTTAAAGTTTAAAAACAAGTTTTTGATCTCATTTTATTATGACTTCGAAACGTTAAAATTGTTTGTTTACTTATAGTATATCCACATAAGTTCTAAGAGTTTTTCAAATTTGTTGAGAAATTTCGAAAATTTGTTAATCGTATGCACATCTTTTTTATTTTTTTATATGTTCTGAAGGCATTCCAATCCAAAATATCCTTGGTTATTTTTGACTATTTAAAAAGTTATTGGCAACCAATTCCGCATATATAGGATCCGCCAAATAACTTTTTTTTTTTAAAATGCTTTAAAAAAAAACTACTAAATATTTTCTCAAATTTCTTTTTTTATTTGAAAGTACAATCCTTCCGGTTAATAATGGATAATAATTTCATTCAAATGGCTGCCTCGGCTGGCCATGCAGTAGCTTACACGATCGGTCCAATTTTTAAGCACACTATCGATTGTGTGCCAATGGCTTTACGAATATTGTCCTTTAAAGCGTCAATTGTCTCTGGCTTGTCGGTGTAACACTTATCTTTGACGGCACCCCACAAATAATAGTCCAAAGGTGTCAAATCGCAGCTCCGAGGTGGCCAAACGACATCAGCTCTGCGGCTGATAATGCGATCTTCAAAAACAGGGCGCAAAACATCGAGTGTAGCTTCGGCTATGTGGCACGTAGCGCCGTCCTGTTGAAACCAAATGTTGCCAATATCCTCCTCTTCAATTTTTGTGAACAAAAATTCGTTCAACATGGCCCGATAACGATCGCCAATGACTGTAACGGCCACTCCTTGCTCATTTTCGAAGAAAAATGGCCCAATTATGCAGCGAGAATATTGTACGCACTGTTTTTGGCTTTTCGCGCTTTGGTTTATCGATGAGGATGCCAGTTTCTTTCACTTTTTTCACAAGATAACGAACATACGGAGCTGACGGTGCTTCTCTTCTTCCAAAATCCGTAACAATTTTCGCACACATTCTGCAACATTAGCATGATTTTCAAAGTAATGTCGCAATATTTCCCAGCGTTGTTCAAGCGTATACACAACCATATTCGTTCAGCGGAAGGATAAAACTAATTATCTGTCAAATCAGACATGAGCTAAGTGTTACCATTCACGAAATAAGCACTAGTTGGAAAAAAAATGTTAGATGGCGGACCCGATAAAAAAACTCGATTTTTAGAACTGTTTCTATGAATAGATATATATTTTGATACACATAATTTGTAAATATGAAAAAATATAAAAGTATGTACATATATTTTAAAAGATTTATTTCTCTACTACATAGGAATTTTTCTTTTATCCGAATTTGGAAAGTCTATAATCACAAAACTCTTGCATTGGACATATTCCTTCCCTCATTTCTTTACTGGAGATGCGTCTTTCCCTTTTCGTAACAATTTGATACTTGCATATCCCGCTTCGAATCTCGATACAAAAAAGAGGATATTATTTACTACAATATATATGTTATCAGAAAATCTTGACAAAATCTTGTTAGAATGGATTGTCCTAGTAGTTTTGTAGATCATGATTTGGAAGACGATTTGATCCAAGAATGTGGCTGGAAAAAAGAGCTAACAACCTGTGGTAATAGACCTTTACGACCATCTTCAACATCATCAGAAGATCCAAACAAATAACAAGATTGGCAGATTATTATTTGTAATGAGGGTCCACTTTCCTTTTAAGAACGAATTATTTAGTTGTCATGTTTATACATATATATAGTCTATAGGAGCGGTGATATTGAATGAACAAAGAGTTCTAAAGAATATATAATTTTAACTGAAGTTAAATATAACAATATTAAAACTACTTACACCCTTGAAGAAAAATACGGACTACAAAGCCTGCATTAGGAAGTTTCTTAACTTCAGAGCTACTCCATGCGTTTTTCCTTCGCATGTCTGCGAACGCTTTAACTAGCGAGTTTTGATAGTAGATTTTAAAATTCTTTAAGTGTTGTTTTGCGGGAAAACCGGACAATATGGAATGCCAAAGTGAACTGTTTTTAATGCATATTATATCCCTTTAAATAAATTAATGGTCAGAACCCTTAAATGGGAGAGTTTTGATTGAATTTTATGAGTATAAATTTATTTAATTTTGTCTGGCACAAAGAACATAAAAGAAAAATAACACTGCGCGATAGTCAAAATACAACCAGCTAATGACATAGTGTAGGTTGTGAGTTTTGTTGAGTTGAATATATTTTTCCTTCTTCTCAAGAAAGTGCATAGGATGAATCTATATATTTTAAAATAATTGTAATATACGTATATATCAACTACATTATTAAAAAGGCATTGAGTTGGCTCAATGCTCTTATACTCATTTAAGTCTATTATTGGAGCATAAAAGACTGGTTTATTTTCATATGTAGTATTGAAAGTAAAAAGTATGTATCTTGTATCTTTAAGACTTCGTGGTCAATGGTTATATTATTTGCTTAAATTCTCAATAAAAATCTTACGATTTATTTTTTTGCTTTCCTTTTTAGGAGTTCCTCTACAAACATCTTCCTCCGATTTTATTGCTTTCGGTTGTTTTTTTTTTTCAATTGTAGGTCGATCGTTGCTTCCATCTTTTATCTTTAAGACTTCGTGGTCAATGGTTATATTGTTTAATTAAATTATCAATAAAAATATTACGATTTATTTTTTTGCTTTGCATCGTTGCTCTTATATTTGATATTTGCCTCGGTTAATTTTACTTTAATATAACCATATGATTTTCTAATATATTCGGAAGGTACCACTTTACTTTCTCCTTCTAGAGTTATATTTTTTTTGTTATGTTGAAATAAGACTCTTCTGGACTATTTGCAGCACGACATTTACTTGCGTCCACAAAGTTTCCCATTACATTCGTCCACAAAGGTATGTACGCTGAATATTTTTTTTTTTGAAAATATGTTTGCGAATTATTCGTTGTAATAGATATTTCCTTCTCTGCAAACTGTCTTCGATTTTATAACATTTTCATAAAGCCGAAGGCTCTCTAAGTAAAATGGGCTTTTTTATATGATGGAATTTTTGACTTTGCTTCATATTGGTTAATATTTTCCTGACGGATGTTATAACTAATGTTTTTTAATTTCAAGGTAGCTCTTTCGACATTTGGAGTAGTATATTACATACATACATAATTGGCCCTTCAGTCAGGATTACGGCCTAGCTTCTCGCACCACTCATGTTGTGTGCGTTAATTTTATACGTGAGTGGCGGGATCTTCAGTTCAACATCGACTCCGAACGATAGATTTTGGAGAAAATTTTTCATGGCCGGTTTATTTACTCTCAGAGTTTTTGCCAGAAATTTGCTGAGAGGAAATCGCCGAAGAAATATTTTCATATTTCATTTTGATGACTGACCTGGAATACGAACCCAGGATTTTACATCTAATAAGTCGACACACTACCTACTAGACTACGGCGACTTCAAAGTAGTATATTGATTTAGTAAAATCGTAAATAAATCTTTTACCCACTCAAAGAGTATATCCAGTTCACTTACACCGTTTATGTAAAAAAATTGCCCTTTCATAAATTTAATAATGTTTGACGATTGAAAATTACTTTCAATGTCGTTGTAAACCATTTTAAGAAAGTGTGCACAATACACTTGTACTACAATTAATTTATTTTTGGTATTGCACTTGCATATTGTATACGATTTGGATACCTACTGTTCAAGGTTATGAACGTTGTTTTCCTTATTGAAAACCCTTGATACGGTATTTATAGATGCTAAACTCCAATCTAAACATTCTCTTTTACAAATGGGCCATAGAAAAAAATATTTTTTATAAAAAAACAACTTAATTTATACTAGAAAGCGCTCTATGTCATCAGCGTAGTGGCTGCTCAGTAATCCTTCCGCGATTGGTATTACGAGTCCTCTCTCATTTTTTCCCTAATATGGGCTATAAATGATTACAAAGAAACTCTCTTTAACTCTGTGCTCAGTTTCCGCACAATATTGCCAGTGGCGTCAAAAAATAATGTGTTGCGGCTCAACTTCAGATATTATCTATTTTTTTCGCACATAAACTTCAGTTGCGACAGAGAAAATAAATACATTTCGAGGGGGTTTGATATTTTTTGTATAAATGATCTCCGATCTTCGAGGGGGTTTGATATTTTTTGTATAAATGAACTCCAATTTTTATCACACTGCATTCTATAAATATCAATAAACAAATCTAGATCTCTTTGAGCAGAACGAAGTTTTTCCGACTTTATGTTTCGTGCAACATCAGCAGACGGTCGTTACCCAACACCAATGAGTCTTTGTTGACTTTATAAAGTTTTTTATTTATTTATTAATTACAATACAATTACAAATTATATTCTAATTATATACGAGCTGAGTAACTTAGAGCATGTGCTCGGTGTAGTGTCACAGACCAGAGTCTCTGGTGCGAATTGAATCCACGATCCTCACGCTAATAGTCTAGCACACTACCCACCCTATAAAGTTTTTTATTTCCCCAATTTGCAGCTTTTTGGAACTGCAATTCAGTCTTTGCAATAGTTCTGCGAACACTCCGAATTTGTTGTACATACTTTTATATTTTTTGAGTGAGAAAGTTTCTTTCCATCTGACTCAATTGTACATTCCAAGCCTTCTTTAAAAAAATTTATTACAAACCTATACCGTCCGCAACCGTTTTGGTAGTAAATGCACCTTGCATATAAAAATAACTTTGTTTTTTGCTTATTCCACACATTATTAAAATTTTTAAATTTCTCCCTAACCATATACTCTATAAAGGATACGATAGAGCATAATTTATTTTCTTCAATGAAATGTTGTTTTAAGAATAAGTATTGTGTGGAGTGAATATAACTTTAGCTTCTTGTTTATTTTCTCCCTTGGAATTTTTTAGAGGTGACGGATTTAAAACAATATCTGTATTTTTGCTGTCCTTAATTTTGTTCCTCAGCACTGTATATTCCTCGATCTGAGGACACACAGACTCTGTAATATTTATAGCATCTCTGGTGGATGACAGCGGAACATTCTCATGGAATTGTTCCAAATCTGCCAGAGTGCTGTTACAGCAGTCTATAGTATCAACAATACGCATTTTTGAACAAATTGTAGAGAGTTCATATTTTCTTATGGTATTTAACATTTAACTACTAAAACCTACTTTCACCTTTAAAATCCTTATCTTTTTTAGGGAGGTTAAAAAAATGCAAAATTTTTATTATTTTTAAATTTTGAACGAATAATTTTAACATTAATATATGAGATATATATATATATATATAAAATTTAAAGTAGCAGTTGCTCATACCTTTCAAAAAAAAATCAATATAAAACATCTATTCGTTTAGCCACAAAAAAATATCATATAAACCTATTAAAATTTCAAAAGAACACCAAAAACGCATTTAGTTTTCTTCACTTTCCTGTGAAGAAAAGATTGAGATTGAGACTTTCGTCTCAAATCTACAAATCTCAACTTAAAGTCGTGAAAATTCACTATATAATGCAGAATTTTGTTGTCTATCGAACTGCGTACTCAGATTCTTAAATTTCTTTAAATTCATTTTTGCCTTTTTGGCCAGGTTTTCAGGCAAAATGCCCCTCTGTGCATCGTCTAAACATATGTAGTTTCATATCTTGGTTTGATGTAAAAGGTTTCTTACATGGAGAACATGCCTTACATTCGCTCACAAGCACACAATTCTGTAAGATTTGTTTGCTTTATTAAAACGTGTTAATAGGTTAGCTTAGGTAAGCGTGTATCTTGCCGTTCACACGAAGGTCACTCGATGGCCCACTGTATTACCAAAGAATATGGATATAAAGAATGCGCATCATGTAGAAGTAAAATTTCTTATGGCGGGATGTACCAGTAACACCCGCTCTCACCAAAATCTCTTTTAAAAATCATTTCTTGATGAGGGAGGGAAGACAGGAGAAAAATAAACACAAACAAAGAGCGTAACAATGTGTTGCTCTCATCGTACGTATGTATATGCGTATGTACGATTATATATGTATGATCGTTGTTATTGTTTGACCAAAGACTATAAATATGTAAAGATGTTGCACACAGTGTATTTAAAATTGACAAAATTTTGTGCTTCTTTCTTATGAGGGGGAAAGCTGAATCGTCGTTCTCACTCTCATGTTAACTGAGAGAAAGAAAACAAAAAAGACTCAATACACTTATTGTACTCAGAGAACTTATTATACTTAGAGAAAACGTATTGTTATTTTCTCTAAGCAATTTATTCTCATATGCGTGTATACGTGTGTGCATGTATGTATACATACATTGCCAAATAAAATAATAAACAAACTGAAAGATTTTTTGTTTTCACAAAATGTATGTGCAAATAGCCTGTGGAAAACAAATATTACCGTTTATTTTATTGTAGGGTAAGAATATGTGTTTTATTGTTGTAGAAATGAAATTATATCGATTCGCACCGAATTATATATTACTATTCAATTATGTATGTATGTATTTACCATATGTGTCTATTTTTGTATAGAATGAAGTTGTGATAAAACGAATGCTTTTTCTGTTTAGTATTTATTAAATTTATTTATCATTTTAATGGTTCAAAATTTTAACTTTTTCCATACTGGATAATTTGAATTTGTATGTTTCCCATGTGGAATGCTTCCGTAGTAAAACAACAATTAGTAAATTAAGCATCTCCATTCTGTGTTTATAACATTCGTTATTTTCATCAAACCAAGGAATAAATTGTATTTTTTGTGCATTTTTTGTATTTTTTGGCCAACTACAAATGTTTTTTTGTTTTTTATAGATTTATTTTCTAAAAAAATTTTTTCGAAGACTTATATGAATTTTGCAAACTTCAAAAAATAAATCAGATGGAGCGCACAAACTTCCAAAGTCGGAATCTTTTACATAATTTTTTGCATAAACGAACATTTCTGAAGGATATGACAAAATTTGCGCTGGTTTGATTATATCCACACGACATTTAACGCAAGATATTCGTTGAGCTATGTAACCAACAAAATATCGACTTGATGTTAATTCAATTGGCACATTGTTGGACGTAAAACAATCGGTGCCTTCATTAAAATATTCATTATTTTCATCGTATATACATATCTGCGACATCTATATCAGGGGTATGTGTACTTTCTGATATATTTCCAGTCCTATCAATATCTTCTAAAAATATGATTTATGATTTTAATTATATATTATATTTATTAAACGTTTTGTTTGAGCATGCACTACAATTTTTAAATTCACACTTTTTATAAAACAATTTTTCAGTTTTTCAGTTTCAAATGTCCACACAAAATGTGGATTTTTTATTTCGGTGCGAATCGATATAGTTTCATTTCTACAACAATAAAACACATATTCTTACCCTACAATAAAATAAACGGTAATATTTGTTTTCCACAGGCTATTTGCACATACATTTTGTGAAAACAAAAAATCTTTCAGTTTGTTTATTATTTTATTTGGCAATGTACAAGCACACACGTATACATGCATATGAGAATAAATTAGAGAGGAGAACAATACGTTCTCTGAGTATAATAAATTCTCTGAGTACAATAAGTGGCAGTAGCCATCAGTGTTGAAAAATTCAGTACTTTAGTACTTTTTTCAGTACTTTTCCATTTCAAAAATACCGCAGTACCCCCGCGACGCTTTCAGTACTTTTTTATTATTACATATTTTATGTCGTATGCTTTTCAACTATTAATGCATTAGCAACGTAATGCTAAAGTTAGAATTAATCTTTAGCCCCGGTTAGCCAAACGTCCACGGAACGTACTTTGGTTTTTAGAATACAAAAAGCAATGAGAACGACTGCCTAACCGACGAATGATTTCGGTAAGCATTAACATTGCTCTTCATATGCTACAAACGAAAGTATGTTCCATAACGTTCACTTGACGTTTGACTATACGAAACTTTTACGTTTTGTTACGTTCAGAATCAGCAGTTTTCGTTTTATATGTGAGGAACACGTATAAGTCGTTAGTTTTTCTGTTCCGTACCGTAATTGCATTAAATATGAAGAAAAAAATAGTCTAGTAGGTAGTGTGCTGGCTTACAAGATGTGAGCCCGCGGTTCATACCCAATGTCAGACATCTCCAAAATAACGAAATATGAAAAAAATATTCCTTCGGCGACCTCATTCTGTCAAAAACTCTGAGAGTAAATAAAATTGCCATGAAAAGTTTCTCAAAAATCTGTCGTTCGGAGTCGACACTGTAGGTCCCGCCATTCATGTATAAAATTAACGCTCACAACATACTAAGTGGTGTGAGAAGATAGGTCATAATCCTTATTGAAGGGCTGTAATGTATGTATGTATTTTTTTACAAAAGTACCATTTTATGCGAAAAAGTACTCTTTCAGTTATAGTTCAGTACCATTTCAAAATTTCAATTTTTCAACACTGGTAGCCATACTGCCATCGACAAATTTGGCACTGGCAGTGCAACATCTTCATATATTTATAGTCTTTGATCTCATCGCGATGAGAGCAAAGAATGAGAGCAACGCATTGTTACGCTCTTCGTTTCTGTTTACTTCCCTCCTATCTTTTTCCCCCCGCGTCATGAAATATTTTTGAAAAATATTCCAAAATATGTTAAGATGCACATTCTTTATACTTTATTTTCTTTGGTATTACCTAGAGCGACGTAAGTCCCCTTGTTATGATCTGTTAGTGGTTGGTTTGAACCAACCAGAGCTTCGGATGAATTCGACCAGTTCCCTTAGTGGAACGTTCACCACGATTCCCAGATCTAAAAAACTTTCTGTCGCCCAAAAACCGATGACATCTATTTCAAAGTGCAAGGCACTCACGTAAAAGCCGTTGTACCGATTGCATTTCTTCCACCCCATGGCAACTTCTGCAGTAATCCTGATGGACCAGATCAAGCTTATCTGTGTCCCATTAGAATTTTTTTTAAAGTATGAACCGTTTCCTTGCGAACTTTAGTACGTTTTAATAAATTCGAATTGTTTTTTCTCTCTGCTCTGCATTGATGTATTTTTATTAAACTATCCATTTAATTCTCCTTTGCATAAAAGCATTTCTCATTTTTGTTCGCCCCATTCTTAGCGAAATTAAAATGGAACGCGTACTATTACGTTACCTTTCTGTCACATATTGAACTGATAATCTTGGCCTAATGTTTTCAGAAAACTTCCGTAAACTTTTGTTATCATTACTTTTGTTATGTACGGAAATTTGTTAGAGTCAGTTTGTTATGAAAATTAGACGTATAAATATTTTATCAATATTTAGATAAATGTTAGGTTATGGTTTAATTCACATAATTCATACAATGACGCCACAGAAGTTGAGTTTTATATCCTTTAACAATTTATCATTGCTTGTAATTACTGTGGGTACATTTTAAAAAATATTATTACGTGTTTACCTTTTAAAAACATTTGAAATATGAGCTCGTAGATTGCAAATAAAAAATAAACCTATGTTCAGTTTGAATTAAATTCTTTATTGTTTGCACAATTTTGTGTGCCACTGTTTACAACTTGATGTAAACAACACCAATTTGCTTTGTTTGCTATTCTTCTTTACACTCTGCTGCGTAAACACTAACAATTGTTCGTTAGGTCTTTACAACGGAGATCTTCAAACCACGATTATTCTCTTCACGCGTCTTCACACAAGACTGACTGAATGTTTACTGATCCCGTTGCCTGCTTTGTTTTGCCTTTTATATCGCAGGGTGAACATTCTGATGAATGCTCTTGAGGAGCTAGGTCGAAATCCTGACTGAAGGGTTGTAGTGACCAATTATGTATGTGTCTTTTCTAAATTACAAGTTATGCTTAACATTCTTCACTATAATTTTTTATAAATTGGTATATATATAATGAGGATGACGACCTAGCTCCTCACACCACTTATGTTGTTTGTGTTAATTTTTTACATGACTAACAGCACCTACAGTTTAAAGTCGACTCTGAACGACAGATTTTTTGAGAAGCTCTTCATGGCAATTCTATTTACTCTCAGACTTTTTGCCAGAAATCTGGTGAGAGGCAGTCGCGAAGAAATATTTTTTTTTCAGATTTCGTTTTGATGCATGACTTGGGATACGAACCCGGGTTTTACGTCTAATAAGCCAACATACTATCTACTAGACTACGGCGACTGGCAATTTAGAATTTATAAAAGAACAAAATCTAAAAACGATTGTGTCGCTATTACTTTGGTGATGCAATAAAATAAATTCGGGACGGCGTTAAGCCGTTTTGCAAGCGATATTTAACATACGTACACTTACGTTTGTATGCAAAAATTATAAACATGCAAAAACATGTTGTGTGTGGTTGCCTTTAAATAGATATTCATCGATATTAGACTCCAGCCATCCAACAGTTCTTGTACGGAATATTTGGTTTTTATGTGTACATTTCAGTCTATAATCCAACTCCTTAAGTCTTGTGGAATGTTCAAACGTTTTACAACACAACTTAATTTAATTTTGTTGACAATCTTGCTGTCTATCGTACCCTTTAATAATGACATTGATGGCGGTATTGTAGCACTGTAGTTGAACTTGTTGTCGCTCGTTTGATATTAATTAATGGTTTGGGTCTTGTTTTGTGGTGTTTATAATTTTTTTTTCCTGTCGTTTATGACGATGTTGTTCGTAAGACTTTACTGAAATATCAGAATGTGCTTGTCAACTAGCAACTGGTAATTTGCATATCATTATTCATGTAATATTCAACACATTAACACACGGCGTATTTGTTGCTAGACTAGTGTCAAAGAGAAAAAGAAGAAAGTATTATACGATTTAAGTGCTAGTAAATTTATATTACGAGAGTGCAAGTATTTATAATTTTTCTACAACGTCAAACAGAACATTTTCGTAAAAAGTAATACAATTTATGTTTAAATCTGTACCAAGAACACACAATTATTCTTAATTAAAAAGACCATTTAACACTTACTTCTAATGGCTGACCTAGTTGATTTCTGTAGTAGGTATGCCGATATGAAATGAGCGTTTTTTTTTTATAAAACACTAATTGCTACTAATGCGACAAAATAAAAAAAATTGAATACACCCGGCTAATGACATAGTGTAGGTTGTGAGTTTTGTTGAGTAGATCTCAAATATATTTTTTTTATATTTCTCGGAACCTTGTTTTTTTTTACTTTACGCACAAACTTCTGGATTACTTAAACATTTCTGACCCGATTTCCAAAATTTAAATCTTGTTTCAAAGGGGAGAGATGGAATGTCATCACTTATTTCATATTTTTTAAGTAAAGTTTGCTACTATGAATGGACGAACTTGAAAATATATGAAAAAATACGAATTTTCCAAAGTTTACCTCATCAAATCTCATAGCATATTAAGTCGAATATACATATATGTATACCGTTATAAAGGTTCATCTCTCCCCTTTCCAACAATATTTAAATTTTGGAAATCGGGTTAGAAATGTTTGATTAATCCAGAAATTTGTGCGTAAAGTAAAAATAAAACAGTTTTTGTCAAAAAAAAAAAACAAGTTTGGAGGGTTCGAGAAGTATAAAAAAGGTATTTTTGAGTTCTACTCAACTAACTGAACCACGTGGACTATGTAGTTACTCGGGTGTATTTTCACTGTCGCGCCGTGTTTTTAATATTTTCCCATTAAATACAATCTTATCAAAGTATATGTCATTGTGGGCCGTTTTTTCCACCTTTCTGTAAATTTATGGATATCACGTCAATAAAACTGTTCGCCCTTTGAAGCAAACTAATTAGTGACTCAATTTTCAACTTCCTTGTAGGAATTTAAGTAATGCTCAGTTAACGCGTGTCCCATCGATGAAAACAAAAGGCAGATGGAAGGAACCAGTGAACACGCTAAGTAGGTAGGCAACCCCCAGATTAATCCTTTGTGTAGTCGTTTTTCGATCAATACATGGTTCAAATTGATTATTTGTTGTCGGTAGCGATCTACAATAACCAGGTCTTAAGAGCTCGCATGCGACACCTTTTTGATCCCACTCGACACAGAGTCTTCATGCCGAATCGTAGCTAAAATTGATGGCTGTCCCGGGTTTTCCACAATTTTTGCGTTTAGGATTCTGAAAATAAATCTATTTTTCATTTGCCAGTAACAATTCGATGCAATTCTGATTTTAAATCTTGTCTTTGAAGTAAAATTCAACAAGTAGTTATTCCCGGTACACCTAGTAAGTATGTCTTCAATTTTAGGCAGTATTTTATAAAGTTCTTTATTGTCTTTTACACATTAGAATAAATCAAAAATTAGAGCGAATGTAAATACTATCTGCAATATAATGTAGTGAATATGAAATTTTAATCCCTGACAAAGTTTCTAAGTGGAGGGGCAAGACAATTTTATTCTCACCAGACAAATTTGAGAATTAAACTTCAAAACTCAATGCGTGGTTACTTTAATAAAAAAGTAATAAAATAATTGCAACGCTCTAGTAATGGCAAAGGAGGCCTTTTGGCATCATTTATTTTTAACCAAAAACTGTAAGAAAATTAATTTAATTAATAAAAGTTGTAATTGGAATAAATAGAACTGCCCTCATTCTTTTTGTAATTTGATTGATTTTTGTAACTAAATGGAACTATAGGTAAATGGAAGATAGTGGACTACCGCGATCAGATATATTTCATTTATTTATTTAATTAAGTCAATGGACAAATTCCTTACTGACTAATAACAAAAATAGGTGCGAATAAAATTAAATACAATTACAAACAGTTTCTTCAAAAATAACGTAATTATTACAGTAAAAATAGGAAAAGTTAAGAATTGAGAAATACAATAATATTCCGTTTTATTACGCAAGAATTTAAAGAAAAATCAACAAAGTCTGACATATAATTAAATTGACGGCAAATTCTAGTTAATGGATCAGCAACAGCATAATTAGTTCTGCAGAAATGAATATAAATAAGATTATAACAGCGGAAGTTACGACAAGGAATATTGAATTTAACCGATCTTAACAGAAATTCACAGCAAATATTACCATTGATCAGGTTAAACATAAAGGATATATTTAACATCGTTCGACGGCTCTTAAGGGTAGGCAGTTTTATTAATGCCAGTCTGCTAGTATATGGAGGCATATCCGAATAATTCCATCCAAGGCCACGCAAACAGAAGAGAAGAAATTGTTTCTGCACAGATTCGATGTGTTCACTGTAAACATCATAGTGAGGATCCCATACAATGGATCCATACTCCAAAATTGGTCTGACAAGTGATACATATAGCTGTTTCGTAATATAGGGATCAGAAAATTCTTTTGCCCAACGTTTTATGAAGCCAAGAGTGCTTCTTGCCTTATTTACAGTCAAAGTGATATGATCATTAAAGTTTAATTTTGTGTCTAATAGGATCCCAAGATCAATAAAAGAGTCAACATTCTCCAATTGATGACCTCCAAGCAAGTAATTAACCGTGATAAAATTATTTCTTGAGAATCGCATACATTTACATTTTTTAATATTCAGCTCCATCATGTTGTACTCGCACCACAAAAAGAAATTATTGAGATCATTTTGAAGATACATATGCTCGATGAAATTATTAAAGGAGAGAAAAACTTTTATATCGTCAGCATACATCAAGATATTGGCAAAATTAATTATGTTGGGAAGATCGTTTATAAACAGCGAAAAAAGAAGTGGACCAAGATGGCTGCCCTGAGGAACACCAGATAGCACATAAATATACTTAGATAAGCTATTGTTCACGCATACGGTCTGCTTTCTACCAGTCAAATACGACTCTAGCCATCTTAAACTCCTATGATTTACACCCATTAAATCCAATTTAGTTAACAGTAGTTTGTGATTCACTTTATCGAACGCTTTGCTAAAATCCGTAAAAATTACATCAGTTTGCTTCTGTTGAGAAAAGGCCGCATTTACCATGGATGTTAACTGAAGCACATTAGTCGTTGTTGAGCAGCCCTTTCAGAAACCATGTTGATGAGGTGATAATAACGATGAAGTATGATGGACCAAAAAATCGGCAATCAGTTTCTCAAACATTTTTGGAATAGCACTCAGTTTTGCAATGCCCCTATAATTTGTAACATCAGACTTATTGCCAGATTTAAAAAGCGGTATAATATACGAGTCCTTCCAAAACACAGGAAAATATCCATAATTAATCGAGGTATTAAACAATATGACTAATGGTGTGATGAATGATTCTGCACATCGATTTAAAATACAACTTGGAACCCCATCCGGACCAGGACGAAAAGACATCTTTAAACTTTTCAGGTTTACCAAAATATCGCAGTCACTAAAAGTTGGAATAGATATTACTTGAGCCGATTTCAGCGGGAAAGGGTTATTATTTGTATCCTTGTAAGCAGAGTTAGAATAAGTACCGGCGAAAAAATCAGCAAACATATCACATATGACATCAACACTTCCAGATTCTTTATCAGCAAATTTCATAAAGGATGGATAACCAGTAGATTTCCTCTTGGAATTTACAAACGAATTTATCATGCTATCCGTTGTAAGTAAAACTAAATCCCTGCCTATTACTTTTTAAACGCTCAGGTGTTTCCTCCTGAAATGCATAGGTTGGAAGTATTTGTTCTGAAGAATATTCTCAACACGGGATCTGCATATTGGGCTTGAGCACTATTCTAAAACGAGTGTTTAACTACTGGTTCTACTATTCTACTATACCGAGTAAAATGCCAGATGAAATCGTCAGGCTACTTCCCAATAGTTCAATAGATAACTCAAATCACTTTTCATTGTAATAACCCAACAAAAGTTAAAATTGTCTCAAAACCATTCGAGTTGCATTTTTCTTTTCGCCGAGCATGTCGTTAGTCTAATTCTTTTTTTGTTTTTTTTTTTATATTTTTCAAATATATTAATTTTTCACACTAACATTTTTTCACTGGTGTATAAATGTACTAACCTTTTTTTTACCGGTGTAAGTACTTATTCTTTCTCTCTTTTTTTTGTTCTTATGTATTTATTTGTTTTTACCGTTTAATTTCGTCACTATAGGTGTTAACTTTGATTTTGCGTTTTTTTATTTCTTAATATTTAACTCACCTTAAGTTTTCTGCGATTGATTTTTTCTGTTATTATGGTTTTTTTTCGAATATTGTTAAATTTTTCTTTTATAAAACAATTTTTACACCAAATTTGATTTTGGTGATTTTTTTTTACTTTTTTAAGTTTACTTTTATAAGTTTTTTTTCTTTTAATAAAATTTTGCAAAAACTCTTTTACCGAAATTTTGTAAAACACTTTTTTTCTTTAATTTTAACTTTTTGATTTTTGTTTCACATATTAATATTATTAATTTTTTAGTTAAATTTTGCACTTTTATTTTTTTTTTCATACAAGAAATTATTTTTATTTTATTATAAATTAATATTAATTATTCATAATTTTTATTTTTACTTACACTTTTATTTGATTAAATTTTTTCTTTTATTAATTTAAAAGTTTTTAATAGTGTACTTCCTCTTTTACGCTTGCGAGTTTAATGATTATTGTGTTGAATTTACATACCTTATTCTCCTTGTTTTTTCCTTTATTAAATTAGGATCCACAGTAAGAGAGAGATTCCAATAGTGCTGTTGTTGATCTTTATTACGGGATATTGTGGAGAAATGTTTTTTCTTGAGAGTAGTAATGAGAACCAAATTTTTTTTTGATTGGAGACATAGACAATGAAGGAGCATGTAATTGTTCCATAGGTTGCGGGGAGTTCGTGGGGAGAAGGACCATGAAATAACGAGTATTATTTTAAGCAAACTCTCTTGTGAAAGATTGGTAAATAGGGGTTGAAAGCAATTGTACCAAACTTCCAACTTGCCGTTAACTAAAAGGAGGATTTTAACGGGCAGATAAATAAATTTTCATTATTATAAGTGGACAGCAGTGAGCGTTAAGCTAAAGGGAGCATCATCATACCGGTATTATATGGCAACTTCAAATATAAAAAAGGAGCATATACAGAAAAAAAAAAGAACAACGAAGCCCGTCGTTGCCACTGCATTTAAAAAAACTTGTTTAATCGAGCAGTGTTATCAACATTGCTCCGGAACTGCAACAATATTTTTGAAAAAGTTGACCTAATTTTATCTGTCAGTTGTAATAACACAAATAACTTTACAGTTCCCTTTAGCTAATGGTACCTTTAACTAAACCCAAGTTTAACGGCAAGTTGTAATAATGGCCCTTAAACTTAAATTCGACATTTAACTCTTACTAAATATTTTTTTTATTTTATTTTATTTGCCTATGGAAATATTCCTTGCAGGCAATCAAGTAATATAACAATATATTAATTCCAAAAACTATGGCCCATAATCATAGTCAAACACTAAAGTCGGTTCTTTTTAAAAACAACTTTAATATTTAAACCTGTTACTAAATGTTTCTTAACTATAGTGAAAATTAATAATAGTTTTAAGTTGAACCAGCTTTAAGTGGGTGATTAGTATAATGTTTGAAATATTGCATACAAACTGGTATAAATATTGTGTAAAGGCCCCTTCACACGATCACACAAGTAATACGTAAAGTCTGATGAAAAAGTAAAATGAAATTCCATCCGTATTTCAAAAAAGAGAATAATAGCCGTATGATTATTTTTTCTGTGTTTACACGATTGGTATAAGACAATAACAAAGTAAGACGAAAACAGCTTTTAAAAAAACATAAACAAACAAGGTGAAAACATTTGCTTAAAGTTTCTATTGAAATTAAAAATGCCAAATATTAAAAAAAACAAACAAAATGCACTTGGTGTTTTATTTGCTATTGCCGTAATTAAAAAATATGAGTGCAAAGATAAGAAACGGGTGAAAAAAGTAAGACTGTCCAAGCGCACTTGGAGCCGGGAATGGCTACTACTGTCCGCATCCGATACTGATGGCATGGTTTTTAATTTATTTCGTTTTGATGTTGAAGGCTCCTCCAGGTCAGATTGTGAACTCTCATCGCATATCTGAAAAAATAAAACCCTGTTATAAACGCTAATACTATTTTTGAAGTGTACATTATATGAGTGTTAGGGCCAAACAGGTCCTCAAGTTTGAAAATTGTGGACTATTCTATTGACTAGTCTATGTATTAGTCCATTGACTAGACTATGTATGTATTAGTATATTGAGTAATCTATTGACTATTCTATGTATAAATTAACTGACTACACTATGTATTAGTATATTGTCAATTGACTACTCTAATGATTAGTCTAGTCAATAGATTATTCAATACACTTATACATAGTCTAGTCAATAGATTACTCAATATACTTATACATTGACTAATTAATAGATTAGTCAACTGACTAAAAAATAGTGAAGTCAATAGATTATTCTCTAAACTAATACATAGTCTAATCAATAGATTAATCAATTGACTAAAAGATAGACTAGTGAATAAATGAATGTGTGCCTACCTTTCTTTTCAAACGCTGGGGTAGATCATCCATTTCTGATGTGGAGTTATCATCTGTCGTCTGTAAAAGAAATACATATCAAGAAATTAACTTTCTAAATGTATATGTAGCTGTCAGAAAAGTGCTGAAACATAGCTTATGTTAATAATTTTAAAAACTTACCAAAACTTTATTACTTGCATATGAAAGGTTTGATTTACCTTTTCTGACAGAAACCTAATCCTTCAGAAAATCAAGGTAATCAAACCAATAGGCTGATGGAATGTAGACATCATCAGTCCCAGCTCCACTTCTTTGGCTCTCCCGGATTTTAAGTAGCTCCCGTCCGTATTGATACCGAAGATAATTTATTTTTGTCTACAAAAAAAATACTTTACTTTCAGTTCACAATCCAAAAGTACGAAATTCGTCTCTGAAAAAGACGATAAAAATAAATATAAACTTACCTTTACATCATTTTGTGAGATATTTGGAACAATTTGCTTTAAATTTGTAGCAATTGTGTCCAACGCAGCTGATCGTGCATGCTTATTATGGTAACGTTCATGTTTAGGATTGTATAAGCATTCTTTAGATTTCCAAACCTTCACCAATGCCAATACCGCAGCTTGACTCCACTCCATCTAATAAATAATACCTTAAAATAAAATTACTTACCTTTGGTAAAACTGGAGACAAATCACCAACATTTGCTAAATCCATAATTTTTCCGAAATTAATTAAATTTTGAATATAAGTAATTCTAAAAATATTTTTACAAAATCGGAATGTTTGCGCCAAAAATGTTTTTTGTTTTTGTTTTTTTTTTTGCACAGATGTTTTACACTTTTTTTGTTTTGTTTACATAAAAATACATCCCTGATCTAATGAAATTTTCTTGTTTTTTGAAACATTTCAAAAAATGAAGAGAGCCATACGACTGTCAAAATTTTCATCCGTATTTTCTCTCAATGTGTGATGGTTTCATTACATAGTACGTTTAGACGATCACATCCGTACTCTTCTACACAAAATTTTGACAGATCATATTACTTGTGTGATAGTGTGAAGGGGCCTTAAGTGGCATCTCTGCACAGCTGATACAATAAAAGCGCAAAAAAAAATAAACAAAATATAAATTGTTATTTTGAAAACAACAATTGCAAAACATTAATCCGAGGAAAATAAACCATTATCTCAATGGAAAATTTAGAAAAGGATAAAAAGAAAAGGGAGCGAGAGGCAAACTGGAGCATCAGCGAAAAGGAGTTTTTGCGCGAGTGAATCAATAACCACCTGTCCAATGGCAATGACATCTCTATGATTAATAACAAAAAAATGCTTGGAACGCCATTACAGAGTCAATGGCATCTGCAGTTTTTTTTCATACATCTTCTGTTTTTGGTTTGTTTTAACTTTGTAACTTTTGATAAATGACAAACAGCTGATAGAGTTAAAGTGATGTTAACTTTGTTAAAAACAGCTTCAGCTTGTTTTAAGTATAAAACTGACTTTAGCGGAAAAAGTAAGCTATTTATCGTCTATAGTAGCTGAAAAGTAGACTTTTTAATAAATGATACTTAAAGTATACTTTTTTGATGGCTATGATTATGGCCCTATGAATTTAAATAATTAATTACATTATTTTTTATAACATTATTCGATAAAGAAAAATCAATTAGCATATACAATTTATTAAATTCATTACACATTCTCCTTATTGGATCAGCACCAGCGTAGTTGGATCTAAACAATTGTATTGATAATGGGGAAAAATTACGTGACGGACGTTGAGGAACATTAAACGTGATATTATGGATTAAAAACTGGAGCCAATATCTCCAATAATTACATTGAATATGAAGGAGATATTAAACATAGTTCTGCGGCTTTTAAGTGTCGGAAGTTTGATTAATGCTAGTCTGGCAGAATAAGAAGGTAAACTTGTGGGATTGAAATTCAGTCCTCGGAGACAAAACATCAGAAATTGCTTTTGTACAGATTCGATGACGTTGGAATATTTTTTATATAGAGGATCCCATATTATGGATCCATACTCGAGTATAGGCCTTACAAGAGATGTGTAGAGCGATTTAGTAACATAAGGATCGTAAAATTCTTTTGCCAACCGTTTTATAAAACGAAGTACGCTTCTAGATTTATTTACTGTCATAGTTATGTGCGGAATAAAATTTAGTTTGTGATCAAGTAGAACTCCTAGATCCAGGAAGTTATCTACAAGGTCAAGCTCGTTTCCATCAAAATCATAGTTTGCAGGAATCGGATTCTTTCTTACAAATCTCATTTATTTACATTTTTTGAGATTAAGCTGCATTAAATTTAAATTACACCGTAAATGAAACGAATTTAGGTCATTTTGAAGAAGTTTCTGATCGGAAATTTGGCGATAACTTAGGAAAATGTTTACGTCATCAGCGTACATTAGGATGTTGGAATAGTGAATCATATCAGGTACGTCGTTAATAAACAATGAAAACAGAAGCGGTCCAAGATGGCTACCCTGAGGAACACCAGAAAAGACTTCTGGAGCAGCAGTTTTTAAAAATTACTGTTTGTTTTCTGTTAGTTAAATATGAGTAAATCCATTTTAAACTAAGTTCAGTAAATCCCATTAAATAAAGTTTCTTCTTCAAAAGTACATGGTTGACTTTATCAAAAGCCTTGCTGAAATCCGTGTAGATAACGTCTGATGATAAAATCCACGATAAGCAACTGTTGAAAGATGAAGCAGGTTTGTTGTAGTAGAACACTTCTTTCTGAAACCGTGCTGATAAGGAGATAACAAGTTAGAAACTTGATAACATAAATCATCAGTAATCATTTTTTCAAATAGTTTCGGAATTATGCTCAGTTTTGCAATACCACGATAATTTGTAACATCGGATTTATTTCCTGATTTGAACAAAGGAATAATGAATGAATCCTTCCAAACGTTAGGATAATAACCACATTTAAATAAATTTTATTAAATAAGTATGATAGTGGAACAGCTATGGCATCGGCGCAATTAATTAAAATTATTTACTTAGATGACAGCATTCAACTTTACAAAAATTTTGCGTTTAAAAAATTCATTTATTTGAATCTAGATATTCTGAGAAATAAAAGAAAATCTCGAACGTTCTATACCCTGCAATATGTTTAAATATTTTTATATTATTACAACAAAAACGAAATATGAAAAAAAAAAAATAAAAACTCAGAGAGTAGTAAATAAACCTGCCATTAAAAAGTTTCTCAAAAATCTGTAGTTCGGAATCGACGCTAAACTGTAGGTCCCGCCACTCACATATAAATTAACATACACAACATGAGTGGTGTGAGAAGCTACGCCGTAATCCTGACTGAAGGGTTGTAATGGTCAATTATGTATGTAAGTATGTATGTCATGACAACTTTTGTTCTTTTTTTTATCCCCTCTAAATTCATCTTGAAAGAGGGGCCTTTCAACGGGGGGAGAATGTCGGATAAGATCGCAGCCATAAAAGAGTTATATGAGAAAGTGTAAATGAGCTTCGTCGATTCGACGAAGAGTAACCGTCCAGGGTTAATTTAGATATCTGAAGTAAAATAATTTGTTGAGGAAAATACAAATTACATAGAATCTATAAAAATATTTTCGATAGGTAAATATTTTAAAAGGAGAAAACAAAAAAAAAAAAAAAAATTTCAGGTAATTGGTATGGATTCGATCTTGGAGAGTCTACGAATACTAATATCGAATGCGATAAAATCGTTAAATCGGCCGTATTCAATAGACACTATATCTATTAAAAAAAACAGAAATAAATAACTTAGAAGAGGATTTCTTAAGACTACAACCAACTGAAAATTAGAAAGTAGAATTCGAAAACTTAAAAACGGAAGCCTTAGATTTATTGGAGCAACACTCTAATAAGAAAACTAGTATAGACAAAAGGAAAGCGATAATTATGGTAAAGATGTAAATTAATGAATTAACAGCGGTAATTAAGTTAGTCCCAATTTTCTCGGGAAAGAAGGATGAATTGACAAATTTCATCAAGAACTTAGAAATAGTAGCACAAACCATACCGGTGGAAAACAGAATTTATTCTTTAATTTCATTTTCAATTCAAGATTAGACTCGAAGGTACAAAATATGATAAAACAAATTTCAATTCCTAGAACCATTGAAGAATTGATTAATGTCTCGAAGAGTGTCGGATAAGATCGCAGCCAACACCTTTTTTTTATAAATTTATTAATATAATTTTTTGAATCGTTTTAATTTAAATTTTATTTAGTTAAACTGTGAGCCCCCTAATTTATTTTTAATAATTTCAAACAATACTATTGTTTTTGTAAATTGTTTAATATTTTCTTTTTGTCGCATTTTTACTTGTCATTTTTTTTATTATTATTGGAAAGTAATTTAAAACTTCAAGTACATAACAATTGCATTTTATAATGCATTTTTTGTTGTTGTTATTTTATAACGGGCCACATATTTCTTATTTAAATCCTATTTATTTTAAATTCTTTTGTTCTCCAAATCAACTTTGTCATAATTCTTAAGTCACTTGATTTTGAACAATAAAGAAATGAACATCGAAATAATCACCTCGCGTTTTATTGGTAATCAAAATTAAATATTTTATTAACTTATCACACGACAAAGAGTTCATATAAATTGGTTAAGAATTCTAACAGCATTTTAAACGAGTTAACAAGTATAAAGGGGTGATAATTTGCTTGGTTTTGCCACGAAAATTGAAAGCTTAGTATCTGAATTAAATGAGATACAAATATCTGAGGAAGGCGAAATGAGTAGAATTTCAATAATAAACTCAAACGCGAAAATAGCATATAATGCTTTTATAAATGGACTTTCAGATCCACAAATAGTATCAACAATTGATGCTAGTTGGGTCAAAGCATTCGTGGAAGCATTAGAAATAGCTGAAAATGCCACATCAAGATCAAAGCAAAGACAAGTATTTTTTCAAAATGTTAGACCTATACAGAATAGACGCGTTGAGTATAAATTCAAAATTTATAATAAAATCTTTGCCATCGTTATCCTTATTTTATTTTCCACATTGATTGACTATAAGCCTACTCAAAGCATCAGCGATAACATTTTTCTTAACTTTAATATTCTTCAAAATAGGTTCCTTCATATTCCTCAGCTGAAGAAGGAGTTTTTGATCTGTTTTAAATGTGAACTTCCAACCGTACACATAAGGTTTAAAGGGAATTACCGTCCACACCATCGCGAGTAGTTTATTTTCAATCGTTCCATAATTTTGCTTAAGCCGATTAAATGTTCTACTAGCATACACTACCACTTTGTTCTACTGTGTCAAAGTTGAACCTAATTCGTAATTACAGGCATCATTTACAATGTTACTATTGGTACCGAATCTGTACCCTGGGTTGACAAGGTTAAATGTCTTGGTGTAATGCTGGATAAAAAATAATTATATAATGAGCATATAAAATACATATTTCACAAATTTAATACAACAATTAAAATATTGTATCCGTTAATTAACAGAAAGTCTGAACTAAATATCCACAACAAACTTCTTATATTAAAAACAATTTTCCATTCAATAATGTTCTATGCAGCGCCTGTTTGGTATGTCACCTCCGATTGTCATGTTAAAAAACTATAAATTTGTCAGAATAAATTACTTAAAATGATATATAACTTGCCAATACATTTTTCAACACAAACGTTGCACTCTATGTCTAACATAAAATTAGTTAAAGATAAACTTAATATATTGTCTCTAAACTTTAAACATCATTTGTTTTTACCATCTAACTTTACTACTCTACTTATGGGTTTTTTTTTTTTGATAATTTTTCCCAAATTTAAATAAATGATATCGTTAGTCTCATTCGCAAATGTGTTAAGTCCCTTTTTTCAAATTTTACAGGAGACACAAAAAACATTGTAGCTTTTTCAGTTTTTAAAATTTCTAAACTGTTTAAACGCAATTATTTTTACAAAATAATAATAATATTAATAACTAATAATGTTAATTATTATTATTATTAATTAATTAATAATATTAATATTTTTCGTAGTTTTGTGGACTTAGCGTTTTTGCAAACCACAAAATTACAACAACTTTAAACTATATAAGGACATGTTTTTTTGTTATATCTTAACTTTAAGAGATCAATTTATAAACAATTTTTCTTCTTAATCATTTACAGCAGTTTTTATAGACTTATTTTATTTTACATATCGTTAGTATAATTCGCAAAGACGCTAAGTCCACTTTTTTCCAAAATTGAGATTTTAATGCAAAACGGTAACATTATACATACCGTTTTACCGTATAATTATACATACCGTTTTACCGTATAATGTTACCGTTTTGCATTAAAATCTCAATTTTGGAAAAAAGTGGACTTAGCGTCTTTGCGAATTATACTAACGATATGTAAAATAAAATAAGTCTATAAAAACTGCTGTAAATGATTAAGAAGAAAAATTGTTTATAAATTGATCTCTTAAAGTTAAGATATAACAAAAAAACATGTCCTTATATAGTTTAAAGTTGTTGTAATTTTGTGGTTTGCAAAAACGCTAAGTCCACAAAACTACGAAAAAATATTAATATTATTAATTAATTAATAATAATAATATAATAATAATAATAATAATAATAATAATAATAATAATGTTAATTATTAGTTATTAATATTATTATTATTTTGTAAAAATAATTGCGTTTAAACAGTTTAGAAATTTTAAAAACTGAAAAAGCTACAATGTTTTTTGTGTCTCCTGTAAAATTTGAAAAAAGGGACTTAACACATTTGCGAATGAGACTAACGATATCATTTATTTAAATTTGGGAAAAAATTATCAAAAAAAAAAACCCATAAGTAGAGTAGTAAAGTTAGATGGTAAAAACAAATGATGTTTAAAGTTTAGAGACAATATATTAAGTTTATCTTTACTAATTTTATGTTAGACATAGAGTGCAACGTTTGTGTTGAAAAATGTATTGGCAAGTTTATATCATTTTAAGTAATTTATTCTGACAAATTTATAGTTTTTTAACATGACAATCGGAGGTGACATACCAAACAGGCGCTGCATAGAACATTATTGAATGGAAAATTGTTTTTAATATAAGAAGTTTGTTGTGGATATTTAGTTCAGACTTTCTGTTAATTAACGGATACAATATTTTAATTGTTGTATTAAATTTGTGAAATATGTATTTTATATGCTCATTATATAATTATTTTTTATCCAGCATTACACCAAGGACATTTAACCTTGTCCACCCAGGGTACAGATTCGGTACCAATAGTAACATTGTAAATGATGCCTGTAATTACGAATTAGGTTCAACTTTGACACAGTAGAACAAAGTGGTAGTGTATGCTAGTAGAACATTTAATCGGCTTAAGCAAAATTATGGAACGATTGAAAATAAACTACTCGCGATGGTGTGGACGGTAATTCCCTTTAAACCTATGTGTACGGTTGGAAGTTCACATTTTAAAACAGATCAAAAACTCCTTCTTCAGCTGAGGAATATGAAGGAACCTATTTTGAAGAATATTAAAGTTAAGAAAAATGTTATCGCTGATGCTTTGAGTAGGCTTATAGTCAATCAATGTGGAAATAAAATAAGGATAACGATGGCAAAGATTTTATTATAAATTTTGAATTTATACTCAACGCGTCTATTCTGTATAGGTCTAACATTTTTGAAAAAATACTTGTCTTTGCTTTGATCTTGATGTGGCATTTTCAGCTATTTCTAATGCTTCCACGAATGCTTTGACCCAACTAGCATCAATTGTTGATACTATTTGTGGATCTGAAAGTCCATTTATAAAAGCATTATATGCTATTTTCGCGTTTGAGGTTTATTATTGAAATTCTACTCATTTCGCCTTCCTCAGATATTTGTATCTCATTTAATTCAGATACTAAGCTTTCAATTTTCGTGGCAAAACCAAGCAAATTATCACCTCTTTATACTTGTTACGTTTAAAATGCTGTTAGAATTCTTAACCAATTTATATGAACTCTTTGTCGTGTGATAAGTTAATAAAAATATTAATTTTAATTACCAATAAAACGCGAGGTGATTATTTCGATGTTCATTTCTTTATTGTTCAAAATCAAGTGACTTAAGAATTATGACAAAGTTGACTTGGAGAACAAAAGAATTTAAAATAAATAGGATTTAAATAAGAAATATGTGGCCCGTTATAAAATAACAACAACAAAAAATGCATTATAAAATGCAATTGTTAAGTACTTGAAGTTTTAAATTACTTCCAATAATAATAAAAAAAATGACAAGTAAAATGCGACAAAAAGAAAATATTAAACAATTTACAAAAACAATAGTATTGTTTGAAATTATTAAAAATAAATTAGGGGCTCACAGTTTAACTAAATAAATTTAAATTAAACGATTCAAAAAATTATATTAATAAATTTATAAAAAAAAGGTGTTGGCTGCGATCTTATCCGAC